>VZSV01000269.1:370803-406808 GCA_013398735.1 Nothocercus julius | reverse complement strand
AAAGAAAGAAAGAAAGAAAGAAAGAAAGAAAGAAAGAAAGAAAGAAAGAAAGAAAGAAAGAAAGAAAGAAAGAAAGAAAGAAAGAAAGAAAGAAACTGTAATCATAAAATCTGTGGTCAGGTTTAACTGTATAATGTTCATGTATACACTTATTGTTCAGATTTATAAAATGCTCAGACTGTTCCCCTTATTTATTTATACTTTCTGAAGGAAAACTACCTCTCACTTGTAGTAAATGGTAAAGTGTTTAAAGTAATTTATATTCCGCTTCAAATTTGCAGCATGCATTTTTGATCTGTTGAACTGCTTAGATCAACACGGATAGGCTCGTTAGGTGACCCGCTGGGCAGAGCGGCTGTTGCTAAGGCGATGTCGCGGGGTCCCGTGCGGACGTGCGTTGCCTTCGTTCCTGTGCAGCAAGCGCCTCTGCGGACGCTCGCACGCACGAAGTGCGGAGGCTCCTGCTGCGCTAGCGAAGGCGACGCGACCTTCCCACGTGGTGACGCTTCTCACGGGCCTGCGGGGCTCTGTGGGCCAGGGCCACCAAGGCGGTGGTGAAGGGAGAACAGGGGCAGCCCTGCCCAGCCCTGCAGGCAGCGCGGAGAGGTTGGTGCTGGGGCTCCAGGGCTGGCGACTGATCCCTGCTCCTTTTGAAGTTAGCAGGAAACCGCATGTCGGCGTTTGACCTCCTCGGGATCAGCCGGCCCGGCTGCGTCCCAGAATCTCTGCTCTTCCAGGTCTCGTTATGCCGAGTCTCGCGGTCGCCCGCACAGGCCGCTGGGGCGGCAGGTTCGCGTTGCCGTTCGGGGTTAAGACTTTCAGAGAGAGTTAGGGGAAAAAGTGAGAGGTAAAGAAAGGCCATTAGAGGGCACTTTTGCAATCCTAGAGAAAGAAAACGGTGCTTGTTATTTCACTTAGAACTGTTTACCTTGGCTCTCCCTTAAATTCAGTGATAAACAGCAGGCAAACCCCTCCAGTCAGCAGGAATATATCAATAAAATATTGAGTCTGAGTTTAAAAGAAAAGAAAACAAGACAAACTTGTAGAAAAGGGAATAAAAGACATTTAGGAGGTGGCAGAGTCTGGAGAACAAAAAGTCACACAACATATTTCACATAATTTGTATTGCTATACGGTGCAGTGTTTAAGCTGCATCTTGCAGTTGTGCTCTAAAAATAAAGCAGGGCTCAGGCCTCATCACATGGGACAAACAAAAACATTTGCCACAAGTTTCCAAGAACTGGGTGGCAGAGCATTAATTTATGCACTTGGAGCTGGGAAGTGGATTTTCTGAGACTCCATGAAAGCCACTGCCCGATGGTGAGCTTGCCCAGGAGTAAACATAGAAAGAATAAATTATTTTTGCTTTCTTTGTAATGTTTTGTTTGAGTAAACTGTGGGGAATCTAGCTTAAAGTCATGCCAGATTGTAATCAATGCACTGCTAAAAACAAAAGATCTGTTTATTAACATGTGTGAAAGCACTGCATAATGCTAATAGCATGTTTTCCAAAACCAGTGATTTTTAGATGCCTCTTTGCTATTTTAGTGTCCCACTTTTGGAAGTGTGGTACATGAAAACTGGGTCCCTTTTAGACCTCTGAGGTTGGATATGTGAAAATGAAGGCACTCAAAACCCTATTGGCCTGCAAATGGTACAAGATCACAAAACTTCCATTTTTCATTTACAGTAACAATTTTGTAAACAGTTTCATGTATAGGATGGGTCACTGCTGGTTTTGTAGTCTGGTAAAAACCACAGAACTAAACCTGCTGATCTTTGGAGGTTATTGCTAAGCTGAAAATGCTGTAATAATGAGATACAGAAAACAGACAAATCTTCGCTTTTCTCCACACCACAGTTGTGAATGGGATGGAGGTACCATCCACAAGGGTTTTTAAAGTGGATTAGTTAGTGAAATTATTTAAGAATTGAAGCTTAGCCTGAGTAGTCCTATAATCAAAAATAGTTTATTTTAATAAAGGTTACACCGCACTAGAACTGACTATGAGAATATACAATATTGCAGTTTCAAGAGGTTCATGTGGAGGACACTGTCTTCAGAAGGTGCCAGTGTTTCTTACCTAACCAAATAATCTGTTTTAACTGCTGTGATTAAGTTAGAAAGAATTTCATCCCTGTTGGCCAAGGATAATACTTGAAAAATCAATAAACAATGTGTTAGCGCACACAGAACTCATCCTACTTTGTATGGGAGATTTCTGCTGACTCTGGTGACTCAAGTCAGCAAGTATTTTGACTTATGATCTTTGCTCCAAAAGGTCAAATGTCATTAGCTTTGCTGATAAGTATAAACACTTCAGTCTGAATTCAAGAAAATATCCCCGTGGTCATCAAATCTAAGTAAGGAACTAGTTAGGGCAAGTGTTGACAAATACTGGGGAGGGCAGATCATGATTTTATTTATAAAGCAGCAATTCCATATCCTCCATAAAACCATTCTTTCCCTTCCTTAGGACAGAACAGAGCAGTAACCTATCATTAAAATATTAAAACTAATGCTAAACTGTACAATTAAAAACCTGTTAGCAATAGTGATGAAGCGCTGCAAGCCCAGCTCGTGCTCACAGGGAATCCTGGTAACGGAGCATCGCTGCCGGGCGGCCGAGCGTTGCTGTCCGGAGGTCATCACAGAGCAAGTAAGGGCGCAGCTGACACCAGCGGACAAATGACTGAGTAGCCTCACCACGTCCATGGCCTGCTTGAGAGGCAGAGTGGCTGAGAATAACGTAGGCATTACTGAGCTCACTGCAGAGCTGCCCCAACGCTTGCTGCCTGCTCGGAGAGGACGTGGGGGCCTCCGTGGTGATGCTGCCTACCTCAATAGAAGAAACTCAGTCACATGAACCTCAAACATTTTCTTTCTTTGGACAGTTTATTTATTTATTTTGCTCAGGAAGAGAAAGATCTGACTGTAAATACAGTAATATGCAGGTGAGGGAGAAAACTCGGGAAGAATAGCAGGCTTAGTTGTCAGGGGAGGCAAGAGCGAAAGGAGATAAGGATAAAACTGCCTCTTGGTGAGTGAGTTTTCAGTAAGTTTCGCTTGCGATTTACAACCACTTAGAGTTTCTTACATATTTTCCTTTGTACCGGTTGCCTCATGAGTTTGGTGTGTGTGTGTGTTGGAAGGGGAGAGGGAAGATTTAAGGAAGAGGACTGAGCTGGACAGCAAGGATGGGGGAAACCATTAGAAAGCAAGGTTGGAATGAAGCTGAGATAAAATGGCAAGAGAAAGGTGAGAGGAAGTAAGTAAAGTACAGCATGGGAACCAGCACTATTTATGAGTGATTAAATAACAGTGATGCTCCAGGCAGAGGAAGCAGTATGAGGAGTGTGCAAGCAGCCCTGTGGTGTCAGGACACGCGCTCCCCGAGCGGCTGTGCGTGCACTTCCTGGCTGCAGGGCTGCCTGCGGGACACGCACACGCTGCCGTCTCTTGGGGGAGATGCAGAGTGATGACTTTGGAAGATTTTCTCGGGAGCTAATAGGAAGCTCCCAGGAAATGGAGATGCCGTGTGCTGCCTGTCCCGTGCTTGGCAAGTTTCACCAGGGATCAGGTGGCCGGAGAGGGGTGGGTGGAAGCTGACGGGCTGTCCATCATTTGCCTCCGTGATAGAGTGTGGGAAGGGACACTGGGAACTTTCTAAAGGGCTTGAAAGGCAAGAACAATTTTGTTGTGCCTCAGAATACACCATGCCACTTCTCAAGGAGCCTTGTATTTACTAATTTGGTCTAAGAGATTAAAGAAAGGTCAAGTGGAAGATGAAAAAAAGCAGCTAAATACCAGATTTGATCTAAAGAAAAATAAAGTTTGTTACAAAACCATAATCAGCTTACACTGTAGTATGAAGACTGATGCATGCCCACGCATTCAGTCAAGTAACAGCAATAAAAGTAAGATAAAAATGTTCTTGCCAGTTCATTTTTTATCACGCTTTTCTCTTAATCCAGCGGCTAATACAATTTAGGTAAGAGCTTTGAATTCCTTTTTTTTTTTTTTTTTTTTTTTCTATTTTTAAAAATGTTATCATTTAGCTATTTAAACTCACTTTGCTCATGGCAAAATATGGGCTTAGCTCCCCCCTCCCCACACCATAGCCATTATGTATGAGATCATCTACTGCAGTGAAAGGAGATAGTCTGTCCCACTGTATATCTTAGGGTAGTCATTACTGACCTACTTGTAGACATAATAACGAAAGGCTGAGATTATGAATTATTATGCCTAATTTGTAAGGGATTCTCTGCTTTTGTATTTTGGAATTCCCATCAGACCTGAGGATTAAGCCCTGCTGAATTGCATGCTAATACCAATGTGCTTTGAGTATGTGGGGGATTATAGCACATATTTTTCTAATTCACTATTTTTATAAAGAGCAATTTCACTGGAAATATTTATTTTTCAAAAGGATTGCTGGAAGTGCGGCCAAAATCTCCTAGGGAAAGTAAAGTGGATGTCCCCTCCATCTGCTCTGTGCTCACTCTAGTTGCCATCTCCCCTCTCTGCTACGGCAAAGCCCTGAATTGCTGCTCTTCCAAAACGTGTGCAAGGCTTTTGCTCTTTGTTCATGGGAGGGAGATAGCGGTTTGAAACGGGGGTGCGGGCTTGCTTTCAGCTGCAGTTAGAGATGCAAAGATCTTACTGACGCGCTTTTATCCGACCTCTCTGCCACTGCAAGCGTAGTCCTTACATGTGCCCGGTGCTTGTATGGCAGTAGAGATTCCTGCAGGCTGTGACACGAGTGCACGGAGGGCACACTGTTATAGGTAAGACTGCATTTCAGCAGTGAATAGGCCTTTCGAGCCCACATGCCCCTTTTAGGCTCCTCACCTTGTGTGGCTTTGAAGTGCCTCTAAGTTTGGTTTTACTGTTTGCCTTAAATGTTTGGTTGCTACCATAGGTTTATATATGATTTGCTGCAGACCCTGGTAGGCTCTTTGGTAGTACTAAAGGAGCGTGTAGGTTCCTCGCTGGTCTGTGGCTGCTTGTGCTGCGAGTCGTGCCCAAAGCCGGTGCTTTACTGCAGCCGCACGCAGCCGAACGCAGCTGCCACACGGCCCGTTGCGCCACCCTCAGCCAGGAATCCTTGTGTTGCTGCAGGATGCTCCTGCTGCACTGTGCTCTGCTTTGGCTGCTGCTGCTGCCGCCCGGCTCCAGGACGCAGAAGCTGCCTACCAGAGATGAGGAGCTCTTCCAAATGCAGATCCGGGACAAAGCGTTTTTTCATGATTCATCAGTAATCCCCGATGGAGCCGAAATCAGCAGCTATCTCTTCCGAGACACTCCTAAAAGGTATTTGGGTCAAGTTTAAATCACAGAGTTGTGTTTTGGAGTTAGTAGTTTTATTTGTTGGGAGTTTTAGAATCAAAATTTGAAGTCAAGTAAGGAAAATACAGATGTCTGGGGGCAAAGAGAGGGAAAAGGAGGTTGGAAACAGAGTTGCCCCACTACACTTGTTCCTCTTCTTAATTTAATTTTGTGCTTTAACAATGCAGCCTAAGACAGTGTAGATGAACTCCCATTTCCCAGCCTCACCCTTTGGGGCTAGAAAATACTGTGGTTAGACTGGAGAAGAAAAAGAGACTCCAGAGAGTTCAGGGAAGACCGATATTGACACTTCCCTCCTCGTATCACAAACCTCCCTAAGCTTTCCAAGAGAAATGTCTTGTAATAAAAAGGAGCTCTCCTCCTTTGGGAGGAGAGGAAAAGGGACAGGGCTGAATGCATATGTGTTTCTAGGATCCATACTCAGACATACCATGATAAACCCGACCTCTAAGTTTCAGGAAGGATCCTGTTTCCCTCATTCATACCCTTGTGACCATTGGTATCTTATATTGTTAAGGTAGGGGTAAGAAGCGAAGCTGATGGAGCGGAGGTAGGAGGCGAGAAACCTCTCGGCCATGAGTTGAGGAGTGTGAAATCTGCAGCACCATCTTAGTGGGGGGACTTTAGCCGCAATCGCTTTAGCTCTTGCCCTTTCCATGCCCTCCCAACATACGCATGCCACATAGATCGTTGCCTTGCCTGTGAGCAACACTTCTGTCTCTGTTGCCCCACCAAGATGGACCTTGATACTGTAAAGTCTGCTGGCTGTCTGCTATCAGAATTTATTAATGTTGCGGGTCTGTTACCCATCTCCTAGGTATTTCTTTGTGGTTGAAGAAGACAACACTCCGTTAGCAGTGACAGTGACACCATGCGATGCCCCTTTGGAGTGGAAACTGAGTGTGCAAGAGCTCCCGGAGGAAGCCAGTGGAGACGGTTCAGGTAACAAACCATCAAAGGCTGCCCTTGCACCTCAGAGACCTGCTTTTCTCGTTGATTCAAAGGATTCGGAGGCTCGCAAATCAGTCTCAGTGTGATGCTGAGAGTTTCACAGCACGTCCGTGCTTGTGATCTCCCTCCGTTTGGATTTTCAGTCCCAGTCCTGCCTTTGTGCAGGGAACTGGCAGCAGGGAGCAATGCGAGAAAACCTGTGCTTGAGTTACATCAGTTACAGTGAACTAAGCACGCGTAGGTCAGAAAGTAAATGCGGAAAAGCTATAGAAGTGCAGTAATGAGAAGACCTGTGGGAGCGCTATCCGGTACAGCAGCAACATAAAACCTAAAGGCTGAGCATATGAATATAGACTGCCCTGGATGCTGCCACAGCAAACTCCGTGCGCCCAGCCTAATTCAGTTTCACTGGCAACTTTGCTGGGGGCTGCGAACACAAGATAAGAAAGGATGGGGATTTGCATTCCTGCAAGGCTGACTTTGCCCCTTTGAGGACTCATTCATAGGCAAACTTAAAGCTTATTTGAAGGTAGTAACATAATTCCTACTCAGGAAAGAAAATGTCATTGGCTTCCAGAACCTCTAATGCAAGTGCCAAGGGGCATACACCAGACTGTATCAGGATAGTCACCTGCTGCCCTCACTGTGCTTGGGCACATGGGTTTGGAGTGACTCAAAGGATCAAAATAAAGGGCCCACACCCAGAGACAGACAGTGGAGCTGGTGCCTTCTGGAGAACTGTAGGACACTTCCAAGATAAGTGTTTGAGGTAGCCTAATGAAGGGTGTCAGTACTGCCCATGAGACTCCCTTAATACTGATCAGATGTGATTTCCATTGTGTTCTTTTTAACCTGGATGCAGACCGGCTTACCTGCCTCATGTGACAGAGTAATGAGTATGTATTCCTCAGAAGATATAACCTTCCTTTTAATCTATTTTTTGTATTTTATACAGAAGAGTTTTTAGAGTTTTATTTTCTCATATTCACAGACCTTTGCCCATCTGTATAAATGTCTTTCTTTCTTTATAATCTAGGTGAACCAGAACCTCTTGAGCAGCAGAAGCAGCAGATTACTAATGAAGAAAGCACAGAACTCTTCTCTTACAAAGGCAACGATGTTGAGTATTTTGTGTCCTCTAGTTCCCCATCTGGTTTGTACCAACTAGATCTGCTGTCAACAGAGAAGGATACACATTTTAAAGTCTATGCGACCACTACTCCAGAATCAGACCAACCTTATCCCGAATTACCTTACGATCCCAGAATTGATGTCACTTCTCTGGGACGTACTACAGTGACGCTAGCATGGAAACCAAGTCCCACTGCCTCCTTACTGAGACAGCCAATTCAGTATTGCATAGTCATCAATAAAGAACACAATTTCAAAAGCCTCTGTGCTGTTGAAGCCAAACTCAGTTCTGATGATGCCTTTATGATGGCTCCAAAACCAGGCCTGGACTTCAGTCCATTTGACTTTGCCCATTTTGGCTTCCCTTCAGACAACAACTCAGGCAAAGAACGTGGTTTCCTAAAATCATCGCCAAAGTTTGGGCGCCAGATACCTTCAAAGCCAAGAGTTGATCTGCATAAGATTTGCATTGGGAACAAGAATATCTTCACGGTGTCTGATCTGAAACCTGACACGCAGTACTACTTTGACATGTTTGCAGTAAATACTAACACTAACATGAGCACTGCATATGTTGGTACCTTTGCCAGAACGAAAGAGGAGGCTAAACAGAAGACAGTTGAGCTGAAGGATGGCAAAGTAACAGATGTATTTATCAAGAGAAAGGGAGCGAAATTTCTGCGATTTGCTCCTGTTTCATCTCACCAAAAAGTCACCTTCTCTGTTCATTCGTGCCTGGATGCTGTTCAGGTCCAAGTTAGAAGAGATGGAAAACTTCTCTTGTCTCAAAATGTTGAGGGTGTACGGCAGTTTCAGCTCCGAGGGAAAGCAAAAGCTAAATATCTAATTAGGCTGAAAGGAAGCAAAAAAGGTGCTTCCATCTTGAAGATTTTGGCTACAACAAGGCCTAATAAGCAGTCATTTCCTTCTCTTCCAGAAGATACAAGAATCAAAGCCTTCGACAAGCTTCGCACATGTTCTTCTGTCACAGTGGCATGGCTAGGGACCCAAGAGCGAAACAAATTCTGCATCTACAAAAAGGAAGTGGATGATAATTATAATGAAGAACAGAAGAAAAGAGAACAGAACCAGTGTTTGGGTCCGGATACAAGGAAGAAATCAGAAAAGGTCCTCTGTAAATACTTTCACAGCCAGAATATACAGAAAGCAGTTACCACAGAGACAATTCGAGGCCTGCAGCCAGGCAAATCCTACCTGCTCGATGTTTATGTCATAGGGCACGGAGGGCACTCTGTCAAATACCAGAGCAAATTGGTGAAAACAAGGAAGTTCTGTTAGTGCCCTGTATATAGAAATCTATGGAACTCCAATCTGAACATTACCCTACTTTAAGTATACAGATTGACTACTTGCACAGCTGAGAAGTTGTGACCTTTATTTGTACTGTGTAGAAAAGATATCAACTTGTATATTTATGTTTACATAAGTAATTGTTTGGAGGAACTGAGGCCACTGCTGTCCGGTAGCATCGACAGTTGTATTATCATGTGTCTGGTGACCCACATGTGATGCTCAGTAGATGTCCAAGGCAGCAGGAAACCTTGAAGGAACTGGCATTCCTTTGCTTCCTTATTGCATGAACTGCTTCTAAATTATTTTAGTACTTAAAAACCTGAGATAAATCAGTCATCTACCTTGTTATTTACATACAAAACACACAGCCACTCACCCGTTCTCTCAGTGTAGATGGTAGGGTTTCTGTAAATTATTTTATAGAGTCTTGTTTTAAATGTTTATGTTTCTATGACTGTAAACTATTAAAATCTCCCTCCAATAAAATACAGATCTAAACTAAGAATTAGCGGGGCTGCACATGAATCAGTTTCACTGCTAATGTAAATTCTTACCTAGCTCATTTTAATGTTTAAATACTGTATGTATTTCATGTACAAAGTTGCCATAACGTTATATTCCTGTACATAAAATTAAAAATATTAGATTATATGCTGTTTCCTTTTTCTTGACATTCTGAGGGGGCAGTCGGACTTGGGTACAAAACTGGCATGCTGAAGCCTGATCAGAATTCAGCAAGGACATGCCCTTCTGTTGCTGCTCTTCTTAAAGTGACTGAAGGCCAGGAGAACTACCGATGTTGTGGAGTCAGGGGTTAAAATTCTGCAAGGGAGCACGGGGCACTGGACGGGAGATATTTCTGGCGTCCATGGGGATGGCTGTGAAGGAAGTGCTATGGGAAGAGGACGGCACAGAACACCCTCGGTTGCTGCAGGTGAGGCCAGATGCTGTTTCGTCGTGCTGGCGAGTGCTGCCAGCCCTTAGTGTTGCACAGGGGCTCTCGGCCTCGCTGGCACAGACTGCGCGTTCAAACACGTCACACAGCAGCGGGATGGTTACTGTTCTGCAGGTTATCACTGAAGTCATTTGCCTTCTGGATTCTGATACTTTCCACCACAGTAACAATAAGCCAAGGGGATTTTTTTGTTTAGACAAGGAGTACTAAAAAAAAAGTACATTGATTCAAACTGCATTTTCATTGTGTAAATTTCTTAAAATCATCAAACGTCTGCCTCTCATCTTTCCTGAACTTCCTTTTTTTTTTTTTTTAATAGTTTTCTGTACATGATCTCCTCTTCTTTGAAGTCATCTTTGTAACTTCCTAAAGCTAATGGCTTCAGTAACACACTGCTTGCTAGGCTTCCATGACAGGATGTAGGTAAGCAGCAGGTCATGAGGTCGTTATGGCTGGGAATCCTGTAGGAACAGACTGTGATAACCACTGTTAAAATGACAGCTTGCCCTACATTTCACTGTGCAAAAGTCCATTGAATCCTTCAGGTTCAAATCAACACTTGCATCTTTTAAGCATTTCTCTGTTCACTGGTGCCATTTCCGCAGGGAATATTGTCCTTCCAGTGGCCTAATTCCAGTGTTTCCTTGAGAACATGTGCTTTTATGAAATTCGAGGTGACATTCCCATTAGCCAGCTTACTCTGTTTGGGGTTGCCCTCACTTGGCTTTTCTACCTGGCAACTACTTATTTTTGCAGTAAGTGAAATGAAAACTTTCCCCGAAATGTGTGCATCTCCACTCTACCTGAGTACTACATTTTCAAAGAAAAATATCACAAAATGGTGCCTTTTTTTCCCCTCCAAATAATTAGCTTTATTTCTTTTCCTGGTTAAGAATTAACACAATTTTTTTTCTTCTGGATAAAACTGTGATCATACCAGTATTGCATCTGCTAGGCATTCTTTTATTCATCAGGTCTTAATGGAGTCAAGTGGGTCTGAGAGAGGTTTATTACAAAGGATGAAGTAAAAATGAAGAGACAGATGTTTGTAAGTTACCCTTACTTAAGTGGGAGGTGAGTGAAGTAGATGTTGAAGTAAATAAGGTCTCTACCAGATAAGCTTCAGACTGAGCATCTCTAAGTGCACAAAGCAGCAGCACGGGGGGTGCCGGAGGAGCTTTCCTCACACCGCGCTGGCAGTGCTGCTGAGGCTGGACCCGAGCGCAGCGCGGGTTTCACACTGCCCCACGTCCCCGGCTTACAGCTCCCCGGCCTCTGAACCTACAGACCTGGCTCACGTGGGCCACACATGGGCAGCAACTTCCAGCTGCGCCCTGCCTTGGACCTGAGGCATCACCAATTGCATCCTGTTATTAACCCACTGCACATCTGTATCCCGAGTTCCACATCACAATGGGGATCAGTAACTTACTAAAGGGTAATGTGGATGGAGATCTGTGATACGAGCAAAATATAAGGTACCTCAAATAGCTATATAAATACATATATCAAATAAGAACTTATTTTGTAGATTTTTTTTTAAAAACTGTTTCAAACTTAAAGAAGTATGAACTTTTAAATAGAAAGTTAAACAGAGTTCAGCATTCGTACTGATACATGCAGATGCATATTTTCAGTTCTAGAGCTCCATTTGTAGAAGCACAAGCTGACCCACCTTTGTTTGGGTTCTAAGCAGCAATTTTAAGACACAGAACATACTGGGGAGAAAAACCCTAATTCAGAACAGTAAATGGTAAATAAAAGTTAAAAAAAGTTAAAGAAAACCCAAAAAACTAAATACCTTGGCACTTGGCAAAAATATCCACCACAATAGTGGAGGATGCTCAAAGTCCTCTGAATATTTAGCTTTGCAGTCATCATATTTGAACATGTTCTGCTAAATGGGATGTGAAAATGCATATTATCTAATTTAGTATATACACGGCTAGGAGTAATTGTGAACCCTGGATTCTTCTTTCTGTTGCTCTCTGCTTGGAGACCTATCCATAACATTTGTGACAGAAAAGCACACAGAGCATTGCAAGCCTGGTGGCAGCAGATACGTCTTTATGCCAGCTGACCACCCAGATGCTCTCAGATCAGCACAGCACAGCCAGCAATTTGGGATCTCAGTGCTACACGCACAAATTCAAGTTAATGTAATGTTGGAGCACTGTTCATTTAAGAAGCCACATTTCAATAAAGCAAATCATTTGCATTTGCTTGTACTGAATAGGACCCTTAGGCAGAAGGTTGGTATACACTGTGAACAGCATTTACTATAGGTTAAAGAGCTAGCAGTCATTAAATACTATTCACATATTAGTAAGCTCTTGGTCTTTCACATTAGAGAGAGAGAAAAAAAAAGTTTTCAGCTACTTTCACTGATCTCTGTTTGGCTATGTTAGAGAAACCAGCTTTTATGTTTTCACAAGGGGTACTCATTTCTATCTTATCTTGTAAAAAATATCCTGCTACTAATAACATCAACAGAGGTTGTGCTTGTGAGTGCAATGTTTAGCTCCAAATTCACATTGGTTATGACAGTTATGGCACACGTAACAACAGTTATGGCATACATACAACAGTTATGACAGTTAGGTAAATCTGTCAGGACGCTTCCCGGCTTTTAAGGCCACTTTCAATGAGCACTTCAAATTAAAAGAATTACTTCAAGGAGACCCTCACTTTATGTCTTTATGTTTTGTAGGGAAAAGAACCCAACCTCAAAGCCAGAAGCATGTTGTATCTTCCCATTTGTCCAGCACCAGTAACATAATTCATGTTTTTGCTCATGGTGCTTTTGTCTGGCGTGGGAAGCGCAAGCTCATTTTGCACAGAGGTCTGACATACTTGTCTGGGCGTAATGAATGAGATTAGAGAATAAGGAAAAAATCCTGGGGAGTGTTACTTCTGGCCTAGTCTCTGAGCAGTATGCCGAGCAACCTTCTTTGGTTTGAGCATCAACTTGATCTATAGCTACCTCGTGCAATTAATCAGCTGGGTCCCTATCTTGTAACGTGAGGCTCTGTGTCCACACGAGGACTGGCTGTGGCTGGAAATCCGCGTAGGTGTAGGGCTTTCTCTAAGCTTGTCTGATTTCAGGATTTGTACTTTAAAATATGAGGCCCTCAAGAGAGTATAAGGACCATGTAAATTGACAACTTCAGACAAATCATTCGGACCAGTTAATTTAAACTGTTCTTCTAGCCAAGAATATATTTGACTATTAGGGAGCAGCAGGTTGTTTGGATCCTTTCTTTCCCCAAGCAGTAAACTGTATTTTTCATAACCACAAAATACTTGCCTATAGAGGAATAAAGTGGACGAAGTGCACTGTTTATTTAGAGAATTGTATATTCCCACTCCGTTACATTCTTCCAGTTCTACTGTGCTAGTGTTCCTACAGGTCCAATGATCAGATAAAGTCTTGAACCACACCCAGAAAATATTTGCTAAGATTTTTGGATGCCTAACTGTACAAGAGGCTCTTCAGTGAGGAAGTTAGGATAAACAAGACCAGTCCTTAGGTATTAACACTTTCTTTTATGTCCTGTTCCATTTCATAACACTTGGTGTTACTTAAAAGGTCTCCTGGCATGCGAGTGATGCTAGAAGAGGACATGAGGAATATGTTTTTTTTTTTCTTCCCTATTATACATTTATTTTCTTGCCTGTTACTTCTTGCCTCTGGTTTCCACTCCAACACATTTGCTTAGGAGGTACATCAGGATAAGATGCCATGGAAACCCGAGCAGCCCCTTTCTGCTCACCTTCCCTCTTGCATCAGCTGTCTGAGGTAAGATGGGTACAAAACCAAACCACATGAAAGACAAGGACTTTTTCTGTTCTTTAGCCTAACTTGCACTACTCCAAGTGCTGCCACGAGGGACATGCCAGCCAACTCTGGAAAGCCAGGGCTCCCCTCAGCCCCACCAGGCCAGGAGGCTGCAGCTGGGCTTCATTAGCCACCCCGCTGCTGGGGCCAAGCGACCCTGCTTCCTGTAACAAGCCTTTTAACACGAGCTGTAAAAGAGGCCTGTCCTGCCTCAGAAGGAGGGCAGATAAGGCTGAGTTGTTGAGGGTAGGTGGGTGATTTTTTTCTTTTTCTTTTATTTGTCTTTGCTGTTTAAAATAAAGAGGGGATTTTCAGATCTGCAGGGTTTGGGTTTTAGCTCTGCTAGGGAGACTGTTTCTTGGTGTGATCCTGGAATTTCTGCCAGGTGTTTGAGAGTAGCTTATAAACATGGTCCTGTTAAAAAGGCATTTCCTTATTCTTCCCTCTTTTTGTCTTAAAAAGTTCTTGTAATTCTTACCTGCATCAGGGCTCTTGAGTTAGTTAACTTCTTGCTTAGAAGGTCTCAGGTAGGCTAAGATACTTTTTTTTTTTTTTTTTTTTTTTTTTAACAAAACTTTTTTTTTTTTTTTTCCTGGCATTGTTTCTCTATCTTTCAAGTAAGCAGTGAATGAGCACTTTGTCATTAACGGCCTTGCTAATGTTATGGCAAAACTATTAATGAGCTAATATGGCTGAAATCATTAATTTTGTTCTTTTGGGGGGTAACACTGCCAGGTTGCTGTGCACGCACAGTTAGGTGGGCTTTCCTCGGCTTGTTCTCCTGACCTGTTTTATGTGCCTGTGCTCTGTCTGTGTTTTGATACGGGGCTCATGGGTCAGATTGTCCTGACATGGCAGTATAGACATGCTGTGGGCTGCTGCGGGTACTGAGGCTTAATTCCTATTGAAGAGCAACTGAGCAAAATGGGACAATCACTGTACCCTAAAATCACTTTCTAATCCAGAATCTGTGGAGTCTCATGATCACTGGTTTAGCTTAGTTCCTGATCCATTTCTATTCTGATACCTGTGCTGATCTTAAACCTTGGTTTGCACAGGATTTCAGGTGAAACTAAAGAATACAGAACAAAGGCTGAGACAAAAAAGAAATCATTAGTACTTATTTTTAAACTTTTAACTTTCTGGCAATTTCTGAAAATGTTAGCATTTACAGCGTACATTTCTGCTTTGCCTTCTCACCCTCTTGTCCCTTCAACTTCTGTTTTGCATGTGTTGCATTCTCTTGGTGCAGCAGCTGTGTCAGTCTGTGTAATCTAAACCTATATGTTGAGGAGGAGTTGGATTTTCACATCATTTTCTCATTAAACTTTTCCACAGTAGTTTCAGTCACTGAGGAGAGCTTTTCATTTGTTGTTTTTGGTAATGTATGGATTTTGCAGTCTCCTTTTATGAGAGAATTTAAGTGAAGCTGTGAAAGGCTATGACAGCCACTGGTACAACTTTTTCTAGACTGGTTTACTAACAGTCTCCTTTTATGAGAGAATTTAAGTGAAGCTGTGAAAGGCTATGACAGCCACTGGTACCAACTTTTTCTAGACTGGTTTACTAACTTGTGGGATTAACCCTGCTATAGATGCAAGTTCTTCCTTGATTTCAGGTGTTCAATAGTTCAGCAAAATGGCTCTAGTTTCTATTTTTGGAAGAATATTTTCATCACTTCTCTGAAGTCCACATAATTGGTTACAGTAATCATAACCCTTAGCTTACATACCCTGAGGTCAGCAGTGGTTGACCATGCAAGAGGCATACCCCCATTTTCCTTTTGCTTTTAAGTAATTTCTTTTAAAGAAGAATGTATTTTAAACATAAGTTAAAGTGAACTGATAACACTTTTTTTTTTTTTTTTTTTCTTTTTTTTAACGCAGCTAGCTATTACTTTCTAATACAACTTCCTCTTTAATGGTAGGTCTCCCTGCTTAACAAAGAAGGGACTTATTTCATGGCTGAATGACACACGCATAGTTGGCTTTCTGATCTTGTAGCCACTGTGTACCTTGAAAGTCTGCTGGTCTGCAGCTTGATTTCTGCCTGCTGGAATGTGTAGAGTTAAAGTAGCTTTTGATATACCACTAGATAAATGTTTATCATTTACTTCAAAAAGACATACTCTCCTCCTCTGAAGACTTTTTATTACTGATTCTATCTACGTTGAGGAAAAAATGGGGAGTAAGAACAGGTGGGAATGCAATTACTTGAAGAGCCACGTTTATAGGCACAAAACAGTACGCCTCGCCTATTAAAAAGGGATGTTACATCTGAAAGCCGGTGAACTTATTGCTGAGGAAGGGAGATGTTGGTGGAAGGGCGTTTCCTTCCAGGCAGTTAAACGTGGTGGTTAAAAATTGGCTCTTTGGTGGAATCAACTTATTCACCTCCTTTGTCCTGAGGAATTAAAATCTTTGAGGACACAAGGATGAAGACCCTGCTGAGTGTGGGCAGGGCCTGTGCACAGGCCTGTGCCCACAGGCTGTGGGCACTCCTGCTATTTTTCTTCCCACACAGCCGTGCATGTGCCATCTGTAATCCAGCCCCATTATTATTGTGTTTATTCTCCCCAAGTCCCCATCACACACATCTGGGAAGCTGAATGGAAAATAAACACAAATACATCTACTTTGCATGGCACTAATTAGAAGCTGGAGACAACCATTTCTCTTGATCATTAGATAGTGAGGCATTGTTGTTCTTGGTTCTTTCTTTTTTTCTGAGTGCTGTTTATTCCGTCTTAGCAGCTATCCTTTTGTAAACTTTTTAAAAATAATGTGAAGGGGCTATAAGCTAATGCATGTCCTGTGCTGCTCTGGAGGGCTGGTTTGGTCTGCCCTGCAAGCAGGAGTGGTTGCAGATGTTGACCGGAAGGAAGGCTGCTCATGCGTGGTTCCGCTCGGATCCCTTCCTCCAGTAATGCTGGGCAACTGCTCCTAACCTCTAATGGCTTCCTCATGTTCTTTCAGCCTGCCTTGTTCAGGCTGCATAGCCAGCTGGCAGGGAGGACAACAGAGCAACCGTCACTGGTGCAACGCGGTTCGTGGGCGGATCACACTGTATGGATACACGGTGCAGTGGATCTGCTTCCTGTAACTGCTGGCTGCTAAGTGCTGGGCAACCTGGCTCACACCTTCTTCAGAGCAGGTGAGCAGACCAGGAAGGACATGGACAGGATGCTGTGTCTACTACTTTAGCCCTGGAACAGCAAGTTATAGCAAGTTATTACTGTTTCTGGGTCCTGTTTAGTTCTAGCTTCCTTGTCTGTATTAATAATGGAAGTTGCTTTCCATCCTGTTCTGGAGATGTTTGGTCACTTTTTCCAACCCTTCTTTGTGTGGCACTACAGCAGATCATAAAATGGCTCAGCCTAGCATTCATAGCATGCATTGCATGAGCCTGTGCATGGAGAATTTTATCAGTGGTTCCTAGTTTGAATGAAACATGAGAGAAGTGAGGGAAAGACTGGAAATTTATGAAATACTCTTCATCAGTATCAGTTGCTGATTTTTACATCCAAGTGTGAAGGGATTACTTGTGGGATCATCACTGTCCCTGAGCTCAGGCAATGTGCTTGTGCACAGCATTGTGAGATTTGAAGCATCCTTCTCTAAGAGGTAGCACTTGATGAAGGCACTACTAGTATGCTGCACACAGTGGTTGATGTTTTGTCATCTTGATAAAGTGACACATCAAAACAACTCTAAAACAAAACAAAAGCTTGCTCTGGGCTGACCACAGCTTTGAGGTAGGTCTGTCCAGACCTCTTCTCCCAAAGAGCTTTCAAACTTAAACCTCAGGTTCTCTTTAAACAGCCTACATCAGACAAGCCTCTTAATGTGACAAGTGACAGAAAAGACAGACTAGACACAGGGACCAGTTTATAAACAAATCTCCTGCTGCTTACTTTGTCCTTGCTCTCAGCCTTGGCTTCAGTCAACTCTGTGGCTTACGGGGTTGAAGCCAAGTCTAGTTAGGGGGGCTCTAGTCTAGCTCCTCCTGCAGCTCTCAGTGTCTCCTGAGCCTCAGCTGTGGGCTCCTCTCTCCTTGCTGCTTGCTTCTCCCCTGACATGAGCACATGCAGTAGCTCTTGAATGAAGGTGCCATGTCCTTTTCCCTGTGGAGGGGCCCACTTGGCTCAGTTACGCTCTTCAAAGGAACATAATATACAAAGCGAAATAAATAAATTGGATACTGTTTGTTTCAGTCCATAACAGAGACTTCTTTTTCTGGAAGGGAAGAGTATGTAGTGATAAACGTGAAATGTGTAATATAAATATTTAGCTAGCTGTTAAGTCATCTGTTAATGCTTTCTGGCTATCTTCTAAAATGGTACACTTCTTTGTATGTGTTCATTATAGGGCAACTTGCAAACGCCTCCCTCATTCTCAGTTTTTGAGGTGGAAAAGAATGCTAGAGAATTGAGGCAGGGAGGAAGCTAGTACTTTGCAGTGACTGCATCTCCAGGTTGTGCTGTGGCTGATCTGGAATCTCTCTGGAACTGCCTGGTACCTCCACTGGAATTGGGGTTTATTCTGTGGAGTCCCTAAGTACTGTTTTCATGGTCTAGGCTGCCCATTTCTATTAGCTTAGCAGATGTGCTGTTCATAATGAGGAATAGATGTTCAATGTTTGGTATATGTTCTGCATAGTGTGAATCATTTTGCTCACGTTGGCACTGCTGTTTTGGACCTTCTGTGTGAAAAGGTCTGCTCATTGCAGGTCCGTGCATCAGATTAAGACGAAAAGGAGAAACTGGAAACTGCAATGCAGCTAGTGCACTATTCTGTGCAATGATTTTGGTTGCTTTTATCCTATTCCAGTCCAAAACTACATAAAGATTTCAGGAAATTATGGCAGAAACATGCCCAAATTTACCAGTAGTGTAATGAGAAGTTACACAAACATCTAGCCAGTTACGTGACAACTAGAGGAACAGCAAGGTACTTTAAAACCTGATGCCAAACTATGACACTGAGGAGGAGGAAGAACATACGGGAAAGAAACAACCAAACAACAATAACATGAATAGAGGCATATTTTCATTAAATGAAACCATCTTAAACGATGACCTTTCTGACAAACCACAGAAGTACCAAACATGCAGCCTTTTAATAGGAATTTTATGCTGGTTTTTTTTGTGCACATACCCCCTGGAAGCTTAATGCAGCCCAAATGTCTGCCTCTTGGACAGGGCCTGTGGGTATCTGCTCCGTAAGGGCTGCTTGAGTAAACAAGCAAAAGTCTGCAGGTTACTCAGGCCATGTCCCAGAGGGAACCTATGCTCCCTACTATCCTCTCCACTTCAGTGTGAATTTCATTCATTCCGTGTTTAAATTGTCTGTGTCCTCATTTTTATGGGAGGAAGGTGGGGATGAGAAGAGAGGGAACAAAACTGTTGATAAATGTCATATTCTAAAAAGTATGCTTAGGGTCTACTGAGAATTCCTTGCTTCTCAATCAGGTTCAAGCTACCTCAAGTTCCTGTTGACACTGGCTTTTGTACCACTCACCATGGTAACACAGTATTAGAAACTGGTAGATATCTTATTTATCATGTCTAGATTTTTTTTTTTTGTTGCTTTTTCAGATAAATGAGAGACAGTATCTGTGTGGGATGATAGCGAAATTAGTAGGTATCCCGTCCTAAACCTTCTACAGAGGAATAGATTTTTATGAAGAAAATACATCTGACTTACTTGTAGTAGTTTAATGAAAACTTTTTAATTCCTACTTTGAAGCTAACAGCTTTCATTGGCATCTATCAGGTCAAACAACCATCTGGTTCTTACATCAGAGGGTT
The DNA here is from genome assembly GCA_013398735.1 of Nothocercus julius. Taxonomy (NCBI): domain Eukaryota; kingdom Metazoa; phylum Chordata; class Aves; order Tinamiformes; family Tinamidae; genus Nothocercus; species Nothocercus julius. The sequence goes on along the minus strand of VZSV01000269.1, from coordinate 387,457 downwards.
AATAAGTGACTTTAATCTGTCATAACAGTATCTGTTAATACCATCTGCAAAACCCAACTTGAGAGCTTTACTTAAAGATTTATAGTCTACCTTGGTTGAATGCAATTAAGAGTAGAAATTCCTGCAATGGACAAATGTTTCACCTCTGACTACTTAAGGTTGTGTTCCCCACCACTCTGTATGTAATTGTATTTTTTTTTCCAATAGTTGTCATCATGAATCAATGTTAGTTATTGGAAATACTCCAGCCTTTAAAACTTCACTAGAAATAATGAATTTTGCCTAATGACTGTGAGTCTGAAGATACGAAGCACATGAGTTCAGGTAAGAATAACTATTGCCACTCTGATAGTGTTTTATGAGAATTAATGTTCCATGTGTACCCAGTAACACTGCGGTTTTAAACTAAGTGGAAGTAAGGGTTTCAGGAACTATTGCGCAAATCATGGAACCTAATGACTTAATGGGGGGGGCGCGGGGGAAAAAAGGTAGTCCTGTAACTAAGCATGAGAAGCCCTGCTCTTGTTCTTCAGCAGCAATGTGTGTATAGATGGGTGTCTGTGCTTACCTGATGAGCCATGAGGAGCAAAGGGCCAAAAACTCTGGTTGAACAGACATGACCATAGCAGCAGCTGAATACTGAGCACCCTTCATGCAGTGTGCTTCCCTCTCTCTCACTGCTCACCTCTGCAGTCTTCCTGCTGTACGAATAACCCCATTTAGACGCAGGTCAGGCAAAGCTATGTTAGCTGTTTCCCTCTGAAATGATGCCACATTTTTGTCCAAATATGTCCTGACTATGCTTTCATTCTGTATAGGCTGCCCATAGCCATGTTCTACCACACTGGCCACCTGTGGCTGCAGCTCAAGTGCAGGCAGCCAGGGCTTCATTCACCTTTCTGTTGTGAGTTATCATAGCTTGGGTAGACTGCCATACAGTTTTAAAAAGGGGATGTTAATGTCTTCTACCTCTTGAAAGACACATTTTTAAATAAGATGCAGCTGCATTGCATTTTCAGTCCATTCCCTTCCCGCTTTATTAGAAAAGATGACTAACTCATTTACGGCAATACTGAACAGTTATAACTTTAAATTTATGGGACATCCAGTGTCTAGATGCCTTAGGGTGCCTGACAGGCCATAACTTAAAATGTAGCTTTAAAAAGGCAATGTGACTTAACACAATAGGACTGATGGATAAACAGAAACCCCATTGTGTGATAAACAGGACAGCGTCTCACAAACACTATCAAACCCAAACTCTGCAGTCTGACCCAGAGGGGGGCCATTGTCTTCCCTGAAATGTCAGCCAGGAGAACATGATGGAGCTAAGAGAAAGCAAAGGCAGACTTTGCATGTTGTAGAACTACCTATAGCTGTAGACTGAGCTGTAGGATTTATCTTATTAACCAAGGATTAACAGTTCATAAAGGAAGCAATATACAGTGGCAACTACATAAATTCTATAGCTATTTCTTTTCTGCACTTAGTCAAAGAAGCCTTGTCTTATTAAATTAACCTGTGTACACTAAAGCATATACATGCCCACCCACTCCCTTTTCTCCTTGGTCCCTCTTCTCTAACCAATTTGGATAGTTACAGAACTATTAAAGCTAGCAAGGAGTTTTTGTTCTGCTCTTCGAATCAACTTCTGCCCCAAAGTGTGGGTTTACACTTTTTGAGCTTTTGCTAGTCTCTTTGAACAGAGAAAGCAGTTCCTGAAAGGGTGCAATCCTTTTCCCCCAATTATTTCACTATCTTTAGACCTCTTCCCTGCTTTATGAAGTCAAGTAGATGTGTAAAGTTTAGTTACAGGAGACTGTAGATGAGTTTTGAATTGTTCTTTCACTGCCCATAAGGAAGAGAGACATATTTCTTATTTCTTCCTCAGTCTGCCAAATATAAAAATGAGGGCAGTCAAAAGGAAAAAACAAACAAGCAAACTTTCTAGTCTTTCTAGTACTGTAGGCACTGAGGAACTTCACTAAGCAATGTTAAGTCACATAAAATAGTTGTAATGATACATTTTATAATCTTTTAAAAATAAGGAAAAATTAAGAAAATGTTTATTTTTCTAATGTATGTTATAGATCTTGGCAATGATATTGGAAAGTCATTGGAGCCAGAGTTGTATTCATGATAATTACTGTTTGTCATGGGTTTTTGAGCCAGAAAGGATTTTACTGAAGGTCTAGTCTGACATCTTGTATAAGAGACTTGGAAATGGCACTCAGTAATTCCTATGGTGAAGCAAATTATCCTACCAAGTATTATGAAAGATTATCTTGTGCAACTTTTACTTTTAATAAGAATCCAATGTCTATTTTTTTTTAGTTTATACTGTGACTGTGTCCAAAGGACGAAAAATTAGGCAGTCTGGAGTCTTGCACAGAATAACTTCTGAAACAGTGCCCTTCACAATTCTCTATCTACATCATAATATCTCAAATAATGCTGCCAAGAATATAGAGTCCATGAAAATGCCACAGCCAGAAATTTGCACCCTATAGTGAAATTCAGTTTCAATAGCTGTAATCTAAAGTAAGCTTTTTTTTTTAAAAAAAAAAAAAAAAAAAAAAAAGATAAATAGAACGTCTGAGAGGGGCATAACTTTACAGAAACTCATGCTATTCTGTGAATGACCACAAATCAAATTTATTGTTATTGAAGTGAGCTCCTCAGAATGTTATGAAACTTTTTTTTTTTAAATTGCTAAGACAAAGTCTAGTTCTTTGTATGATTCTTCTGCTAAATTTGGTGTTCTGCAAAAGTATAGGCCATATGGCTGGATGTATATTTTTCCTTTTAAAAAACAAACAAAAAAACAAACAAACAAAAAACCATAAAAACCTAGAATGATACAACTACCAGAGGGAGGATGGAGGGCATGTACCTAAATGTGGTATACGTGCAAAGAAATGAAATATTGTTAGCTGTAGTGAGTTAGGGTTCTCGCATTCTATATTCTATATTTCTATTGTATGGATGGCACAGAATTAATGCAAGTCCAGCAGGACTTTAAATGAGGCTTACAGGAAAACAAGGAGTAGGATGGGGATGTTGTCAGTGTAAGCTTTCATTGTAAGCAGAGCTCAATACAAAAATAGCAATAGGACATAGCATTGTGCATGGGACTCAAAAAGAGCAAAACTTCATTTATGGGGCTGATTATTTTACTACCTCTTGAGAGATGCTCCTCATATGACTGCGTCTTGATTTTTTGGCTGTTCTAAACAACCAGACAAACCAACAACATCCTCAAGGGTCCAGTATCTTACAGTGTGATTGAAGTCAATGAGAATTCACCTTGCACTTCCTATCTATTACTCCCCACCCCTAATACTTTGGCCAGCTGGGCTTTTGTTTAACACCTCGGGTTACATACCATTGATAGCTGTGAACTCAACACTTCATAAAAGGAGGGGGGGAAGAAAAAAAAAAAAAAAAAAGGTCTGGAAGCTCTGGAGCTGTGTGCCTGTCATTGCAACTTATGATCTCTTTGAATTTCAAGTCCGCCAGACAGACTGAGGTGATGGTGACACCTGTAGTGCAGTGAGGAAGATATGTGAATAAATGGATTTAAAATCTTTTGAAAAAAGAAAAATAATCATTTGGTTGGTGGAATTGAATTTTTTGTTTTTGCTTTTTTGTTTCCCCCTTTAGCAGAAAGGAGTACTAGAAAAATGAGGCAGGAATGAAAACAAATTGTCGGTTAAGAGGATGAAAAAGCGTTCATCCCTTTCAGACAAGACAGTAGTAGGTATGTAGACTGCAGTACACTAAGGCAATACTTTAACATAAGATCTGATATAAGATGACTAAAGCTATCTGAGTGTCTCAGGTGGACCATGGGGATTATCCTTAGTTCCCTCAGTAAGTAATGTGTTTACTAGAGGCCTTGGAGCAAATTGTTCCTTGTTTCTGTTATCTACAAGGTCCCCCTGACAAAGGGGATTAAATTGTTTCACATCAATGGCCAGGAAGAAATTAACTTGTATGTAACGTGGGTAATTAGAGAATTTAAATCTGGATTGGTGCTTATGGACACAACTAAACATAATACAGATAAGTAGAAGGTGGTGAATGTTTATGCTGTTGAAAAAGAAGTAATGCTAGTTCTGGTTTCCTGAGAATAAGAGGAAGACAGTGAGGCCAAAGAGCACAATAACTGAGTTAAAAATGTCCTGAGACGATCTCTGACCAACAGGCAGGACAGATTTTGAAAATGTGGTCACTGTGACAAAATGAACTTCCTGTATCTGGTAGTTCTGAAAAGTTTTCTGTACATATAGCCATTCTCCAAGGAGTTAAAAATATTCTGCATGGAAGTTTTATGATACCTAACAGCTTCATGGAGAAGTGAAAGGGCTTGAAAGTTTGAATATCCAACACCACATAGCAGACATGAAAGGTAGAGGTCGATAATGAAAGTCATCATCCATCTGCTGCGATAATATTAACAAAACCACTGTAAGTTCATAGCACAGTATAGTCAGCTGTCTTCCTGTTACAGGAAAACTCAACACAGTGATCCAGCTTCTACGTTGTGTTCAGAAACATTGGAAAAATACTTGATAGCATTAAAGTTCTTTCAAGGTTCCATAAAGAATTTATGGTGTGGTTACATTAGCAAATGTGGTGAGTTAAATGATAGGCATACAGCAGGTACTGAAAGGCAGCTTAATTTCTATGTGTTTTCTCAATATCAATAGTTGTGCGGACTAGGAATCAGATTAGTGACAAAGCTCGTGTTATGTGAAGATCCCTCTCAAGATTAGGCTGCAAGTAGGAGAGGAAGGAGGTAAGTTTAAGACTTATTGTTCCCAGAAGAAGAATATGATCAACTCAGTGCAAGGCCTACGGGAAATGGGGTCTGGGAAGGTATGACCTCTATGTGATGGGGCATGTATGTAAATGGTTAGGATTGAAGGAAGTAGCTCTCCAGGGAAAAGCTGGATCTGGAAAGTCACTTTCCATTAATGAAGAAAATAAAAAGGGAGGGTTGATCCTGAAGGGGCTGACAGAAAAAAACAGGGTGGGTGAGATCAATGTAGGAAATGGCTCTCAGGCTGAAACTGGATATCACTGAGTGGTGGAAGATGCTGTTAGGACTCTTAAGGATAGGATACCACAAATTCTTCTGCTACAGTATAAAGTGATTATGCCAGTTCCTGCCACTGAAGAAAATAATGGGAGATGGCTTACACAGTATATTTAAAATATATATACATATAGTGCTCTAATTTCTGAGTTTGCAAGGTCTTCCATGTTCATTCCATAAATGTAGTAACCTTCAATAGACTCTTTTTACACCAGCGACCAGAGTAATCATTTGAACCTATGCGAACTGTTAGAGCTATGAGGACTAAAAATTCATTTCTTTCTTTCCATGTAAAGCTATCAGCTGCCACCAACAGCGTAGGCTTAGAAAAAGAATCAAAGTCAAATCACAGAAGATGTTCAGCTAGCATCTGAGGTCACTCTTTAATATCCCTATTGGGTGGCATGGACACTGGTCTCTGACACTCCCAGGCTCAACATGTAGGCCTGTGAGTGGCCTTTCAAGCTAAGGGTATAACAAGAAAATACTTGTTTTCTATTATGCAACAGGGAGTCTTAGGCACAGATGTGCTCCATAGATGACTGTAAGTAGTAAGTAAACTGTAAAGTTTATGTACCTAGGAAAATTTCTGTTTTCTGCCTGGCTTAGAAGGGTCTGAATATGACAGCACTGAGTTAATGAGGTGAAACTGTTTCTACAGACTCTGAAATACCACAGGCTAGGTCACTAAAGGGCTCTAATCACAGCCTCTGGTTTTACATAAACTACGTATTTCACTTGATCTCAGTACTTCAAGAAAACTACCTTGAACTTGTTACCTCGGTTCCCATACTTCAGCTATAAGCCCACCATCACTCTTCATTTATCTCTGCAAATGTATGGAATCATAGGAAATGCCTGTAAAAGACCTCAGGAAATCAGCTGGTATAGGATTTTGTCAAGTATGAGCTATACTTGTGTCACTTCATAGTCTTGATTAGTCTCTTCTTAAAGACAGCTTGATGACAGCTCTGACCTCCCTAGGCACTAGGTCTGTGCGAGTCAGAAAGTATTTGCAATATCTGAATTCTGACTTGATTCAGTTTGTTTTCAATCTTGTTAAATCCATAGTGGGCATTTAAAGTTTTTCCTAGTTTTATTTAAAATGTGTGTTAAATACAAAAATGTATTTGAAGTCTTCCTTTCTCTGGACTAAACACTCGGGTATCTTCAACCTTTCCTTTTAGCCCATGTTTATTAGATTTATGATCAATGTGTACTGCTGTCATTCAGGCTTTGCTTCTACTTTGTTCATAAAGCCTGTAACTGCCATAAAAGAAATTAAACATACTTGATGTGATTTGTTCTTGACAAAGACATGCTGGCAATTATTTGTCAGCTGACAAAGCTGTTCCTTCTAGACACATGATGCCTCAAAATTATTCTAGTTCTCCAGCTGAGGCTTAGCTAATGCTGAAGATTTTATCTTGCAGTGTCTTGGGCTGGGATGCATAAACAAGAGCATATTTGACATTTTCACAACAGCAAAATAACTTTGACTCTAGTTTGACCTGCTACAGCTTCCAAATCTCTTTTTTTTAAAAGAGATGCTACTTAAGCAATTGTATTGTTTTCTTTTCCTGTTGTTGATGCTTTTTAGCTATAAGAGCTCTTAATTACTGAACTGTAGCCTGTTTCTTCTGATCACATCTCCAGTTTGTCAAGATGTAAATATAAATACTGCAGGGCTCAGGTCAGACCCACATAGTATCCTCCTATATTGAAATGATTGCTACTCAGAGTGGTTAAGGTTCTTAGCTATTTATACTATCTCTTTAGGCTTCTATGCATTTCTTACATGAACCAGTCATATGAGATAAGGACAAAAAACTTAGTACAGTCAAATTATATCATTCTTCCTTCAGAACTGTATTAATCAAATGATCATTACTTAGAATTATGAAACTTGAGTAACTAGCTACATCTAGTATTAATTTGCTTAAATTCTGTATTTTTTCAAGCTTTTTTCAAATTCTAGCTTAACCAGTGAAATTATAGGAGTTTAAAAAAAAAAAAAAAAAGTAACATGCAATCAGCTTAAGAATGGAAAGGCAAGCACATATATGCATTCTAATATATATTTTTAAGGGGAAGTAGACTTGTCTTACTTGTGGGCTCCTAAAGACTAACTTCCAAGACTTCAAGTATCTGAGAAGAAAACTGACAGTAACCACTCGGCCTGTAAGCAGAAACATAAGTCGAACGTTAATCCTACCATATACTGCCTTACAGGACCTTGGGTATCACAGCACAAGAAATCTGTATTGGTTTACAGAAAAGCCAACAAAGTCAACCATGCATTGACTGGAAGAAAACTTCGGTGAAAAAATAACTTTTAGTCTGAATTCAGAAAGCTTTGACATAATTGGTTTAGGAAAAACACCAGGCCACAAAAGAAGAAAGCAGTCCTTAAAAATAGCTTTGGAAGGAGTTTTCCACAGCAAAGTGAAGTACATTAAGGAAAGAATAACTTCAGGGTTTTCAGATCACCCAAAAGCCCAGACAAAACAAACACTGTTAGAATGGGGGGGGGAGGGCGGCGGGGAAGAGAGAGCCAGTGAGTGGAAGAGGCTTGCAGTCATATTTACAAAAGGCTTGTTTAATTGTTTAGGAAAGTAGATTGTCCTCATTCTGAGACTGAGGTTTGTAATCAGTAGTGTAACATATGGTTTAGGCTGACTCCATTGCAACACCATCAGTCCATGTTCTTTGTGTCTAACTGTCCTTTCTACCACCAGACAGAAAACTAATGAAGTCTTCCTGACACAAAATCTTTCATAAAGATATGTGGAAGATGCAAAAGGCCTTTTGTGTGACCTTTTCTCCTTCTGGCCTGAAATGACCCCACTTTTAAATACTTGCTCATTCTGTGAGGATAGAGGAAACCCACTGGTGGAGGAGTAACAGGAGACAGAAGAACTGAGTAACTGTTAGGTTTGGAACTTGGGAGATGCCTGTGGGATGCTAGCCTGTTGAGCATGCTATTCTGGTTTTTGACCTAAATGTCTTTGAGAGATAACAGGAGGGGGAACCCTCAAGTTCTACTTTTTTTTTTTTTTTTTCTTGCAAATGCACTTACTTTAATAGCTGATTCCATGCTTATAGCTTAAGTGCACTTCATATATAAAAAGTTGTTTAATGTCACTTAAAAATTCAGGTGGCTTGGCAAAGACTACCTAGTTGGCATAGCTGTGGAAGTAATAGCCACAGTAATTAAATTGCTGGAAGTGATAGCAACTGCAATAGTAGATGGAGTAGGCTATGGTATACCAGCTGGAGAAACATGTCCACATGAGGGCTTTTCTGGAGGGCTGAGCTATGTAATTTCTCTCTAGCAACGTTGGGGCTGTGTTAACAGTGCCCGCTCTACGATACATGCTGCCACAGGAAATAAGGTTTCACAGACAGAATCAGTGAAAGGCTTCACCTAGTAGAAGCAGTTGAAGAAATAGCCACAGCAAAGACACAGGAAAGTTAGACTTGAAAATGTTGTAACTGAACTTCTGGGAACAGAGCTAACAAAGTCATTGCTGCAATTCTTTCTCTCCCTTGTTACTTTCCCTAAGATTTAATCTACGCCTGCTTCCCTCATCTCCTTTTTTGACATCTTTCCCCAGCCCCAGCTTCATTATGTTCTCTGAATGAGTCCTTCAAACCCATGGAATTTACCCCTCTGTGAATAACTTTCCTTCCCCTTCTCAAAGCCCTTCAGCTAGTGTGAATTTTACTGCTATTGCAATGTTAACCCTATTCCCTCCCTGGTTGATATCTACTCTGTTTAGAATGAGCTTTCTTGTGGGGCAAGAAAATTTGACACCTAGAAGAATCATTAGTTCTTAGACAAAACGGTAACAGCCATGATGGAAAAAATCTTTCTCGTACCTGTAGTTTACAGGATTTTTTTGATCACAGCTCTTCCATTCATCTTGTGTCAGTTTTCAGAAGGTGCCTATTTTGTATATTGTTAGGGGAGGATAGGTAGCTGAATTAGTGTGCTCAATAGAGAGGAGAATTGCTGCCTTTTTTATTGTAATTTTTAAGTCCAAGTTGTGCCCAGGTTGGCTTAAGGAGGTTCAGCTGCCAATAGACACTGTTACTATGCTGATTCATACTACCTGAAGAAGTTTTTCACTGTAATAATGTAAAATGATATTAGGAATGTGAAGGTATTTGCAATATTTCTCAACAGCTGGCTTTCTTGTGAAGCTCTGCTCCAAATGGTGGTTCAGTTGATTGGAGGTCATTTCACACGAACCATTCATGTGAAATGGTCAATTCAGTCTAGTGGATCTTGATCAAAGACATGTACTGGGAGACAAGCTGAGTTTTCTTCAAGACTACTCTTTTGCCAGGACCCCTTATTACATTTTGATGGGTCCCTTTAGCACCCTGGTATCAGTGTGTTTTCAGAAGTTTATCAAGCAATAAGATGATGAACCTCAAAATACAGCCCCTGTGTCTGGTTATTATTAATAGCAAGGCTGCCACTGTTCTCAAAGCAAGGCAGACTCTGAAGGATTACATATTTCTTAAAAAGCTCTGCTCATTAATTTGTTCATTCTGCTTCTGAATATTTCATTACAGGGTTTTATGTGTTTTTTAGTAACTGAAGTACCAATGTGTCCATTTGCACTGGCATGCTGTATGGGTAACAACAATATGATTTTTATACTCAGCTTGTCAGTGTTGTCTACCAAAATACTGCTATAGGCATTGGAGGGATCCCTCCCATATATATTTGCCTATTTTTTTTAAGGAAGGTAGTCAAGAGAAACTCAAATATTTTTAGGATGAACTCTGTATAACTGAGAAAAGAACAAAACCAAGAGTCCTGTATTCTTCCCATCTTCCCCTCTAGTTCTATTATTATGCAAGCTAAAATGCTGCCTTCCTGAAAACTCAAATGCAGAGTAGGAAAGTGCAAAGCCTTGTTTTCATATTGGTCCAGGTACGCTGGCGTACATAATGTTTGGAAAACAGTCTGCAATGAAAAGCAACCATGATTGTATATGAAGGTAATGACCTTGTCAGAGAAACTTGCTGGAATTTGACAAGCAAGGTATCTGACTGAAATCCTGAATACCTGTTCAAAGCTAAACATTTTCACAATGGAAAAGTGCAGATACACATGTATAAGTAGGTAGGCTGACATTTTAAGTGTCTTGCAAATGAGGTATTTACCAGGTTAGCCAGAATTGTATTTAAAGGGCTCCTGTATTTAAGGTCCTGTTACCAGGTTAGAAGGAAGTGGATGAGATTGTAAAGGAGGTACACAATCTGGGAAAGAAGTTTTCAAAACATATCTGCCAACTTCATTAATCTTATAAATATAGCCTAAGGGTGGGAAGGGACCATTATCATGAACACCATCCCTTCTGGGACTTCAGTTGAATGCCTGAAACAAATTCTGGGATCACTACAGTTGCAACGACAGTTGATACTCTAGTACTGAAAGCTGCAAGGAACAATTAAAAGGATAAAAAAGGATTTGCCTCTGATTTAATTCCAGCTGCTTGAGGGGCAGGAGGAGGGAAGAAAAGAAATGTGAAGTCCCTGAAAACTTTTAAGGATGATGCTATAGCATCTAAACAATGGATTAGCTATGAAAAGCTATCCTTTCTTCTGGAGAACAGATTTTTTCTAAGCTGTGGGATACTTCAGTTGCTGGCCTGTTACTACTGGAATCTTAAAGATGATTCTGCCTTAAATCTTTCCGTTTCTAGTTATATTTTGACATGCTAGCTTATTAAGTATGACCCTTAATTAAATGTTCCTGGGGTGGAGGGAGAATCATACCGTGGTTCTGGTATGATGTTGCAACAAGCATTATAACTCCAGAAGAATAACTCTTGTAATTATTTTGTTTGTCACCACGCATGGATTTGTTCCATGGCATTTCATTTGGGATGTAGCAGCTTCCATGTCTGCATGAAAGCTTTCTCCTGAAAATACGTCCTAAGTGACTCTTCTCTTTCCAAGGATGTTACGTAAGTGGTTTATGACACTATTAGACTTCAAATTTGGAGGTTGCTTGATGCCCTTGTGTTTCTCCTTACTGTTCCATGTAGTTATAAACAATTAGCTACAGAACAACATAAAAACAGTGGCCTTACATGTCCAGTTTCTCTCTGTGCTAGATTACAAATGAGTTATGCCTTGATGTTTGTTCTTTGAGGGGTGTGAGCTTTTTCAACTGTTTGGCATTGTGCAGACTGATATATGCTCTGGGCTAAGTCACAGAAATCTTTATGCCACCACAGTAACCAAGGCAAAATCAACTTGCTGTATTACCAAACAATTTAGGAAAAAGGAATAAGAAAACAGAATAACAGGAAAGAAGTTATAAGAGGTATCATTTACAAAATAAGATGTATATGTATCTACCAGAGAAATATAAGTATTTTAGAGGGAAGAAAATAGAAGTGATCTCTCAAGACTCTGCTAACAAGTTAATGAATCTTAGGAATTACAAGTATCAAACTTGCAAGGACTAGCATTTGTCTTAAGTTATAACAGCTCAAATTTCATATATTATGTCTTTTTGTTACTTGTGCCGCATTATTCTTTATTTACATGCTATCTGGCTAAAGTTACTACAAAAATGCTGTTGTTATTTTTCTCTTTAATGTACTAATTCTGAATGCCTTGTTCTACTGAGACATGCTTTCCAACTTTCCTTTTGGTTCCCAACAATCTGATTCAGTTGGAACCAGCATTAAAACTATCAAAGCATTTTTATTAAAGAATTTGCCAATGAAAACTGAACCCAGCTGTCCCCATGATGATTGTATTTCTTTCCATATTTTTTTCAATTATATTTTGTAAACAGCAAAAGTATGCACAGCTAGTTAAATACAAAAGTGATGTTACTGAAATAATACTGGGAGACAAATGCATTACAACTGTATACATGAAATAAAACTTTAATGAACTAGCAACCCTTGCAAATCATAGTAGCAACTGGGCAAACACTGATGTAACTTATCTGTAAGAGTCTAAGACTTTTCCACAAGTCATATGCTGACCTGCTGCAAGCAACTGCTCCTCTATCTTAAAGCAGAAAGGGTGTGTGTGTGTTGGGGGGGAACCACCTCTCTATATAAGCCTTGTTCTTAAGCAGTAAGCTTAAGAAGTCTTTAAAGGTCCTAGTTGGATTAATTGTGATGTATTTTACACATCTAAAATAGTGAATATGCTCATGTACATGCCATACATAATGTGCAGTGAACATGTGAAGTTCATCCAGTTTCATATTTCCTTACAAATTATATCTTCCCTCAGAAAGAAGGGCAGGTTTATGGATTTTTTGGGCAAATCTATTCATGGTTGTTTTATTCATTTGTTTAAAGATTTCACAATGAAAGTAAGCAGCATTTTTCCTTTTTCTATGTTTTTCATTCTGTCATTTCAACTGTGTTTTCTTTCAGTACACAGGATTAATTCTAATTTAAAATACTAGGTAAAATGTGTGTCTTCATGTTCAGACTCCATCCAGATTGGATTCTATTACATCCCACTTTCTCAGGACTATGGCCAAAGGGACAACTGATGTTTGAAATTCTTGCAGGGCCTTACTTGGTTTGCCTATTCCTAATTATATGAACTCATATTTTGTGTCGGTATCAAAGCTACTTTCTTCCTACCAATGGAACATCTACTGCTGCTCAGCCCAGCTGAGGTACATCAGCTCCCCAAAATAATATTACAGAAACTGTTCACATGAATCTGGGTCAAAGAGACTCAGATCAGTCATTTAGGTTTTCTCTGGGTGACTAGGACTTCTGCATGTGATGTTTTGTCCAAGTTGTGCACACAAACCAGTTCTTCACACACTCTTTTAGAACAGGACCGCCACCTCTCAATTTAATTAAGCTACACAGGGTGTTTTGTGTCTTGGAAATGAAGCTGTTTTTTCTGTGAATGCAAGTACTCCTGGGATGTTCTCCCTCCCCTCAATTTCACCTGCTTTTGTGCACGTGCCAAGAAAACAATCCTTGAAAACAAAGCACCTTGGCATTGGTTTCTGTTGCTTAGCAGGGAGGGAGTTGAAGGAAGAAGTCCATTAAGCACAGAGATTTAACTGTACAGGATAGACACTACCTACTGAGATCTTCAGTCCAAAAATAATGCTTGGCAGTGACTTTTTGAAAGTAAACTTATGTGAATCATAATATAGATGCTGAATCTCTCAACAGAAGTGTTTTTGGAGGGTGCACACAAAGGCACACTACTCTGGAAATGGGCTGACAAACTGTTTTCCCTTCCTTTGTTCAGTGGAGCTTGTCCTGAGGAATATAAAGCTATTTGGCTGTCCCAGGCTCTCTGACAGCTGTTTGCAATTTCTAGGTCAGCAATGAGTTGTTCTGCCAGTGTAGCTGTTGCATGGCATGACTTTTTCATGCTCCCAAGTTGCTGCCTGCTATGCAGCAAACCCTGGTGTGTGTGCAGCTATGGTAATAAACAGTGTATTCACTGGGTCACTTGGTCATTTTGGAGATGACTTAGCAATAGCTGAAGATTTTGCTGTCATAGGCACTTCTGAAATTAATTGTCTTCGTTATGGAAGACTACAGGAGATTCTATACACTCATAATATGTACCAAATAAGAAAGGGGTGTTTATGTTGAAACTTACAGTGCTCCACTCTTGACATTCACTGCTGATGAGTATACATCTAGTGTGATACGTCTTTCATCTTTGGTCTGTTCAAGAAATTTAGTTGGATGTTTGGGACCTCGTCTTCTTTTCAACTGCTATGACAAAGATATGACAAAAAGGAATAGCTCTGTAACAAAAATGTCTGCTCTAACAGCAGTCGTCAGCTTTATGCTTAATAAAGCTGAGGCTATCCCCCCAGTGGCCATTTTATGAACCAGAAAAGACAAATACCAACAGCACCTGAAGCTAATTTATAATGCCTTATGGCCAATGCCTGACTAATTAACTCACCAAAAAATGCTGGTGTGGGTGAGGGTGACCAGGCAGTTTTAAGTATCCTATAAATGTGACAACACCTGTTACAACAAAAATGGAGAGACTGGCTCCTCTGTCTTGTCCAACATTAGCACCTTTTGTTTTTGCATTTCTTCAATGAGATACAGGTAACCACATTTCATTTTAGCATACTAATGGATGAAGTTTATAAATGGAAATAACTTAATCATACCTACTTTTAGGACTTAAAAACAAACATGTTAATTTCAAATTATGCGGTGCTATTCATGTTCTGTGAAGCTAAAAGTAATCTGAGGAGGTGTAAACAAAGCACTCTTTCAATTCTGATCTGATCTTTAGTATTTTCACTAGGCCCATATTTTAAGGTTTTTTTTTTTAATAAAGAAATGTTTAGGCTTTTGTAAAGTGGAAATTTTGGAAATTAATTTTAAAATATAGCTGTTAGGAGAATCCAAGCAAGGGAAAGTGACTGACATCTAAATCATTCATTAAAACACATTGACTACAAGGCTGCAAGAAAGCCTTATACTAAGCTAGACTAGAAATATATTTAAGTATGCTCAGCTATGCATCTGGAAGCTTTGGGGCTGGATCGAATTAACAGAATAATTGGATTTTGCTATTACTCTTAAAACTGAAACCACAGGCCCCCTTATTTATGCAATGTACATTTCTGAGTTGTTAGAATTCTTGTTTACATAAATTTAGATACTTTTTTTGTCAAATTTGTAAATGAAACTGTCTAGGCTGTCAATCTAGACTTAAAACTTGTGTCTGTTTTTATTCCCAATTATTCTGCCAACCATAACTGTGATTCTCTTGCTTTTCTTTTCAAAGTGGCAGCAATGTCTAACTTACTGCAGCTGTCACTCATGTATTGAATGACATCGTGCAGCAGTGTGCACATATACCCCCACCACATACTAATACTTATTTCGTATCTCTGTTAAATTTTTTAAAGGCTATATGATACCTACACAGCACAACTCTGCAGATACTAACCACATAAAGGCAAGACTGCACACACTGAATAAGGACACTGAAAAGTAGATAAAGGGAATTTTCTATACCAATAGCCCCATTTTTACTCTAAGATGTCTGCCTAGGGATGGGAGATTTCAGCTGTTGTCAACAGAATACTGGTTTATAACACAGCTGATCTGAAACAATCACACTTTTATGATGATCACTGTCATGTTCAAACTAAGTACCTAGACATGCATTTTTTTTTATTTCCTCCCATTGACATGTATATATACATGTATATATTTCTAATACTATCTATACACCTATTAATACAACTCTGTATCTCTACTAAGGTTTCTGGAAAAATATTAAGAAAAAAAAGTTGTTTGGTTAGATGTATTAATAAAACAACATTTTCTAGTGGTCCACTTCTTTGTACCAGAAGCATAGCAATCTTTAATCACAACTTTCTCTTGTTTTTCTTTCCTTGTTTTTCTTTTCTTTCAGATGCCTTTAGCCTTGCTGTAAACAAATACCTTGACAGGACATGTTCTTCTGTCAACAGCAGCATTCATTACTTCACACATGTGATGTGTTTGCTCTAATAAAATCAGCTGATGTGGACTTCATTCCCAGCTAAAATTAATCAACATTGTAGAAAAAGTTCTATGTTTGGATGTTATAGCCTCACTGAAGAGGACAGTCCTGGTTTGATCATAGGAACCTCCTAAAAGTTAACTTCCCACTGTTCAAAATGGATTGTGTGCTCTGTTATTTAGAGTATAATATCCTGCCTGAGTAAATTGTAAAGAAATATCAACTTTTGCTTTTTAGACAAAAAGTGCTGTTCTGAGTTTTTTTTTTTTTTTTTTTCCTCCCCCATTTCTGGTGTTCCCTCTGAATTAGCTTGAAAATCTTTTTTAAAACAATTTTTTAAAAGGATTATCTATTTCAAAAGTGATACTAAACCTAGACTTGTCCACTCTTGCACTAGGATGATGGAATAAATTCAAATGCTCAGGGGCAGTGCTGGTAGTATGAAGTCTGTCTGCTTATCAGTGTAACTAAGGACTCCTTTCAAGCCATTTACCTGTAGTTATTAGCAGAAAGGTACTTCAGCAGGTATTTACAAGCTTTATGGGCAATCTAAGGTCTCCAAAACCTGCATTTGGGTTTTTGTGCCTGAGCAAAACCCAGCCTCCTCTGTCAGGCTTCATGATCGGCTCCATGGCTCAAGGTAGAGCCCTAGTGCTGTCGGCTTACCTGTCCTCTATGTACCTCAATGTTGGTGCAGAAACCAGAGGGCAAAGCCCAGGTGTTGATAAAGGCTGATCATCAAAACAACAGTGCAGCACGAGGCCCGTGAAGAAGCTAATTGCTGTCTCCAGCAAAGTTGCGGGTGAGGAAAGCTCTCCTCCTCTCTCCTCTCCACAGTGCCCTGCTTCTTAGTTGAGGACAACAGACACACCGAGTGGTCGCCCCTTCCAACAGCCAGGGTTCAGCGCCAGGCCGCCACACCGGCCTTTAAAAGCATTGAAGGGCTTGTCTCTCTCTCCCGATGCTCGCACCAGCAGCGCTCGCGGTGCTTTGCACGCCCCAAACGGCCGGGCAGCGGCCGCGCGCTCGAGCCCC
>VZSV01000269.1:357314-370653 GCA_013398735.1 Nothocercus julius | reverse complement strand
CGGCTCCTGGCTCCTCCCCTCTTCCTCGGGAGCCGGCGGAGCCCCGCGAGCAGCCCCTCTGCCTGCCCCCTGCCCGACCCCCGCCCGCCCGCTCCCGCGGCCATGGGAGCCCCCGGGGAGCCTCCGTGCCGCTAGCGGCCAGCGGCCGCAGGCCGGTGGACCATGCTGGGCATGTACGTGCCGGACAGGTTCGCCCTGAAGTCGTCAAAAGTGCAGGACGGGATGGGGCTCTACACGGCCCGCAGAGTTAAAAAGGTGGGTGGCCACCCCCCTCTCCCCCAACAGCCCCCTTCCCCGCCGTGCCGCGCGCCGGCCGTTGGGCGAGCGGTTTAACGGCCGCCTGGCCCGGCCCGCCGCGGCTGCCACGTATCACCGGCGAGCGGGGCGGCTCCTCCGCCCCCGCGCTCGGGCT
The DNA here is from genome assembly GCA_013398735.1 of Nothocercus julius. Classification (NCBI taxonomy): domain Eukaryota; kingdom Metazoa; phylum Chordata; class Aves; order Tinamiformes; family Tinamidae; genus Nothocercus; species Nothocercus julius. Next base: position 370,241 of record VZSV01000269.1, on the reverse strand, counting down.
TCACCTAAGCCGCTGCTGCCTCCGCTTCCGTCCGGGCCCCCTCTCCTCGGGGGAGGCACCCGCACCCCCCGCCACCCTGCCTGCAGCCAGCGGGGCCTCCCGGCCCGGAGAGGGGGCACCGGGCCCGGGGGGAGGCAGCTGCCTTTGGGCCCAGCGCCCCGTGTGGAGGGCGGAGGCTGTTCCTCTGGGTGTCCCCCTTTAACTTTTTATTTAGTTCTATCTGCGTTTATGGCTTTGTTTCGAGTGGGGAAAGTTCCTCCGGCAGGTCTGCCCCCTTAGAGCACCACAGAGCTCTGCGGGCTCCCCCGCAGGCTTCTGTCACTTGGCCGCCCCTCCAGCGTGGCAGGGCGGGCAGCTTCACTCCTCTTCGTGGAGTAGTGAAGCCTGGCCTGTGAACGAGGCGGTGCTGCTGGGCCGCAGTTATATCTTTTAAAATCGCTGTTGCCCCAAGCAAGTCATTTCCCCGGATGCTTCCTAATTGAATTGAACATCTCTTGATTATCTGAAACACAGTTATTCGGGCAGATTGTTTGAACAGCTTACTCGAACAGCTGAAGGTGTACCTTAAATTCTTCTGTGTTAGTGTAAACCTCTAGTTGTTTTTTATTTTTGCTTTGCATCTTTGTTCTGCTCTTGACTCTGACTGGTTTCCCAAGGCTGCCTTGTAAAGGTGAGGTGATTTCACCCGCCTTTGGATTGGGGCATCTCACCTGGAGGAGTCCAGGAGTTAATGGGAGAGGAGAAAGCCAAGCTTAGTATTGGCTGGCTTAAACTTCCTCCACTGAAGTTCATACCTTTTATTTGAAAACTTTGGGAATTGACATATCAGAGATGATTTTTTTACTACTAGCATGCATTAATTCCTAGACTCATCAAAATAGTCAAGCTCACTAGAATGGTCACCTGCATGGTAATATCAATTTTTGATTGTCCGTGGAGAATTCAGGATCTGAGACTCCCTTCCTTTATATTGTGGTAAAAAGAAATTTTAGAGCTGCGCATAAGGAAAAGTAGCCCCCCTTTATTCTTGCCTTAGTTCTTCTGTGTTGCAGATGTCACCTAGTGATGCTTTTTAATTATATGTATGGGCAAGGTATATGCTGTCAGCTGTGGCTGGCACAGTTCTGCGGTCAGGGACGTGAGAGAAGAGGCCTATCTGTGTAGCTAAGCCAATGTGAGCTCTTCATATAGGATATCTCAGTAAAACTATGATGTTGCAAGTACAACTTGTGATGCATTTGGGCCATGGAAGGGGAAGACAGAGGCAGTTGTAATTGAGGTATGTCATATTAGGAGAATGTGGTGACAGTGTCTCTTATGGGCCTCTGTTCGGGAGTGAATTTTCTGTTCTGGTTGCGCAGAAAATCTCGTTACAGAGAGCCCTGCTCACAAGTCTGTGTCCAACAAGTAGATTTGCTCTCATTAGGATGAGGAACCAGTTGCATTGCTGTGGGGAACTGGGCCCTGGTGGGATCAGGAATTCCTGAAAACACTTGGAGATATAAGCATTGTGTGTGATCACACACTAAAGATCGAAGAATGCATAAATAACATGGCTGACACCTGGATAGAAATCAAAATCAAATCTAGTTCCTTGTGGCTGGTAGGGAGGCAGCAACACTGTGCTTCATGGCTACTGTAATGTAGTAATAGCTATCAAATAATGCCTTGGAGCTCGCATTGGCAGAAGATGTTGAATATGGCACTAATTGTGAAATATGATCTATGTTCCTCAATAGCAAATACTGCATCATTTTCTCTCTTTTTTTTCTAAACACACAACAGCAATTGTATTTATTGAAAGAAACAAATTTAAATAATCTTATAATCAGGAACTGAGTAAAAACTCTGCAAATGTTAAGTAAGCATAAAGTAGGCCTCTGAAGATTATGGTATTAGCAAAGTTCTAGTAATGATGTATGTTGAGCTTCTGTTGTCTGTCATCTGCTTTTGTGCCGCTGGGCATTATGCCATGTTTTCAAGCTTTTGTCTGTAATCATAAAAGGTGGAAACTTTTTTTGTTTTGTTACCTTAACAAAACTGTGATTCTTGCATAATTTCTTTTCTGTAACAGCTGGTCTTCAGTTCCAGCCCCAGTATCATAAGAGTCTTGGTATAATTATCAGAGAGAGCTACTACATTTTTCCATGTTTGCAGGGACTGGAACAAGATTAGTCACTTTCAAGAAAGCAGCTGTTGAAAGCAGTTTTTTTTGACACTTGGATGATGCATCTTTTGTACCTTGAATCATTTTTGTTGTTGACTCTAGGCTAGGTTGCATACCTTAATTTTATTTAAATCTTAGTATGGTTTTGATCAATATATGTTGGTGTATGACAGCATGTCTGGTAACTAGGACTAGTAAATACATATACAGATCTGAAGAAAGTCCTCTGGAATTCTAACCAAATAGACTTACACCTTTATCCCCATGGACCTTTGTGTGCAAGACATCAAGTTTAGTGGTCTCTAATTTCTGTTTTCTATTCAAATTTGGCATTTTTTTTAAATGTTCTTAGGTCTGAATCACTCTGTTACAATCATTTCTTATTGGAACTGGACATCTTGCTTTTTGCTTTTGTCATTGCTTTGATCTTCTAGAGGGTCTTAACATACATTGCAGTAGAAATTTACTGGTTTAGAGCAGTCAGGGTGGGAATCACATGATATTTCTTGTTTTAAATCAGTGTGCACTGTTAAGCTGTTGTGTTTCACTCAGAGGTGATACGTGCTTCAGTTATGGGTAAAATTAACCTTGTAACTGCTTTGTAAGGTATCTGGGGATCCCCTATTAGACAGCGGTGTGCTTGCTGCTTCTGATACAAGCTGAGAACACCAGGAGCTGCAAACATCTGATTGCAGTAGCCTAATATCACCTTTGTTATCATTGAGATGAAGGAAGATCAGTGAGAAGTGAGGGATATGAAGGCCCACAGTACCAGGTTATATTGTTGCTGTTCCTGTCTTTTTGCCTTATTTTTTTTTGTGCTTTTTCTAATGGAATATTCCTTGTGCACATTTTTTTTTAAAAAAAAAAGATCCTGCATTTTTACTTTCTTGTACAGTTTCAGTTTTTTTTTTTCAATTGTTTATTACCTCTTGCATGTTTCAAGTTTAATTCAAGTTTAAATACCAGAATATTTTCAGAATATCAGAATTGATTGTCTCTTAAGAGGAAATATCCTGGAAGATTTCCATTCTGCTGCTTCCTCTCCCCTTTACCAGGAGGGACCTGGGAGCAGGCTGTTCCTGAGATGTGGAACATATATGGAGGAATGGCCGTGTAGACAAGATTGATACAATATTTTGGCTAATAAAAATGTTTGAAAAGAAACACTATATTTTTTATCATATAGTTATACTTTGTAATGAATTCAAGTACATAGAGCTTTTCAAGCTGAATATTGCCTAAAGGGAAATAGCATTCTGCATTCCAGCTTGCAGGCTTTGTCACTACATGTAAAGACTCAGGGTAGAAAGAAGTTAGGCCTGTGAAAGAAGAAAGTCCTAGTTTAATTAATTCAGCCTGCTGCTAATGTGACGTCTGTGAAGGAAACACCCCCAGAAAACCAAGCCTTTGGAAGGCCATGTCAATGGATGCTTTCACAGCATGTGTTATGACTAGCAGGTGGTATAACATTTTCGTTTTGTTTATGAAGGCTTGATTAATTCATAGACATGTGCATACTCCCTGCTTTTTTATTAATGAATCTCTCAGTATGTTCAGAATCTCAGAACTACTCAGTATTTTGATTTGTGGCACTTCCAAAATAATGTTGCAAATAATCTTTCAAGTAAATCTAATGCAAACTTTGTGGTTGCCAAATACTTTGCGCTTTAGTAGGATGGCTATTGCAAAATGCTTCCAGAAAAACTTGAAAGATACGAGCATTTGAGTTGTAAATTTCAGCCTTATTTAAAATAAAGAGAAATTATGTTTGCTACAAGGAAAATAGATATGTAGAGGAAAGGTATGATTCTAAGAGATGTGCAAAGCCATGAAAAGAATTGGAAAGCCTTACAAAAATCAAGTTGTTATGTACTGCTGCCTGTAACTGTTTATAGGTAAGATACTAAGCAAATTTGAGAAGTGGTACTAAACCTGAATCCTCAAGGATGTGCACCTTTTTGGAAGATAGGAGTAAGGCAAGAAAATAGTTCTTTTCCATCTGAATCTAAAATTGATACCTTTACAGTAGTTTGGGAGCAATCCACTTGTTTTTTTCACTAACTCATTCTATTTTATGATCATTCGGTTTATTTTCTTTTCTAATCATTCCATAGGGTGAAAAATTTGGCCCCTTTGCAGGGGAGAAGCGAATGCCTCAGGAACTGGATGAGGACACAGACTGCAGGCTCATGTGGGAGGTGAGTAGTCCATAAAGACATCATAGCTAGTAAAATGTGTTCCCAGTATTATGTCATTACTATAATAAATTCTTTTTTTTTTTTCAGAGCTAAAGAAGCTGTAGTTAGATTTAGTTAGATTTTGACTTACTGGTCATTTCAGAGTATGCTTCTTTTGAGTGTAAACTGACCTCTATAAAAAAGAAAGAAATAGCAAATGACAGTTCGTTAGCAATAAAGTGTGAACAGCATCTAGTCAAGAAAAATAAAATATACTCATGAAAAAATGGTGAACATGTAAAAATAGTTAAAATTATTAAAGTTTTAATATGGAAAGATGTTTACTGATTTTACTGAGATGCTCATTTATGGTGACTGACAGACATCAGATCATAGGTTCCTCTAACTATAAAATAGAACATTCCCTGTTGTGACATTTGTGCTAGGGCTTAGCAGTTGTATAAAGAAAGCTTTTACATTATAGTAAAATTTATAATGCAGTCAATAGCTGCAATTCTTTAGCAGAATGAAAACCTGGTGCCCTGAGCAGATGAAGGCGTAGGGAATTTCAGGATTTTTTTAAGACTCATATATATATATATATATATATATATATACTGGACAGAACAACAGTTCATGTGCTAGACGTTATAATCAGGATCTTAAACCATACAAATTTCTCTTGTTCTAGCTGTGTTTTCCTGTAAGAAAATCCTGTCTGCATTCACCAGTTGAAGAGATAACATTCTGACTGAAAAATACTTGCTATAACCATACTTCACAACTTGTTCAAAAAAACTGTTAATTTTTTCTTTTTTTCCCTGATCTTTCTAGTCTTCTATTCTTTCCAGAATTCCCTGTAGTTGTTTTTTTCCTCAGCCAGATGACTGTAACTTGTATGTTGTGTGGCACTGTGCAAAAAGGCTTGTATTTTTTCTCTCTTAAAGCATGATCTGTACATTTATTACAAGATAAATCTTTATTTGAAAAACAAAAACAAAAAACCTCTAGCATTAACATCACTGAACTGTTTATAAAGAGAGTGTAGTATCTACATAGTGAAACATTTTGTAAAACAATATTAAAAGCCCATGTCATTAAACCCAAACTCAATTTAAATCTAGCAATGGCATATGGTATCTTTCTAGATGATTTTTTACTCAAGTCTCTGAATCCTTGCTCCCTTCTTTTTTTGCCCTTCCCTCTGAATCAGTCCTTTTCCATTTTTCCTTTTTTTTTTTTTTTTTTTTTTCTTCTTCTTTCTATCTATGAGGTGTACCCAAAATACCCACTTTGCCAAAGGAGATGTGGACTTGTCATTTCTGTGTCTTCTTTGGTTATGTACAGAGAAACTTGTTTCATTTCCTTTGTTCTCAGCTGAAAACAAAATGATACAATGTGCTTTTATTATGAATGCTTGCAGAATACAGCACATGTTCCTATGCCCTGGCTCACTTTCTTTTTCATGAGGCTTCTGCAGGTTATTTTAAATCAATAACATTTCTGAACTAGAACAAGAACTCTAGGATGGATGGTGGGTGGATTACAGCAATGAGAAAGTCTTTTAATTTATGTTGCTTGGAAAGCCATATGATCTTCCAAATGTCTCATTGCTGGTGATTAAATGGAATTTGTCTGTTCTTTATAAAGCAGAAAATAAGCGAAATACGTGTATTTATTGATGACACTAATATGAACCCATTGACAGCAAAGCAGAAAATTAGTTTTTTATGAGCTGTTCTAAGACCTTTCCATAATATCTTGTTGTAACCTAGTTTTGAGAGCCTTGAAAAGATTTCTGCATACCAATTTTTATGACTTCCTGAATGTTTGAACCCAACTCGTTCATGTTTACTGAAGTTGATCTGAACACAGTCTTTATAATGTAATTTAAATCATGCTGAGAGTAGTCTTACATTGAGAATTGAGACCAGGAATGCAGGAGGTATAAAGAAGTTGAATAGTCCACGTGGATGGTTATTCCAGAGACTGTGGGAGGCAGTCACAGCAACTAGCCAAGTTTTGCATATTTAGCTGTACCAAATATATTAAAAATACTTATTTGGATAACTATTGGTTGAAGGTACAGTAATGCCTGACCTCACAGTCTGATTGCAGTCAAAAATGTGGATTTTTTGGGGAGGATACCTTTAGAAAGAAGGCTAAAAAGTAGAGGTTTTACATTTTCATGGGTCATGTGACAAAATGAACATTAATGGAATAATATTTTATTTTCATACGATGCCTACAGTCTCATTATCCAATTTTTTTGGTATGGTCTTCTCTAAGGAAATTACTACATGCCTTTCTAGTGGTCCAGCGTAGCTAGTCGCTTGTGTTGTAGTCTTTCGTGATCAAGCTATGCCTTTTCCTCTGAGACCAGCATTGTGAGCTGGCATCTTTAAGAGGTTACATTGAAACAGAATTGCAGCCATTGCGGTATTCTTGGTCTTTGGAAGATATGTAACTTAGAAGCAATTTTAGGAAGTTTATTGGTGTCTATTGCTTTTGTTAAATAAAGTTCTGAGAACATTAGAGTTGTGATTAAATTAAATATAGCTGAATGTCATTATTCTGCTTATAACTTGCATAATTTTGAAGGAATCAAAGGTTTATACTTGCTCATTCAGTAGTTTTTAGAAGATTGAAACAAAAGCATCCTTCATCTTGCTGTTGTCATTGTAAAGAGTTACATGCTGAAAATTTTACTTGAAAGTGATGTGAATGGAAAACAAACAAGAATTCCCAGAAAACTGTGATTACAATATAGTCAGGAATAATATTTTAAAAATGCCAGCAAAATATCCACCTAGCTTTTTCCTCCCCCTTTTTTCCTCCACTGTTATCTATGACGGAATTGGGTGTCTAATGGTCAAGTATGCAGCTAGTTCTGGTGATGATTTGAGAGTTTGCTTGTGTGTGTGTATATATATATATATTTATATTTTACTGTCCCACAAATACCTTGACAAAGTGCTGCCTTATTAATATGAATTAGTTTTATAGTTGTGCTAGCAATTTTAAACTTACATGTATTTGCAGGAAGAACAAGTGCTTTGAACTGAGAACAGAATATACTTTAGGCATTAAATTTCACAGAAATTTTTGCTTCTGGAAGCTGCTAAGATTTATTATTTTCTTTGGACTGCAAAGGGAAGATATGTGTAGAATTTTTCTTTATTGTCCAAACTGAGAAAGTGGCATTCATTTCAATACTGTTGGATTGCAGCAAGCATATACTTCCACTGATGACTTTGGCAAATGTTAAAATGAGGAGGGCTGGAAAGACTTGGTCATTTTTCAAGTACCTTGTCACACCATGAAGAAATGTTGGTCAGGATAAGATGGCATGTGTTATGCTGTGTAACACTGAATGCTGCATATTTCAGGTGTGGTTTCTGTCTATCTTCCAAGTTGATATTTTCTTCATTGCTATAAATTATATACAAGAAGAACAGAAACATGCTAGAGATCAGCCTTTCTGTGGAAGGTAATGCTCATGCTTATTTTTATTAGCAAGTAAAGTGAAGTTATGTTTCTACTACTTAATGCTAAATATTTTTGCAGTAAAATTTTTTTCAGTTATATAAACCTCCCCCCAAAAATATAAAGTCTATAGAAAATTTAGTTGTCTTCGGCCAGCTTTAGATCAGAGCCGTTACATGTAAGACTGGGATCTGACAAGTCAAGCACTTTAAACTAATGGAGTTTTTGTGTTGCTGTATTGTTGTTGGTGTTTTCTGTGGGGGGAGCTTGCTAGTAAAATGCAGGGTTCTTTAAGTATTTTAAAGCTATTTATAAAAAGAAAACAAGCAAACAACAACAAAAAAACCCACAATTCAGATAAATATTTGGCAGAAAATGCAACAATTGGCTTACAGATGCTTTAGTAAGTTTCTTCGAAGGTTTTCTACCTTAGTCTGTGATACATAAAAGTATTTTTCATTTTCTCCAATTTCTGCCAGCAATGGATGTGGCAGGCAGGTTGTCCTGAAGATTCCTGGTGAAGCTGTTGAGCAATTTGAAAGGAGTTCTTTGCAAGAGAATTTAAAATTTTCTTTCAGAATGACTCTTGTCTAGTTCCCTGTGTGGGTAAGTGGTAAGGTTATATATGTGCATCCTTGTAAAAGAAGATTCTCTGAAACAAAAAAGCTAGGAAGCCTTAGTTCATGTAAGATGTGCTCCAGAAACCAGCTTGCTGCTTTCTAGCCGTGTGGAACAGAAAGGTAAATTGCATTATCTTTAAATTTCTTGAAAAGGATGAATGTAGCTTGACACATTAATCTTGTCTTATTCCTTGCTTTATAGCTGGAGCAGCTTCCGTGGCTGGGAGGAAATATTGAGGCTTCACAATACATTTCTCATCTTTTCCAGTGTCAGTGATGACAAATGCGAGAGGGAAAATGTCTTGTTGCTGTAGCCATCAGAATCGTAGGTGCCTGCAGTGCAACATCTGTCTGAGGGACAGAATCTTTGATCCTGTCTCCTTGGATATGTGAACAGATTTGCAAGCAGAGGCTGGCTTAAGTGTTTTGGCTTGTGTTTGTTGATGTGTTTACTAACTGAGCTGATTCTCTTGTTACATGGTCACACCACAAGGCAAGGATATGGCTGAGGGATCTAGTGGACTCTCTTTGGAGAGAGCATCCTTTTGGACATTTCAATGTAGTCATAATTTGGTATCGATGAGAATTAGATGTGCTTATTTTAAACTAAAAATGTACAGTCCAGTCCTATTTAACCATTATTATTACCTTGTACCGACTTTCAGTCTGAGGAAGTGTTTTTGGCTTTTTTGGGGGGCTTTTATTTCTTCGCGTCTACGTATTTAATGTAGTATTATTTCTTTAAGACATAAAAAAAGTCATGGAAAGTGTAACATCTGTCCTTAAGAGTTTAGTCATATTCTTTTGTCAATAGTTTCCTTATGTGTTAAGTCTTTGTATATTGATACCTCTTCAGGGGTAGGCAGATTACTGCATAGCATTGAGAAGAACATACAGTTAGATACTAGGATCTTGATTGTTTCTCTTTGCAACCTAAGTCAAGAACTGATGAAAACTTTTGCAGAACCTGCATGATGGGTCTCTCTAGCCTATGTTTTGGGTAGCTATTGCTGAATAACAAGCCACTAGCTTGATTTACTCAAAGATATTAATCTGCACTGTTAACCATTATCACCAAGAATGATGTTCTACTAGGCAAGTTACATATTTAGAACCAAATGATTATTACCAGGTAATCAATGCAGTGCATCTCTAATACTTGATGAGCCTTTTCAGGAACTAAATATACGATTAGCAAGCATGTGAATGTGAATTTGGAGCTTTCTTTTGTGGTTTGATTGCAATCAATTTCCTCATATTCCTAATGGAACTAACCGTTCCAGTAATGAATTGGCGTTGGCAGATGGAGTAGTCTAAGATACTGTTATTTTCAGGTCAAAACCCACATTTAAATATATAGCTTTGATACTGTTCAGTGTGGTATACAGTTAGTCCAGGTGTTTGAAAGTAAACTTTTAAAGTTAGAAATACTGGCAGCTTTTCATGATGTGTGAACATCTTCCTTGTAAGGACGATAGTAAATTTTGAAGGTTTTTATTCACAGAACTATGGTAATCTTTTTGTTTTGATCTGAGAACAACATGCTATCATCAGCTATTATTGTAATGGAATACAGTTTTTCTTTCTATCAGCATCTTAAAAGTTTAGGTAATGTAAGCAGTCATACTGAAAACATATGATAGTGTATCTATTGGAAACAAATACAGCAAGAATGTGAGCAATTTAAATGCAAAGCCATGATGACAATCTAATTTTGGTCTTGCATAGGGGAAATCTCTAGTTCTTAGAAAATATCTACAGTGGACACTTCTTGTTGACAGATAAAGAAAATATGTTCCTTATATAAGTAATTCATAGAGAATAATAGTGCTGGGATGTGACCTTCTTTTGTAGCTCTATATCCTCTATTTCGGAGGAGATTTAATGGATATACTATTACAAAAAGCCATTCTTCATGTAGTGAAAGTGGCAGCTATATTTTGTCAGCAATATTTCTTTGTGTTTTGAGAGGGAAGAAAGATTCGGTTAAAACTAAGTTTCTATTTCTAGTATTTGCATTTTTGTCAATGTAAGCTGAAATTTGGGCACAGTTGTAAAAATGCTGTGGATCTGTAATGAAAACAAGAATTTCCTCACATGGGGATAATATTTGTGGAATTCTTTCTTCAAAATAGTGTCTAGCAGAGAAATATTGGACAGTTTTCTACATCTGGCAGTATAACTATCAGTGAATTTTTTTGGAAAAATAGGTTCTGCTACCAGTGTGTGAAGTGTGGAACACCTTACTTATTAGTTAAGCTTGTGATGCTCACATCTGTTTTCTGTTCTACAGGGCAGTTTTAAAAAGTGGCTTCTTCACTTATATATTTGTTTCTAATGCTAAATATTTTACAGCCCTTCATCTACATAATATGGTAATTTCATGTTGTTGAAATCATCTCATATTCTGATAAAATTTCAGCCAAGCATAGTCTGAGTAACTGATATACATTAAGGCTGCTTATACGTCTTCAAAGGAAATTTATATATATGAAAGATGTCTGAATGAGCAGTAAAATATGAGATACAGAATAGGTAAATGCAGTTTTATCCGTTCTGGATCTAAATAATCTCTTGAAGTGCTAAAGGAGCAGAAGAACATAAAAGACTTGAAGTAGAAAAGAGGAAGGTAGTTTTTGAAGAGTGATTTATAAGTTTCTGGAAGGATAAGATTGTCATTGGAGCATTGAGGTCTAACAGTAATGAAAGCTTATCTACTGGATTGGGAATTGGATGAAGAAAATTATTTTTGGTGAGGAAGAAAAACAGATATTACTAACAGAGTTATAGGATAGCATTAGAGGCAGAGAGCTGATAATTCGTGTTTGGCTTGGGAGCTGATTGAAAAAATGGTATAATTACAGAAGAGGAAAGCTGCAATCAAAGAGAATGAAAAAGATGAGTTCATGTCTGGATATATGGTGTTGTCAATGGTTGTTGTTTAAAGCTGAAGTACTTTTGGAGATGGCAAAACTATAGAAATAACTAATTCGGGGACCTGACAATAGAGGGGAATATAATGGGCATAGGAAAAATGATTTGGAAGAATATGTCTGAAAAAAAAAGTGAAAGATGAAGAATTATCAAATCAAGGATCACTGAGATGCAAACATGAAATGGATGATTAGAGGAATACAGAAACAGGAGGAGAGAAATACAGGAGGAAGAGCCTGAACGCACTGGTATTGAAAAAAAATGGTTGTTGAAATAGCATAAGAATAGAGAAAGTCCTACTGCTTATGTTTAGCAGAAAGTTATTGCTGGTATTCTCTGAAGTTACAGTAAAAGAGAAACATAACACAGTAAGTTGATGATCAACTCGGAGAACACATGCAGGTTACCGAAGAAAATGATTCGCTCTTGGACAGTAGTTGGAGAAAGGAAGAGGGGACAATCACAGTGAGTTGTGAGAAAGGTAAAAGGACTTGGAAGCAAGTGACCTTCAAATCCAAGTATGCAGGAAGTAATGAGAGAGACTGAATGATGATAGACTGGGACAGAAGAGGAAGAGCTAGGTAGACTGTAGGAGTAAAATACTGGCATCAAAACATGCAAAGGAGGAGAACTTGGGAAATCTGGAAAAGGGATGATGGGGTTGGAAGGGAAAAGGACCTCATATTTTATGAGTTTCTGGCAAGATCCTAAGGAGAGGAGGATTTGAAAGAAAAAGGGGGAGGAAAGAACATGAGTCTGAGTAATCATGCAGATGGATCAAGGAGATCCAGGAGTCATAATACAGAGATAATTAATGCGGAAAAGATGAAGCAAAGAGTGAATTCAGTAAAGGAAACTGACGCCAGTTGCTGGGTTTGAGTTGCGTGCCTACTCAGAGGTAAATGAGCTTATGGAAATGAGTGAATGGCACCGTAGTTGGGAGTACCTGCTGCATTCAACAACTGATCACCAACCTGCCTTAGTGATTTATGTGATCATGTGTGTTTGCCAATGCTTCTGTTTATTTGGTAGGTACTGTAAGCAGTTTTAATTTTGCCTGTTCTTATTAATGTTCCAGGTTCGTGGGAGTAAAGGCGAAGTTCTTTATATCTTGGATGCAAGCAATCCACGCTATTCTAATTGGCTGCGTTTCGTTCATGAGGCGCCCTCACAGGAACAAAAGAATCTGGCAGCCATCCAGGTAGGCTTGGTGAATTCCTACCATCTTCTTCCTGTTACTAATTTAATAAGTTTTTCTTCTATTTAGTCTTTATCTCTTGCAGTAAACCTGCAGAATATGAGAACCGCAGCAACCATGCTGCTTTCCCTTTCCTGCCTTGCTTATTGAAAACAAACTCTTATGCTTAAATGTGATACCAAAAATAAGACATTGTTAGGATGAAGGACTGAAGAGGTCCTCATTTAGGACTGACTTTCCTTGAAGCATCTGCGTTAATCCACTGTTATGGAATTACACTGAATCCTTTTACTTTGATGTAAGGATTTCCTAATTCATTACTATGTCCAGTGTGTGCCAGGT
>VZSV01000269.1:321895-350395 GCA_013398735.1 Nothocercus julius | reverse complement strand
TACTTCAGTGCACAGAGAATATCAACCCAGGAGACTCTTCAAGAAGCTTTCAGTGCTCTGTTTGCAATACTTCCTTCAGCTCAGAATTGAGGTTTTGTGTCTGAGTTACTGGACTGCTGTCATATCATTGCTGGCCTCCCTTTGCATGCTAGCTTTCAAGCTTGTTAGTTTATGTGAATCCTAACAGTGAAAGAAGTCAAATGCTTTCATTCCTATTTGCTGTAAGTAATGCATGAGGTGGCCTTGGAACTCTGCACTGTAGCATGTGTTAAACTCAGAGTGCTGGCTACGTGTTTGATTTCTCTAGATGTTCATGCATTGTTTTTCCTTTCTGGTTATCCCATATAGTTATGAACAGCACAAGGAGGCATGCAGAGGGGATGCCAGATTCATATGCAAGGCAGATAGCTGCGGGAAGAGGTTCAAGAGTAAGGATGCCCTGAAAAAACATAAGGAAAATGTTCACAGTGGTAAGAAGCAGTTTAATGTTTCTTCAAAAAACAAACAAATGAGCAATAAAAATCTTGATATATACATTGTCTTTGATTTCCTTTTTAATGGATTCATTTTCATCAAAGAGAAAAATAAGAAGTAACTAACTACAAGAGTAAGTATTCCTTCTTCAACAGGAAGAAATTAGTGTGTACACCAGATGACTCATTGGTCTACTGCAGAAGGTGTAATAGGAATCCAGGGAAGTTTAAACGAGAGAAGTAATAGATAAAGCACAACATTTCAGTAGTGAAGAAAATCAACCAGTGGCACAGACTGCCCCAGGAAGTGGCGAATTCTTGATTTTTTTGATAATTTCAGGACACAGTGGGATGTCTTTCTGGAAGACATGCTTCACAAACGATTAGGCTTGATGAGGGTAGTGCATGAAATTCTATAGTCTCTGTTGTGCAGGAAGCCAGACTGAACAATCTGCTAGTCCCTTTCGGCCCTAGCATTTTTATATCTTTGCACTGCATATCAATAGTTTTTGATCAAACCTGACTCTGTTTTCATAAAAGGGCAAAATGCTTCTCTCAGGTCCAAATGCAGAGCTCAGCTCTGGCATTCTGCTCTCTCTGCATGTCCCCTCTCGGCGTCAATGAAAGATTACTATGTATGGGGACAACAGAATATCTGAGAGCAAAGAAAACAGTCTTCAGTTAATGGTGAGACCACTGTGATGCATTGTAAAGTTTTAATTGTGTGAAGTTATTCTTCTGCCAATCTTTTACAATGTACAGACATTCCAGAACCATTCTCATAAGAGATTATTTCTCTTTTTTTTTTTTTTTTTTCTTTCTATCCCCCAGTAACATTTTTACTCATTTGTGAGTATTGTTTTGTTTAGGCTCAGCTTTTTTCCCCTGTTATGTAGAGGTGTAAAACTTCTGCAGTTCCTCTCTTTTATGACCTCTCAGACATGGTTGGGAATAAACATGAAGGATATTTTTTCCTGCCTGCACAGTGAGCACAGCTTTTATTTTGCCCTGTGGAACTCATACAAGTGACTGCTGGTTTTAGTGCAGGAAGGTGCATGTATACCTGTTTATATACATGTATGTATATAATTGTATGTCAGTGCTTATCATGACTTTTGTAATAGCAAATGCAGATGTGAGGTTAGTTTTTTGTTTTGTTTTCTAGTACAGATTTAAATTCTGAAGAATTGCCTGACTGGATATGCTGTAGTAAGAGGAATATTTTGTATACTGCTTTCAGTGTCTGCTCACTACACAGGGGCAGCTTTCTTTAAGATCGTTTCCTTCACGTCTGATCCATTGTGACAGTGTGACCTGAGCTGGGTTTACTGAGTTTGCATTCAAAGTCTTTGAAATCCTATATGTTCTTAAGCATGCTGTTAGATTCTTTCATACCTTTACATAAAATGTTTATCAGAAATACTGTTCTTGATTTGGAAATAAAACTGTGAATGTGTTAAGATGGTCTAGACAGTAATTACATTCTCTACAAGTTATTCCATTAACTACAGGCTGTGGTATATCACTACAACATACGTAACCTTTGTTTTCTAGCTTAGCTGCTTTAGTTTTATCCTAATCTTCAGTGCTGCCATCTGCTGAAGATTGAGTAAGACATGTTTTGTGGATGTAGTCCCTGAGGGCTAGGAAACGTTTGTGTATCTAGCTACAGGGCTCTATGGCTCATTTGAGATTAGAAGTTGTTTCAACATCTTTTAGCAAAATGTAGTTACATATGTTCCTACAGTTTTTAACACACAATTTTATTTTGACAAGAAAAATAATGTTTTTAAAGTCTTTTACCAGTGTCATTTGGAAGATAATGCATTTGCTTAAAAATTACTTTTACAAAAGCAGCAATGTTTACATTTACATTAAAGACTCTTTCTGGCCTCTTATGGAGTGTTTACGTCTATGTGTACCCTCTTGGCATCAGTAGATGGAAATATCACCAATTGGAAGGACATGTATAATTGGAATTAGCAAAAAAAGATTTTTTTTTTTTCCCTTAGAAACCAAAGGAATATAAAGTGACTATTCTGCTCACATTGTGTGCTGACTAATGAGATGTAATAAAACAGAGCATTGGTTTTCTTTAATGAGCAGTTCTACAATGAGTCAGCACATCTACAATGTTGAATGTGTGAAGGGTCTAGGAAGACCAGACGCCTTGTTCAGAGCAATTGTTAGTGGTCCTGCCTGACTTTCTTGCAGTTTCAGAAGCAATTTAGTGATATCCCTTTCATTATGTCTGTGAGTGAGAATTTGGCACACACACTTGTTGCAGTCACAGCTGTTGGATCTGCCTCTTTTCTACTTAAGTTCTGAGTACACTGCGTGCATCTTCAGTTGAGTGCTCTCAAGACCAGCCTTGTTAACCATGTTTATTTGGTTATTTCGTCCATATATACGTTGTAATTTATAGTCTAAAGTGAGAGATCTTGTAGGACTTTTTTAGTACTAAAATAGATAAATGGAGAGAGGGAGTGTTGTTAACGTTATTTAGTTAAATTTAATATTTTTGAGGGAAGACAAAATAAGACCAGGCTTTGGCTTTTTATCAGACAAACAAACAAAACCCCTCCAAATTTAAAAAAAAAAAAAAACAAAAAAAACAAAAAAAAAACAAATAACTAGAATCAACATAAATATGAATTCTTTAATAAATATGAATTCTTTAGGACAGCAAACACAGGAATGATATAGGGTACTCTGAGTCTGGAATATTGGAGGGCATCTCGTGAGTTTTATGTTGCATACTACTTCTTTGACTAAGCACTATTTGTCTCTATTCTGCCTCTGTGTCTCTCTAGTGTATTATGAACATCCTTTACAAAAGCTAAGAAATACCTTGCATAGACATATGGTTATAAAAAAAGAATTAGCCTAGTTGTATCTTTACCTCTAATCAAACAGCTTTGTGGGGTACTAAAATGAATTTGAAACCGTGGTAAATAACGGACAAACCCAATTTAAATGCTCTGTCACTTTTTAAAGCAACTATGAAGAGGAAGGAAAATACAAACCACGCTGGGGATCATCTACCAGATGTAGTTTACATTATAGACTAGAATTCTTTATCTGGTAACAATGCAAATTACTTACTCAATTATAAAAGCATTAATAGTATGTTATTTTATACAGTGGAATGCTTAATGCTTTCTAAATAAAGAAAAATGAGAAACAGTGGTTTTGACTTCAGTATGGGATCTCTCTTTTGTTGTTGCTGCACTGATTTTATCAGGAAAAATTCTGTTTAGACAACTAGCATGGTATTTTTGAAAATACAGATGACAGCTTCTGGACAAAATAACAACTTTGTTCTAATGTTAATTGTTCTTAGTATTAAAGTGAATTGTGCTCTTAATAATTGATTGCTAACATGTGATAATATCTGTTTTAGGGTTTGCTTTCTTTCCTGCTCTACTTCTCTTGAATTTACATTCCATCAGTAACTGATTTGTTGGACACCCACAGAGAACTCCTGATACCCAATACTTTGAAGATTGGATACAAATGTAAAAATCTTGTATCAGTTAAATGACCTGTGAAAAATCACAAACTCAGTGGAAATATTTAAATTCTTTCTTAGTACTTGCTTTCTAAGATGTTGCTGGTATTCTGTGTCTGTTTCAGGAAATTCTAGGAAGAAGCTGATGTGTTCAGTATGCAATAAGAAATGTTCCTCAGCAACAAATCTCCAAGAACATCGAAAGGTCAGTAAGATGAAGGTTAACTCACAGCAGGCTTTCACTTGGCTAAGATGTGAGACTGTAGTGCCTAGGTCACTTGAAAGTTCATGTAATGCTAAACTTGGGGTAATCTTTTCCAGGTTACCAAACCAGTGCCTTTTACTATGTGAATTTATTGATGTAATCACAATTGCTTAAACCAGAAATCTTCCTATAATTTTAGGGTGTCATTTACCAAATATAAAAATGATTTTATATTATTTCTGCATTCCCATGCTAAACCAAGGTTACCAGCTGTTCTTTAGCTGCATTGCTAAAAAGTAAGCAAAACGTAAAAGTATGTTATATGTTAATATGATAATGCAGATAGTAATAGCCTTCATTTTATGTACAAATTCAATGTATGTTTCATGAGTCTTCAATTATGTGTAAAATGATGTCAGTCTTTCTTAATACTTTGTGACGTGGCAGTGGGGTGTTATTTGCAATTTAGTTATATAGTAGTATAGAAATTGATTCCCTGAAAAATAAAGTTTAATTGTCTTCTTTCTTATTTTGTACATAATCTTTTATAACTAGAACAGGAAGAGTTAATAGTTTAAAAAGCATGTATTGGAAATAAGAGGATTCATATAGAAATACAGATGGACTATGAGTATGAGATTCTGAATCCATTATACCCAAAGGAAGTCCCTGAAAGATTAATTTGATAAATCACTAAAACCCAGGAGATCTGTTTTTACAAAAACCTGCATTGTACTGTTTATCAGATTAACTGTGAGTCCTTAATAATACCCTGGTCATAACCTGAATCCAGTGAGGATACGAGGATATAGATGATATCAGTTAAAACATGTTGTTGTGAACAGAATGGTGGGGCCCCTCTTTTTTTTTTTTCTTTTTTTTTTTTGTCCTCCTTGCTTGTAATAAAATGCCCTGCCTTTTTTTGGCTAACAGGCCTGTGCATTGCTAATGCTGAGACCAAATCGTAGTATCTATCCTCAGATCATCACAGTTCTTAATCATCGGTGTGGCTAATGATGACCCCTGAAAAGGCAAAATATCATAGTTTAAGTGTGTCCGTTTTATGAAAATGTTTGGTTTGTGCCGGAATTTGCCATTCTGTGCAAACACTTGGGCACAAATTAACAGCTTTTATTGGTGGCATTGATTGGTAAGGAGATTGAGCACTTGCATTAAGAGCCCCCTTGAACATTTTATGCATAAAATTTTACTTCTTCTTGCTTGTTTCCGTCTTTAAAATATCCAGAAAATAGGTATTCCAGATTCACAACTCTGTATCAGCAGAACTATTCAGAAAATATTGTGCAGGAACTTACAGAAGACTGGATAATAAAATGAAAGGATTTTTTTGTAAAAACCTGCTTTCTATAGGTTTGTGTTATCTCATCCCAGAGAGTACCTGAAAAGCTATTTCAAATAATTGAGTAGTAGTATTTGGTTGCATAATTATGCAAATTTCAAAATTTAAGTCAAAATCAAGATCCTTGAGAAAGGATAGAGTAGTAGATTATTTATGCATATAGAAGAAATTAATTTGAAATGAACTTAGGTGAACATGATATTTAGAGTGAATTATTTTAACTTGAATTTACCATCCGATTCTCGTTAAGCATTTGGCTAAGCATAAGTGTCAAAACTGCACAAGTGTGCAGAAGTTTTAGAAAATAACATAACCTCTCTGGTTTATTAAAAAATGTAATTTGCTTTCAAGTTGGTTTGGAAGTAGTAGCACAAATCAGGGTGAAGCACAAGTGAGACAAAATTCTCATGGAGAAACTTTTTTGGGTTTTGTTTTTGGTTGTTATTTAGATGGAGTCTCTAACTGAACATTTTTATTGTGGTTTCCATAGAGATGTGTTACATTAGTGTGCTACGAGCCTTGACATTAATTTATTTTTTGAGACATTGTTCAGCAAGGTTGTAGTACGGGAGAAATTGGAATATATCCAGGAGAATTGGTATAGCTACTAGCTAAGTAATATAGCTACTAGCTAGAGAATTTCTGTGTGTATAGGAAGTGTGATCTTGCTTGGGACACACGTTAATTGTTATTAAACACTCTTTTCAGATTCATGAGATCTTTGAATGTCAAGAATGTGACAAGAAATTTATTTCAGCTAATCAACTAAAGCGCCATATGATAACCCATTCAGGTAAAATATAAAAATAACACAGACAAATTTATGTAGTGTGTGTGTGTGTGCGCGCATACATATATATATATATGTGTGTATATATATATACACACACATATATATATATATATATATATATATATATATACACACATATATATATATATATATACACACATCTATTTTGTGACTACTGAATTTTTACCTGAATTATTTTTTTTACAGACAGCTTGATGTATTCTGCATTGTCCTGAGCTGTTCAAGCAAATTTCAGGTTCCAAGGAGAAACCATCCAAGTTATTGTTTTTAAGGCTTTAGGAAATCCAAATGCAATGCTGTAGTCTTCTTCCCTGTGCTGCTTTGTCAAGCTATTCTTTCATGATGGCTGGTGCAGAATGTGTCAGTTTATGGGGATGGGAAAAAAAAGTTGCTGTTTATGAAGGAGAAGAAGGGCTAGTGAGTGAAATTTGATGTTAAAGATGAGAGGATGGGAGCTGAGGTAAGGTGTCAGCCAGAGCGATCTGTGACGAAGGGGGAGATATTTAGACTCTTTTTTTTTTTTTTTTTTTTTTTTTACAGCTGCACAAGCTTGTAATTGAGCTCTTTTCTTTTTATCAGTCCACACTGAAAAATTGTTTCCCATAACATAAGCTTTATCTCAGAGGCTCTTAGCTTGCTTTTGATACTTTTGAATGAGCATTAATGTAGTTAAGGTGCAGTCACCAGTTGAAGCATAAAGGCTTTTTGTATAGCAACTTTTGGTTTTAGAAGCTGGTATGTATATTGTTAATTAAGTTTTAAAATATTTAAACTGTCATGCCCTCTTTCACATTTGTAATCTGGAAACAGGGTTTTTGTCTTTGAAGTCATTCTCTTTTGATTTAAGCTAATTAATCAGAATTTAGTTTTTAGCAATGATTACTGCAAAGAATGTGCCAATTTCTTGAGATACACTATGGCTCATCTTTTGTGAAGTGAGTTAACTGTCTAACATAAAGGGCATTAGATGTCTTTCTAATTGGTTTAATCTTAATTGGGTTGACTTAATTGCAGAAATCTCTCTAAGGAGATGACTGTCTCTGCCTTTCATCTTCTACCCCTGTATAAACAGGAGATTAAATGTCCCCCACTCATTTTCTGCAGAAAAACGCCCCTACACCTGCGAGGTTTGCAATAAGTCCTTCAAACGACTTGATCAAGTGACTGCACACAAAATAATACACAGTGAAGATAAACCTTATAAATGCAAGCTTTGTGGAAAGGGATTTGCCCACAGAAATGTTTACAAGAATCACAAGAAGGTAAAGCACTCTGCTGTTGTTGTTTACAGGTCTGCCAGCCTCAGATTTGCAGCTATTTTTCCTTTAAATGGTTGATGATTAAGCTCTGGCATGCTTATAAACATGGGATTAAAGCTTTAGAAAATGCATTTGCTAGTATTCTTTGTTATAATTAAAATCTCAAATGAATCTCTAAATGAATACTATTATTAAAAAAACAGACTAGGCAAAAGCAAACCACAATTTCTTTGCTAGAAGCATCACATAAATCCCAATTTTGATTTTTTTTTTTTTTTTTTTTTTTTAGTATTAAGTTATCAAGTTCTGTTTTAACAGATTTAAAATATCTTCTTTTTTTTTCTTTTAAAGAATACTATCTTTGAATAAAACTAAGTATAGTCTTGTTGCAGTCATTCCTAATTGTTGGACTTACCAGGGACTGCTTTCAAACACTACTGGATTTGCACTGGTAGCACTGACAAATTACAATAACATCAGAAGACACATTACTGGAGGAATATGCTCATGAAGCAATGCTCTGCTTCTGTTGATTTAAAGCTTAAGTCAGCCTGGCATAATTTCTGTAATATTTGTCATTACTTTTAACCAGGGGTTACATTTTCAGTAGCAAAGCGGCATTGATGACTGCTGTTTCAGAATTCCAAGATTGCAGAAATATTACCTCTCTGATATTCTGTGCAGTATTTGGAACACTTTTTGTTTCCTTTTCCTGTTTTCCCCCTTCTTCCTTCCACTTCTCTTTGATACAACCAACATATTCCTACTTAACAGGTCTTACAGTGTGACCATCCAGCAATTGTGCACAGGATCTTTGTACCATCTCTTGCACTTAGAGCTGTAAATCATAAGAGAGTAGTAGCAATACTTCAAGTAGGATGAAGCAGTGATGACTACCTAAAACATAAAACATGCAGAAGCCTATTCAAAGATGAGATTTGCTCCCAAGTATGTTGTGATTGTATCTTATGTGTTAGACTGTTAAAAACATGTGGCAGAATCTTGCAAATTAAGTGTAGGCTAATTGAAAATATCTAAAATACCATCTGGAAAGAGGCTTCTATATCTTAAGTGAATAATTGTAACACGCTTCTCTATGTCAATTTGCAATTAATGGCTGATAGGGAATTTTGGCTGAGAATAGACTTCAGGATTAGGTATGAATAATTGATAAACACTTTGACCCAATTCTGTATTCAAAGCAGCAGTACCGTTAGCATTAGCAAGGATTGCATGAAAAAAGCCTTGCACCGTCTGACAAGGATTCCATTTGCTGGGAATAATATTAAAAGTTAGACTGGTTTAGCACGTATCTACTTTTTGTCATAAGAATCATTTAAAGCATTTTGATTTTTTTTTTGACTCTCTTTGCATGTAATACTGGCTGCAAATCAACCCTGTCCTTTTATGAAATAATTTTATTCCTGTGTTTATGTAAGGTTTACCAGAAATATGCACCCATCCACATTTAGGTCTTTAATTTACTGACTGAATACACTGTGTTAGAGGGAAAGATTTTTTTTTTTTTTTTTTTCTCTCCTGTGATTCCTTTACGAAGGTAATATAATCTAATTTTGTGTTGGAAGTAGCAGAGTAAAAATGAAACTTGGCTCCCACAACACATGTTTCTAAACATCTCTGAGGTGCAGGTTGCTGGGTCCTTGGATGTTGTTGGGTCTTTTCATTTGCAGAAGGAGTTTAGGTTATCACATTCGTTGCTTTCACTGGGAGATAGGCAGTGGGTTTCCCTGTGAGTCTACTTCTACTCTTCTCCATGGAGCCCTGTGTCAGGAACCCTACCTTAGCCCTTGGCTACCAAGCCACTATAGCTAGAGAGCTGCGAGGCAGGATGTGCTTGCTCTGCTGTGCTGCTGCTCTGCGGTGCGGCTCCTGCGCTGCTCTGTGTAGGTGTGCATAAGGACTTGCTCTGACGCAACCTTGGAGGTGTCAGTGCTGAAAACCTTTATGCAATGCAGAACTAGCTCAGGTATCTTGAAAAAGCTCAGGCTAAACGACTAAGTGATCAAAATCTAGTTCCATTTTTGTGACAAAGGTAGACAGTAGTATTTGAAATTAAGAAGTATACATAGCATTGGATTGTGCTACAGATAAAACTAGTCATGTTTCATGTAGGCTAGACTGATTAAAGTGCATATTCTGTGCTATTATTACATGTTGTTTCTATACAGGAGAGAACAGAGATTTTGTTCCATCTGCTCCTTTGTTGCTATGTGTATGGGATGCATTCAGAGAACAAAATATGATGATATGACCGGTGAGCAGAAGTAGGTCAGCAGACACAGGGTTTTAAAGGGTTTACAGTTTACAGTTAATCTAGGGTTATATGGTCCTGGGGAGCATAATGAATTGTAACAGTTGCAGTCTGCCTCAGCTTCTCTCCTGGGAATGCTTGGATTTGAACTTCCAGAAAGTTGATGTGGTAGGAAAGGCTGCCATTAGATGTGTCTTCAGATGCTTTGATCATGCTACTGTTCAAAAAGTGCACTGAATCCTTATAAAATTAGCCATCACTAAACCTTGAAGCCTTAGAGGAATAGGTTCTGTGTGGCATCACACTTCATGTATGGGTTTTTTTGATGCCAGGTGCTAATGCCTGCACTGTTTCCAAATGAGCCTACTCCAGTGTCTAGAAATTCTGACCCTTTCAAAACACTGTGGAGGTAGTCATTGGTTGTCTGATAGAAAACATGAAAATTTTAGAAGAAAGTAATTGCTCTGTGTTCAAATATTTGTGGGATATAAATATAGAAAAGAATTTAAAGAAATGATATGGTTATGTTTTAGTAGACAAATTGAACTGATACATTGTTGTTTTCTGCATAATGAATATGTATGTCATTGAAAATGTGTATATGTGGAAGGATTTTTGTTTGTTTGTTTTTACTGTTTATGGCCTTTCTGGCAGTTTAACAGTAAAACAATTCGTTCAACTGTAGAGACCTGCTCTAGAAAAGACTGCAGTAAAAACATGTGTTCTTGGTTTGTGCTCTATTTTCTTGTCCCAGTTTGGTGGAAATGTGTGGTGAAGTGAAGCAGTAACAGAATAAAAAATGTAATGATATTTTTCTTGATGTAAATAGAATGTTTCTCTTGCTACTACACTTACAAAGGATTTCAGGAATGTGTCCAAACATTTAATATAGTTCAAGACTAAGCCCACAACTGACTTACAGATAAAGCTTTAAATAGTATAGAAAAATGCCTAAAGCTTCTACTCAGCTGAAGAGCATCAAGCCGTTGAGACTAACTGCATTGTTGGCATTGCATACTGCTTGTATTCCTCTGGGCATTAAAATAGTGAATTCAGCTCACCTTTTGATTGCTTTCTTTTTGAATTTAGATACTACAAACTTTTGTATTGGCTGTTTTGTCTTATTTGAGTGAAATACATCTCTAGAAGGTGCCTCACAGAAGAGTGGCTGCAAACCATTCTATAGAATATCAAATTAAGAGCAGCCCACTGCATTTGGCATGTTGCTGGTTGGATGTGTTTCAGAGAATACAATCGGGCATGTCATCATCCAAGTGTAGTATAGTTCTTTGCTTTGTTTATTGCTATGTATGTATTAAACATGTAGCATAAAACTCAAAACCTAGTTCGTGTGTGCACTGTGTACTGGCTATCAGATGCAGACCTACCATCTTATCAAGCAGATTGCATGGATATTCTGTATAACATTCTATATAACATAGCATCTCTTTTAGTAGCTTCTAGTAACCTGTCTAGCTGAGTTTAAAGATCTAATTTAAGCACAGCAAATACTAGCACACCTTTGTAATCTGGATTTCGGGAGATTAAATGTGCTCTTAATAGCTCATCCCAAACTCATGTAACTGAATGTAGGATTGTGAAAAGATGTGATGATGGTGTTGATTCATGCATTACTGATGAGACATGACTTGATAGCTGAAACTCTCAGGAGTGCTCTGATTGAATGGAAACCCTCTCTGATCTGGAGCCTATATGTGGTTCAAAAGAGCACAGTGTTAGAACTAATACACTTGTTTGAGGGATATTGCCCCTCCTTAAGATTTACATGGGTTTTTGAAATAGACCTAATTTAGTTCTGGGTCATTCAGAAAAGTGGGAGAGGATTTGGGATATCTGTGTACCCGTAAACGTGGGTACGACTAGTAAAGCATTTGTCTCCTTAACGAACTTAAGAAATGCAGATGAATACTTGTATTTTGGTCAAAAGATTAAAAGAGCTGACAAGGGGATGCTGAAAAGGAATTCTGTATGAATCACTGTGCTCTTCAGAGCTGTCACTCAAGTGGTGAATGTTCTAAAAGAGGGCTTTTTTGAAATAAACGACATGAATTTTGCGCTCGTGAAAGGTGCCAGATTGACAGCCCTAGAGACTGAACCCTTCTATTTATCCACAGAACAGGTACAGCACAGGCAGCAGCACTGCGAGCTTCCCCACAGTGTCTCATCAATATGTCTCAACCCTGTTCTGGAGGAACCACCTATTGAGGTGAGAAGGTAGTTCAGTCTCTTCACGTCCTGTCAATCATTGGCCTGACTGCTGAGACTGCCAAGCAGGGTGTCAACTAATGCAAACTGCAATGTTCACCATGAGCTGGATTGAAAGAGTTGGCACGTTTGTATAACATGTAGCATACGCCACACATCTGACAGTTGCTCCAGTTGCCTTTTTGCTCTAAGTGACTCTGGCTGGGGCCAAGGAGCTGACTTTGAGTCTGAAACCTCTACCTCCCATTGCAAGTACGCTAATGTTTTGGTACTATTTTGAAAGGACATTTAGATTAAAATCAGTCTGGGTTCAAAATCCTGAATCTACATCTAACTAATTTTGCTGACTTCCCACAGCTCCTTTTTTTTCCTACCCAGTTTAAGGGATAAGCTATAAGTGTTTTATGGTATTATGAACTTTTCTGCCCTAAACAGAAATAGATTATAATCTATTTCTGTACACAACTTGTACACAATGCTAATTACCTTTAGGCTACCAAATTAACTAATTTATGTAACTTTGTTATTAACATAATCCTTATATACTGTAAAACACTTACTGTCCCTCCCATTCTTCCCTTGACACTGCAGCTTTTACTTAAGGCCTTTGTAAGCTAATACAGTATTCACACACTGATGCTTTAACAAACTGCTTTTCTTTGAAAGAGAGTAGAAATTGGGTAGATGACAAATTGTAAAGATAAGTTTACTGTCTGCAGTGGGATAATGTGAAAGGGAAACTATGAAAGGGAAAGTGCTTTGAAATTTATGGAAGTAGAAGTTGGATCTTTCCCAAGATCCAGAAATCTTTTCCAGCAACAGTGCAGCATGTTTGCAAGATTCATCTAAGCTTAGCTTTCTGTCTTGTTTATGGCTTTGATGGGGCTGTTTGTCAGCTATGGTGAATTTTTTACTGCACCAAACAAAAATCCCAATTCTGATGCTTCTGTTATTTATTTGTTTATTTTTAATATATGAAGCTGAGATGTGGATGTGTAAGACTAGTTTCAGGATCTGAGATATTTTATGTGAACTTTAAATTTCTCCCTTGAAATAACGGGGTCAGCTTTATAATTAAACTCAGTTGACAAAAATGCGAGGTTTTGTGTACAGACATTGAATTTTAAGGCACTTGTTAGTATTACTAAGTACTTAAGGCAAGTATTAGTACTGATGAAGCATTGGAATGGAATAACAGTTGTGAGGACTTAGGTGATAAATATACTGCATAGCTGCTATGCTGCGTTCAAGGTAAAGTCAGAATTAGGATTGTTTTAGTTCTTTCTTCCTCTTTCGTATTGCTCTAATATCCCCTTCTGAATCCGGTTTGGAAAATTAGCTGTAATTACTGTAACAAGCATAGTTAGTAATTTCCTTGAGTCTTTCCTCTGACATGTTGTCCTTCATCTGCAGACCCATTCTGAAGAGAGACCATTCCAGTGTGAAGAATGCAAGGCTTTGTTCCGAACCCCATTCTCTCTACAAAGACATCTGCTAATTCATAACAGTAAGTGCTAGCTCAGAGAACTTTCTGAGTTCTCATATGTATGGCACCTTGCTCCAATATGCCACTTGCTGTCCTATAGTAATATTAAAATTCGTCTCTGAACCCTGGAAGTTAGCAAATTCACAGCGAAATTCAAACCTTGTCTTTAAATACACTTAATTACAAATTCAAATTTACTGTGGAAAATCTAGTGATAATTTGAGATCTGTTGACAAAGATTTTCTTTCTGCACTAGCTGATAGTATTAACATAATTTTAAGGGAGGATAAATGGAAGCAAAGACAACTAGATGACTTGCTTAGTAGGTAATCTGTTTTACAACTTGGAATTGATATGTCTCCTAGGCCAGGTTTGTCATTATGGTAATGCTTCCTGGCAGTAGAATAGAAGTAGCTGCCCAGAGGAATCCGATGCCCTTTTTCCCTTATGAGTAACTTGCTCTTGACATTGTATGTTGTTGCTTAATTCAGTGTTTTTAGGTTCTTCCTCTTTTAGAAGTTTTGGAGATATGCTCTTTCCTTGCTTTCGGGTGGTAGTAAGATTTATTTTCCATGAAACTCTTGTCTTTGTTATTAAAAGAGCCCTAAACTGTCATCAACCATGTGAATGTCAGCCTTTTACATTTTTGAACTCATTCGTGATCTGAAATTCCTGTACCTATGAAAAGAGTGCATTGATTTTGGCTATATTTACACTGGTGCAATTTAAAAAGATAAACTTTCCCTTTTTTTTTGTTCAGTGTGCCAGTATTTCTGATAGATAAATTGTTGGAACAGAGTGTTTAGTTCTGTAATTCCATGAATTTTATACTGAATTTTGTAAATCTATAGCCTATGATGAAATTAAAATATTAAAATCCTTTTCAGTGTGTGTACCATGCATGTGAAGATGGACTTTTTCATTGGCAGAATATCCCAAACAAGTAACCAAACTGTCTTGACAGTAGTCTATTATATAGTGGAATGTGCAGCAAAAAGTCCATATGCTTATACTGCCCATATGCTCATACTGCTGCCCCTCATTTTCCTTATGTGTAGTCCTTTTATAAAAGAAGTGTTGACAGAGCACTAGCGAAGTGAAAGTCATTACAAGAATGAACTGAAGAATAAATGATTTTCAGGTCAAGACTGTGATTGAAACAAGGGACTCTGCTGTTTCAAGGGCTTGTTTCAGGTGAAGAAATGCAGAGCTCTTCCCCTATGACCCACCTCTGAGACTGACAGGTTGTATTGCCATGATAATGAGTTTCTCATATTTGGAATAACTCAGAACGTTGGCATTGTCATGCTATAGCTGAACGATAATTCCTCCCATAGAACTAAAATACCAAATATTATGTATTTCTGTAAGAAAAAGAATAGAGAGGGAAAATAAAGGCTAATTAGAATGAAATATTCCATAAAGTATAGAAATTTTTTTATAAAAAGTAACCTTTAAAATAAATGTATTTTATTTTCCTTTGTTGAAGGAGTAGAAACTTGCACGTTGCTTAAGTGAAAATAGTAATGAATTCACTTGCAGTTAACACAGTGGTCACATATTCCCAAGACTAGGATTGAAGAGATTCACCGAGCAGTTAGAAGCAGTATCAGGGTTGAATTGCCACCTAACATCATACTAAAATGCATCACCATTTATCTTGAAAATTCTTCCTAATAGCTAGACTGAAGTATTAAGGGAATAAGGCAATCTGTACTCTAAATACCATTAAAGTGTGCTTTTGTGTTGTCCAAGAGAAAGCTGCTTCTGTTTCCAAACAGAAAGTAAATGAGGGATTTCAGATTTTTTTTTTTTTTTTTTTTTTTTTTTTTTTTTTTTTTTAAAGTGGTTGATTTGTAGTTTTGTAGGAGAATGAAACCTTTCTTATCGGTTTGAGAAACTTCATGTGTTTTTGGTCTTTCTGTGGGCACCATAAGCTTTGCTTATATGTATTGCTTGTATAACATGTATCAGAATAAGTTTTTCAGTGCCTGAGCATGTAGCATCAGATGAGCTTTAACACAGAACTTATAGAAATCAGTTCTCTTCACATTGGCCTTTGTACTGAACCAGGTCAAGGACAGTTTCATCCTTCAATGAGTTGTACTGAGAAAATGAGTTTAGCTGTGTGTGTGTGTGTCAGTGTGTGTGTGTGTGTGTGTGTGTGTGTGTGTGTGTGTCAGTGTGTGTACTTACATTGAAAAACATATCCTATTCTTATACAAACATTTGCCTTATTCATACGAATGGGATCTCTGATGTGAAAAATGACTGGTGAGGATAATTCTTATAGTGTATTTTTGTAGTGTAATTTGTTGGAAAGTATTCTGGGATATGGGCACCTGATTTTCAGGTTACAGCACGTGTTGTTTTTAAGAAACCTTAAACATTCTTGATTCCTGAACGAATTAACTTTTAATCTAGTAGTTAACAGTTAAAAATGAAGAAGTTCTTCTCTGCATGTATGATACTGATTAGGAGAAGGTTCATTGTAATAATTTCCCTCCATCATCATCTGCCTTGATTTTTTTTTTTTTATTTTTTTTTCTTTCCACTGAAACCACTGGAAAAAAAATATATGCAACTTTACACAGTATGTTGCTTCCCTTACATACTTTATTGACATTTAAAACAACTGATAATATTAATCTTCCCACTTTCATAACCTTCAACCACATCACCATTGGTTGAACAATATGCTGGTATAAAAAGCTCTTAAATTTTATCTCTTTTGTCTGGGTGTACCTTTGCTGAAGCGAATGAGATAGTTTATTTGCTTTCAGCCTTCTTTTAAATTCAGAGGCTTCCCTCTTATCACTTAGGTTTCAGAAGATGAAAACTATTTCATCACGTTTTTGTGACTAGGTGCTGGAGAAATGTGCTTCTTTCTACTGGCAGCCATTTAAAATTCCATTTCATCTTTGGCTGTAGAGCTTCATTTCCCATCTGTGATTTTGTCATGAGTGAGTTCCACTTTCTTAATTTCCTGGTGACTTTTTTTTTTCTACCTGATGTAGTGTTCCTTCGCTTTCAGTTCTCAGGACCCAGCTCTTCGGTTGCCTGCTCTTGCCACGTATATTCATTTTTTTCTGAAATAATGAGCACTAACATGATTGTCACAAAAACTGATATCTTTAAACCTCAATTTTTGTTTTTTTAAGGTGAGAGGACCTTTAAGTGTGATCACTGTGATGCTACCTTCAAAAGAAAGGACACATTAAATGTTCATATTCAAGTTGTCCACGATGGTCATAAGAAATATAAATGTGATCTCTGTGCCAAAGCTTTTGTGACACCCTCCGTTCTAAAAAGCCATAAGAAAGTGAGTAGAATCTGTGCTTTCATTTTCATTTTCTTTCCTTTTATGTTTGTAAGATTGTGACTGAAAACAAAATCCCCAAATGCTTCTGCATTTCTGACTTTTCATTTGAAAACTGCAATAGTACATAGCGTCCTAGTGTGCTTATTACAATAACAGGGTTATTGGTGGTACCCAGAATCTGTAGGGGGTAAATATGTCCAAGCCCCATGCAGTACTCCAGCATCAGGCATGTAGCAGATGGGACTTGCTGTGCTGCCCTTACCACATGCCTATATATCAAACTCCAGACTGGCAGCAGGGTAAACTCTAGAAGAAATGGCCTGCTTACACGTAAGATTTGAGTAGATTTTAACAGGAAAAAAAATGCAAGGAAAATAACTGAATTGGGAATAAGTCAACTGCTATCAGATGCAGAATGTGAAAGTTTGTTAGAAAACATAATACATATATTTTAGGCCCTGTACTTCATACGTATCTCAAAAACAACTGAGTGCAAACTTTAACAGTAAGGCATTCTGGTTTTAAAAGGTTTGATGCAATTGTCATTATCATTATCAGTGCTACGTATGCAATCTGATTGTAGCATTTACTGCAAAATAGGTAGGATTAAATTGTGTGATTCGTATTGAGTGATTTCACTCAATATTTGCATTTTGAGGGATTGCTGTCTATCACGCATCAGATGAGTGGGTGGCTGTGTTTCATAGCTGTGAGATCGAGTCAGAAATCATAAGCACAAGTCTCCATAGAGGCCTTTTAAGGCTCCAGCTCAGGTCCTGTTTTACAATGGGAAAAGTTAAAATAGACGATGTAAAACTCTTTCCACCACATTTAATTAAATAAATTGTAAATTTATAATTATAATTGTAAAAATGCAATCTTTTAAATAATAATCTGATTTGTTAAGGTTAATTTTATTAGGTAACCAAATGATTGTTCACTGCTATAACAGAAATCGAACTGAAAAACAGGTGGTTTATTCTTGCAGTTCTGAAAACACATGAAGATAAATAGGGTGTTAGTAATAATAACTATTCAGGAAATTGTAGACTGATGAACTCAAAAGTCAGTTTATTTCAGTTTTTAATAAGATTGGTTGAGAAACTTTAGAAATTAATTGAATGAGCAGCCATGGTTAATTACTTAGAATTTCTGTCTGATGTGATTGAATAAAATACATAATGGTTGTTGGAGAGAATAATGGCTAATGCCAAGTACAGTTAATCCATTCTATATTTCATTTCTTTAAAGCTGTGCTGAAACTTTCATTCCTGTTTTTCTGCACCCCATGTAGACACACACAGGAGAAAAGGAGAAAATTTGCCCATATTGTGGACAGAAGTTTGCAAGCAATGGAACATTGAGAGTTCATATTCGAAGCCATACAGGTACAGTGATATTTACTGTGAAGAACAGAGATGTTTTTCTGTCTATATAGAAAGGTAACTTTGTGTACAGTTGCTTTATCTATCTACAGGCAGAAATACAATTTTACAAGATAGATTAGCCTAACGCATCTTCTTTTTCAGATATTTTATGTGTAAAACCGTGTTCTATTTTCAACTATAAGTATATATGAATGATGGTTAAAATTCTGTTAGGTTTTCCTTCTGTTTGCTCATGAGAACCTGCCACTTATTAAGCTAGATTTGTGTTTGGTTGCATAAAGTTAAAATCCGCCACTTATTCTGTTTGCTTAAGTGATTTCATTGGAGCCATGACAAATTTTACCCACAAAAGATTTGCTGCTGTGACATGAAGTGAATAGGAATTGCATTTATTGATTTGAAACACTGATAGACTCCCTAAAGTGCATCGGCTGACTATAACGTGCTATAAAAAAATAAGTATTTAAAAAAGATATACTGATAGATATGTATCAGTGATTTTTTGAACTAAAAATATTAGTTAAAGCAGAAATAAATTTTAGATGTTTTGTCTATTCATATGAACAACTTTGCTGCAAAGGCATCACTGGTTCTGTTTCTTCATTGGTCATGTAATTTCTCATTCCTGTAGAATGTTAAAAAGAGATGATGGATGCTATCCCAGATGATAAAAAGATGATCCACTTTAACAATGTTACGTCTGCTTTTTTTAAAAAAAATATATTTGAACATTATTAAGTCACTAGAGAAAGGTTTTGCCAGATAATCAGGTGCTGTTTTACAGCACTGATCCTACTAATTAATTTTGAAAAATGAGAACACCATCCAGATCATGAGCTCTTCTCTGAGCCTTTTCAGCTGTCAGTGAAATGAAGATAAGTTTAACTCTTTGGTATAGGGCTTCTGTGAAGTCTTGAGACTCTAGTTTCATATTGATATAACTTCTGCCTTTATCACAGCCTGTATCTTATCCAGATTAGAATGTTCTACTTTGAGTACACTTAAAATTAGCTTTCTGTTGCAATAGTCCTGTGGTGACCCAGATTGTAATACTGTTTCCCTGTCATGTTACATATGTGTTTCTATAACCACAATGAAAAGAAAATTAGACATGTAGGTCAGTTTGTTACCTGAGTTTTTTCTTTCATTTCAAATAAATAGGATGTAACTGAAAGGGGGTGTTGTGATAATTTGGTTTTGACAGACAAAGCATCAGTTGACAAATAGCCTTCCTATGATATTCTGTTTATTTTTGCATAAGCAAATTTGATTTCCAAGGATATGGTGTTTCTAGTCATTTGGCTTTCTACATTGTCTGGCAAAAGTCTGTTAAGATTAAAAGTTTGTTTTATTTTGATATATTTTACAAATTTGAATATAATTGCCACAGATGCTAGCAATTTTAGTGGTCCTGCAGTCAGGATAAAAGGCTAAAATTGATTTGTATCTTTAGCTCTTTTTCTTTGCTAAATTCTATGTAATATATACATTTACACCTACGTATAGAGATTCTGTATGATTACTATATACAATAATCATAGGCACAAAAGGCACTGAAGTTCAAAGCTGGCAAGGTACAGAATCGTAATGCAGCATTTGTGTCCTTTCCTCCTCTTTCTGCTCGCTCTTTCTTCTGCAACTTCATCTTCTCAACTCTTTTCCAAATCCTTTCTGCATAGTCTCACCTGCTGTGTTTTTCTCTTCAGTCTCCTGCCCCGTTGTCTTTTCTATGAGATCTACAGGAAGCGTAAAGAGCACAAATACAAGAGCAAGTAGAATGAGGATTAAGAGAGTCTTCGGGGGCTGTGCTCTCTTGAAGGACCAGACACTTACCTGCCTTAACTTGGCTTCAAAGAACCAGGTAGGCAGGAGTAAAGGGAAGCAGTTAGACAGCATTATTTGTTGGCCATTCAGCTCATCAGTCCACTTCGATGAATGTGACTATGTTAATTTCTAAACTGTATTAACTTTGTTTTTGATGCTATGTTGCTTTTTCAGTTAAGGATATTTCTTTAACTTCACTTTGTCATCCAATCAGGAAGCATGTTACCATTAAATTCTCCTGTATTTTCACATACAAGACTGGGTTTCCAGGAAAATTATGACTTTTTATAAATTTCCCAGTGCTTAAAGGAATAGCAGAATATTAGTCTAATTCTCTCTAGAATCTCTGGATTCACATTCCACTGTGTTGCATGTAAGTCATTGTCTTTATATTTCCTAGTAGGCTGGTTTTGTTTTTCATATTTCACAGGTCTTTTTCTTAAATTTGAAGTAGGCTTTTTGTGTGTTGCCGATTTTAGACATTGATTTGCACAGAGCAGAGAGGCCTTCGTGTTTCAAGCTGATAGAGCAGATAACTCTTGGGGACAAGTTATTACAGCTGTCTGAGAAAAAATGCTTTTTACACATGTGCCACTACCGGTGACATTTAATATTTCAGTGCTCTTAGGCAGATTTTTCTAAGATAGACTAAGATGAGTTATACCAGAAACAGTAAACTAAGTATGTTGAACTTATTTGAGGTAGAGAGGCAACCAGGATTTTAAGTGAACTTGTGAATTAAATGTGGTGAGAGAAGCTGATGAAGGGGCGATACAGGTTGGAATTAATGCAATATTTACTGTTAAGCAGTTTATGAAAGAATTACAGTGGAGAAGAAAAGGAACAGCACTTTCAAGGCTTTTATATAAAAGCTGGAAATGCTTCTTTTAAGAGTTGTTCAAGAAAAATAGCTCACTAAATTCATTCATAATGATGTAACTCCAAAACTTTCATCTTCCGGTCCAGCTACTATTGTGATGCCAATCACATCTTGATGAAGAATTTTGCAAGTCGCATCCTTCACAGTGGGAATCGACTTAAATACGTTTTCAGTTAGTTGTGATTTCTCTTATGACTCCTGACCACTTTCTGGTTATCCTAAGGAAATACAGACGGGAAAGATACTACTATATTGCACTTTTGAAGCGGTATTTTTGACTTGTATTATACCTAAAGACCTAAGCTAAGTTGTTCATGATCATAATAAATGCAGATAAATCCACTGGAGGAAGTTATTGCACAATGTGGAGAAGTTGTGTTTTTTTTAGTGTGTTCAATGGGTCTGAGTGAGGCAATCTTTTCTGAGGGATAGCTTTCTTCGTGGCAGAAAGTATAGTTGGTGAAGAGAATCTGTCATCTGCAAAAATATATATGGCTTTTATCTGTCAAAGTTCACTGCGTCATGAAAATCCTTGACAACTTCTCAGGGATTATATGAACAATAAGAAGACTTCA
This sequence comes from Nothocercus julius, assembly GCA_013398735.1. NCBI lineage: Eukaryota > Metazoa > Chordata > Aves > Tinamiformes > Tinamidae > Nothocercus > Nothocercus julius. The sequence continues at coordinate 328,800 of VZSV01000269.1, read as the reverse complement.
GCTCACCAGACAATGGAGTGACAAGCTTATTTTCTAAATGATTCTATGTTGAATATTTCATGCTCTTGGTATTCATTAAATACTGTGGTTTTGAATTAAACAATTCAAAACTGTCCCTGTTCAGACATCTAAATATATGAGGTGGTTCATCTTTGTGAATAAGCCTTCTGCTTTAGAAGAAACTAAGCAGTCCACATAAGTGTAGATATTGGGAAAACCTTTGTGTCTCTTTGTGATTGCAGCTGATTGGGTTTGAGTCCTGGTTCAGACTTTTGAGTTGTCTCACTTCCTGTGCGCATGTTCAGCTAGATTTTGTTTTATTTGGGACTTAATAGAGGCTTTGTTCTGATTCATAAAAGCAAGCCAGGCCAAGTTCTTTTAGAAGACTTGTGTATCACTTTTTATTATTTTATATAATGTTTTCATTTACCAAACTGGTTGCCAGAGTTCTTGAGAGTTCTCCTTGTTCTGCTTTAGAATTGTATTTTTAGTATGCTTAACAATTCATATGCAGAAAAAGAAGCTCAAGGTAAATAGGCTTTTCTGTCTGTTATTTAATACACAGCACCAGGTCTTAAATGTCATTACTCACAGATGTATGCATGCCTCCAATAAGCAATTTTCCTCCTTTTTTTTAATCTCAGAGTAAGCCTCTGTAAATGAAACCTAACAGTACTTGGCCTTTTGCAGAACCTGAGCTGGTTTGGGATGAGTGGGCATGTCTACATGTGCATGTATGGAGGGACGCATTGATGTTTTGTATCTGAACATCGCATGTTGTTCTGTAATTCATCATCTGGGTTTCCAGCCTTGGAATGACAGAGGCAGCACTCTGTAGGTCAGCTGAAACACTATAGCACATTCTCCCTCTGCTGTATCCTGTTGGTTTTATGACTTTTTAAGGTCAGAGGGAACTGGGGTTAATTCAGCTGAAGAATCCTCTGACTGTGATATAAATTCCATGGGTTGTTCATAAATTCTAAAAGAAATTCTGTGGAATGCTTTTTGGTCTTGAAAACTCTGTGCCAAAGGTTAATTTCTTGCCTAATGTTTCAAGCAACTTTCAGTGTTAACAGTTGCTGCCTGTGGTTTATGCTTTTCTACCAGTTGCCTTATGCACAGATATTTAAATCTGTTAATTGTTGTCCTTTGTGTATGTTTGTATATATATATTGGTCTGTGTCTATGTAATGTGTATTAACAGTGCATTTAATCTAATACTTGTTGCTTTCCTAACTCGTTATATGTTAATACCTTCCATCTTTGGGATAGAGCACATCAGCTTGTAGAGCAGTGGAAATTGATGTGAGGTAGTTTATATTTGCTTGTTCACTTTCTAAGAGAACTGAGTCCGTTTTACCTGATCTGTCCTTTCCATGCCATCTTTTATCTGCTCTGTTATGTAGTTTAGGGACTGATGAGGGACAGCTGATAACCATAGAAGTCTTTCAGAAAATGCTTATACACACAAAAGTAGGTTAAAACACAAGGAAGCATAATTTTATTTTGTTTTTTTTTCTGCTACACTTAGTTAAGGTCCCAATAAAAAGCCAGTAAGACAACTATGACTTAGATCAGTCTTAAATATTTTTCCCAAATATTAATATTTTTATATAATGCTTTTCTTATTTGAGCCATGACCTAATGTGTCATTCATTCCAATACTTTCATATTATAGATATAATTTTAATATCTGAACAGGTAGCTATGGATTGATATACATAAAAAAAGATGTATATCCAGGGGTACTCAATCTAGCGTATCTTCTGGCAAATTGCATTATAACTTATATATTCCTACTTTAAAAAGCAAAAGATAAAAGGGAATCTTGAAGGAATTTCTTCTCATAGCACAATGAAGTATGTGCCAAACTGTGTCTGTATCTAGCCTGCTAATGTCTACAGATAGGTTCTTTTTATTCGGTAACTTCAAGACGATCTCTCTCTTTTATCTACTGAACTAAAAAAAGAAAAGCTTGCAGAAGGCCTCAAAGGTAAGGATTCTGCATTTCTAAACTTTTCAGTTTATACATCATTGTCCTATTTATCTTGAGACAAGAGTTAATTCTTCAAAAGTACCTGTAAAGTTTCAGGCAGCTGTCAGCTCCTTGTTCCCTGCTTCCATGAATGGTGAAGGAATGTTCTTACAAGGGATAGGTTATTTGAATGCTAGAGACATCTTAGATCAAATTAATTATTCCACTTAACTGATTGGTTAATGTGCGTAATCTGAAATGTATATTTCCACACTGGGTTCACTGAAATAGCAGGTTTTAATGCTCCTTTCGTGGTGAAACAAAATCATTTCATTCCACAGTTAGATGCAAAGAGTCAACCCTTAAAATGAGCATGTGGGGTTTTTATTTATAAATAAAATTTTTAATACTATTCTAGAACTTAAAAAGAGTCTAGCTAATTAATAATGGTAGTTTGTGTTTCACTGCAAGGGTTCAGATAACCTTTTTTATTTTGCAGGGTTTGTGCTAGTCTTTCCTTTAGTGAGAGACAAAACCATTGTATTGCAAAGTTTGTGTTGGACTATATGGGGCAAACATTTTGTTTATAGCTCAGAGCAAATAGGTACTTCCTGGTAAACAAACCTCCTGAACTATTAAAGTATCAATTCCATACCTCAGAATAAGGCATATCTAAGTAATTACAAGAAAGATGAGTAAAAAAAAAATAGGTTAAAGCAATCTATATTTATTTTTTTTGAAAAGAATAGTGTTCATTATTTTTCCTTGATAAATGTGACCTTTGGGAGTGGATGGGAAATGCATTTGGTTGAATCTCGTAAAACCAGTCCTAGTTCTCCCCTGTGTCTGGAAAGTGCACAAGTATTGGATCTCGGAAAGCATTCACTATGCACAAGCTGACAGTTGTTACTCATCAGTGAAGAAAAACAAATACAGAAATGATTAATGTCTTAAGTCTCCGTGTTTGAATGTCACTTAAAATGAAGGATGGATGGATGGATGGATAAGAAATGTCTGTAACCCATACCTAGGTACTGGTCCCATATTTCTCTCATGCAACACTTATGGCCTGTGCAGGACCGATCTCTGCAGACCAAGCAAGGAATCTCACTTCTTTATCTGACTGACTAGCAGTATATAATTACATGTGTGTTTGGTTTTTCTGGGTCTTAGCTGAAGTCCAGAAGTACTTTATCTTTCAAGTTATTAAATTATTAAGTTCTTGCTGTGAGGGAGCTATTCCTGGGTGGATCCTTTTGTGCCTTGAAAACTGCTGAATTTGGAGTGATAACTTTAAAGGTTGAGGATGAGTTGAGCAGGCCACAGTTCTGGGTAAGGCAGAGCACTCTGCGTGTTGTCTAGCAGAGGGGGGATGTCTTCTAAAGAGAGCATTTTGCTGCTGCAGTTCGCCAGACTTGTTCATCAGTTCCATCATTTACCCTCCCTGGAATCCTTGGTTAAAATTCTGAAATGCTTAGAAGACCTACAGTATTAAACACTTCTGAGAATATTACTTTGTATCTAAAAAATTGACACTTGCACAAGGAAGGAAATTTCTAATTTTGATAAAAAGAAATGTCTGTCTCATTTAAATGCATTTGATGTGCTCTACAGCACTTAGATGGTGTAATTTACCAAATATTTTTCTTAACTGTAAATGTTTAATCTTAATATCCATTTTTTGCAGCATTTTTCATTTTAGATTTTTTAAACTTTATTTCTGTTCCTTATGAAGATCATTTAATTTGGAAGAAATTCAGTTCTATAGAACTTATTTTACTTGTGTTTCTTTTCCTCTGTGTGCAAATATTTGTATAACATATTAACTGAATCTCTATATTGTTAAGGGCACAAACTTTCTCTTTTCTTTAATGGGAGCTCCAAATATAGAGCAACAGCAGTGGAAGATAAATGTGTAAAGTTGTCAAGTGCTTTATATGAGCAGATAACGTTCTAAAGCATATGTCACAGATTATAATTTTGTCCTATCTGTTAACCTTTTGCCCGTCCTTACTTGCTGTTGAGTGCTGTCATCACCCCAGATTATCTCTGACTAAAAAGGGCTCTTGCAATTCCCTTTCTGGGCTGCCCTGTTGATCACCTGGTGTGGAGTGTTGCATGTGTGATCCAGATGGCCCTTTTGCTTCCAAATTCCTCCCCAGGAGAACTGTCTTTCTTTTACTGGAGTTTGTCGTGGTGGATTCTTTGCCTCCACTCCCCCAGTCCTCCCATCCAATATTGGGATGCTCTCAAGTTAGATGTTTAAACAGAGTTGTACTTTAGCTTAACTTTCTGAAGATTGACTTAAAACGTGCTCTGTTATTTATTTATTTATAAATCATTTTGTATTCATTGTTTTGACTAGTCCAACATCCAAATAGGAGTGATATTTAGAAGATGTCTGTAGAAGACAGTCTGTAGAAGATTTTGAGGGGCCACAATACCATTATTATCCGTTAATTTTCTTAAAAGGAAAGAAAATAATTCCTTCTCATGATCTGATGTTCAGTATGGTTTGTGATAACTCTTTGATGTCAGTGAGTGTTGACCTAGACCTGTTGTGCTAAATCCTCACAATGACCCAGAAACAGAGTTATTTTTTTAAAAAAAAATAAGTTTCACTGTATACTTTAAATTCTCTATTCTTTAATGCAGCAGTTTAATTCCAATAAGGTTGTAGAAAGCTATATGATTCATGAGTGAATGCTAGCATATACAACTGAGAATTTCTTACCTGTGACAAAGGAAGACACATGGAAATGGTAAATTTAACCCAAAATTTAACAGAATGAAGTAATTCCAATCTGTAGTTTGGAGTTCTGTGAGACTGTTTCCCATGCAGATCTTTTTGGTTGTTCTTGGTAAACTAGAGTGGAAAGATGTGGTGTTCAAGTTCAACTTTTTGGGCTTTGTTAAGGTCCGGTAAGTATTGTGAACAATCTCAAGCTAGATATGCAAACATTTGAAAAAAGAAACACTCTTCTATCATGACATCTTACGTTTCAGATCATGTTCCCATATGGTTTTCAGTCGTGGAATTGCTTTTCATAATCCTTGTATTAGGGTTAAATTTATTTTTATTATGTTAAAAGCTTTGCTTTTATTCATATCAAATCTATAAGTAGAATGTCTAGACTTTGAATTATATTAAATCCACTGCAATTTATTTAAGGATTACTTATTTACAGATATTTGTGCAGAAAGGCCATTAATGTGTTGAGCAATTTGTTCATGGACAGCAGGATTGTAATAATCAGCTGTAACTGGAGGGCCATAGCATTTATTACTACTGTGTTACTTGACTGTTTTGTTGTTTTTAATGATAGAAATTGTTCTTTATTTTTGTTGCATTTGCAACACTGCTTCTGGTCACTTTCACTGGACAAACTGACAAATTCAGATGTATTTAATGTGCCTACTAGATGTTGGTACTGTACAAAAGTCTAACAAAATGTTCATAGCAAGGAATGCAGCTCTTGATGTCCCATTGGTGTTTATTGGCAGTTATTTATCAAATATGAAATGTCAGGTTTAAAGCTTGGGAGTGTGTTTGGAAGTTGAGGAACGTGAAAGTACTGATGGGTTGCTTACCTTGCTAAGCACTTGTGTCACATGGCACTTCTCCCATTTTTCATGACAACACTTTTTAACTTCTTTAGAATACAAAAACCTCTAATTTTTAGATCACTACAGTAGTCCTTCAGGAAACTTTGCACTTCTGCAAACCATGGAAAATGTGTGGGAAGAGTGTATTTCACATTCATCATTTCAAATCTGTGTTTTTCTCTCATCTTCTTACGCTGTTTATGTACTGCAGTATTAGAGAAAGGGACTGCTGCTCATGTTTATCTTGGAGAGTAAGATAGACTGTATAAGACTCCCACTGGGGAATACCTACTTCCCAAGCAGTCTCACTGAAGAAAATGAGGTAATTTTTTTTTTTTTTTTTTTTGAGCAGCTGACTACTAGAAGGAATAGTATTGTTTAGTTTAGTCCAAAGCAAGAATGGAAATTAATTTCTGTGTCCCTGCTAAAAATTAACATGTAAGATAATATTAGTCTTGTCAAAATCTTCTGTCCAAAAGCTTAGGCACCTGATCTGAACTAGGTGCCTAGTCTCATTCTACAATAAATAGAGAAAAAGAGGGATTGATAAAAGACAGTTCATTCCACTATATGAGAGGCAAATAAGTTAGGTCCATTCCAGAGAGCAATTTATCCCAACTTTCTTTCATTCTTGATTTCAGTTATAATGCAGAACAAAGAGTTTAATTTAGGCATCCTGTTTTTAAATGGCTGAAGTCAAATGAGGGGAAGCTTTCTCTTGCTTACAGATACGATCATCTTAAAAATACATTTTTTTTTTTAATTCAGAGAAAGTGTATAAATATTTATTTCATACAGTGACACAAACTCATCTTTGGACTGGTTAGAAAGAGGCTAAGCAATCTATTCTAGGAACTTTGCTGTTGCAAGGACATGTTTGTCTCAGGTGCCTGATGGTTTATCTTGCAAAACCTTAAACTCTTTGAGGTGGAAGATAAGTTATATGTTTAAAAAAGATTTACAGTGAAAAAGAAGCATTTGCTTATGTAAGTGCAAGAGCAGTTTATATATATATATATATGTGTGTGTGTGTGTGTATAGGGTATGGAAACTACAGGCTACAACTTCAGCTGAAAGAGATAAACCAAAAATAAGAGCAAGAGTGAAATGATTTGGGATCATCCTTCAGTCGTTTTACTGACAATTACTAATAACACAAGGTTGTTCGCATAATATAGAAAAATACAAGTTACCATAGAATCATAGAATGCTTAAGGTTGGAAGGGACCTCTAGAGATCATCTAGTCCAACCCCCTGCACACGCAGGGTCACCTACAGCAGGTGGCTCAGGACTGCGGCCAAGCGGGTTTGGAAGATCTCCAGG
>VZSV01000269.1:299345-320682 GCA_013398735.1 Nothocercus julius | reverse complement strand
GGGCAGGTCTTCCTCTCTCCAGGCTTCCTCTCTTGTTCCTGGGGCCTGGGACTCTAAAGGGCTGCCCTTGCTAAACACCAAAGCAAAGCAGGTGTTCAGCAACTCTGCTTTTTCTGTGCTTTTTCTAACCGGGGCACCCACCCCATTCACCAGCGAACCCACATTTTCCCTGATCTTCCTTTTGCTGTTAATGTATTTGAAGAGGTTTTTCTTGTTATTTTTAACATCCCTTGCCAGATTGAATTCCAACTGTGCCTTAGCTTTCTGTGCCATTTCCGTGCATTCCCTGACAACATTCCTATATTCCTCCCAAGGGGCCTGTCCTTTTTTCCACTTTCTGTATACTGCCTTCAAACACCAGGTATCAGTGTCAACCCAGAGCTTACATGTTACATAGTAATTCAGAATTCTGGAACAATAAAAAAAAAAAAAAAAAAATTAAATATCAAATTTGTAGTACAAAATGGCTGCTCCAAGCGAGTCTTTGTCAGATAGGACATTGATCTGAACTCATAGTGTTGCCCTCTACTGGCACCTGCCGAAAGGTGTTGCAGCCTTATTCTTCCAGTATTGTAATCTCCATGATTGATTACTGAAGAACATTGTTAATGGACTTCAGACAAACTCAAAACCTTCCCTTGAAAGCAGAAGACTTTCTTTAAAGAAATTTGGGGATGGGGGGGAGAGAACAGTTCTTACTTGTCAACACTTGATCTGCTTATAAACTGCTGAAAACTTTACTTTCTGCATTCAAAAGGCCTAAAACATAAAAATGTCAGCTGACTTAATTAAATGCTTGAGCACCGACAACAATTGGAGTATTTGAAGGATTCAAGCATGGTTTTAAGACAGCAAGGGTCACGAGAGATAGTGCCGTGTTTCAAACAGATGTGAAACTTCTCATTGAGAATACAACTATGACATGGTAACTAATCTCTAAAAAAAAATACCCAAATTCACATAATTTTGTTTATAGAGAGATGGCAGGATACAAGAGGGGGGAAAAAAAAAAAATCATGTTTCACAAGTATTTCACTATGCATTTTTCTGCTCCTGTCATTAACAGAGTTTTCTGATAATAAAAAAGGGGATTCTTCCACTAAAAAATATTTTTTTTATCCCTTACTTGCATAATCTTCTACTGACAACTGCCCTCAAATCTCTGCATTCTCTGTGACTGTGTGACGGTTTGATGTACAACAGTGACTACTGGTGCATCACCTGTACTTAATTCACACTGAGTCCCTTTGAGGAACCGTTTCTGAGGCAGTCTCCACTTTGAGCAGTTCTTTGACATTTTGTTTCCAGGAAACAAAACATTCAGTATCTTCTCGCTGAGCAGTTGTAGAGGGAACACCTCCTTTGAAGAAAAGCTAAGAGGAATGAGGCTTCCTTTCTGCAAATCAAGACAAGTGTCCCCATTATTAGGGACTGTGAAGCTTTAAATGCTGAATCTCTGTTAGTCTCCATTGCACTCTGATCTTTGCCTTGTCAGTGAAAGGGCTCTTAATATCTGGTAATATTGGTAAAATATAGATCATCTTAGTTGCGTACCTATTTTCCAGGATTGAAATTGAGTGTTAGTTAGTGTTTGTCTGACATTTGGAGTACGTGAAATATCTCTGCAGGCAAGGATTCTTTCATGGACAGAATTCTCAGCATTGGCTGGCAGAAGTGCCTTTGTTTCACTTGTATTTTCAAATAAAGGTTTGTTACCCCTTCAGCAAGACGATTGTGCAGAACAGATGCCATTTTGTTCATGGAAAGTAGTTATTGTATGTTGACTTGTTGAACTGTGTTTTTGTAGTAAGAAACAATCTGATATTTGTTCTTAAAGCTCTGTATACAGGAAGACACTAGAGTTAGATTCTAGTACATTGCCTAAAAAGTTCAAAAGTAAAATACCCTTGGGGAGTTACAAAACTTTTAAAACTTTTTAGAAATTAAGGAAGTAGCTCAGAAGCTCTTCATTGTATGGTTATGTGTGGCCCAGTATTGCCATTACAGTGACGTGTGTTTCATTAGATCAGCAAAATGAGTGCTGAGTGACACCAGCTTAATGGAGCATTAAAACTAAATACTTTTAAGATATGAGATGCTGCAGGGGAGGTGCTGGGAGCCTTCTGCTTTCATTTCAATCATAAATTGTGACAAAAGTTGCTGAAACATTCATAGAAAGATACTAACTAGCTTTTAACACACTTATGTCAGACACAACATTAAAACAAGACTGTGTTTTATGTTTAAAGTGGATTCTGGATGCTCAGAGGGCTCTAATAATGACCAGCTGTGAAATAAGAGAAATATCTGGGAGCAGTTTTTGGCTAAACCGTAAAAATGACTATGTGCAAGCTGCTACAGAATGTGGTTTGTGAGCCGGTGGGTAGAAGGTTTGGTGTATTATTTAATTTCTCTCTGGGTGTGTTCATACCTTGCTAGGACAAAATCAAGTAGCTAAGGGTAATATTTTGACCCAGCCTTGATTTTTTTTGTGTAATTTTCCTAGTGCTCAAATCTTTCTTTTTATTTGAACTGAGCGTGAAGGCAAGGGCAGAAAGATGTACCTCCGTTTGACAGATAACATGCTGCGAGGCCTTCATGTGCTGAGGCTGCATTAGTAGATTCTGATACTTTTGTTCCTTTCAGGTGAGCGTCCTTATCAGTGTCCTTACTGTGACAAAGCTTTCAGCAAGAATGATGGATTAAAGATGCATATTCGCACTCACACAAGGGTAAGTCCTACATAAGGGTAAGTGTAATTTTTTTATGTTTACTTGTCTATGAATTGTGTATGAGTGTGGGAAATAAGTTATTGCTGTTTATATAGAGATAAGGCTGTATCAACCAAGATACATTATACCTCTCAAAAGAAGAGGCAAAGACTTCAGTCATTAACTGTTAAATTCCAATTGTGTCTCCCCTTACTGACCTTCTATTTTTAATGTGTTCAATTTCTTATATGTTAAAAAAACAATAATAGTACTATTTCCTTCCTGTAATCTGTCTTTATCTATACATGTAAGAAATATTTTCAGTTTCCATTGGGAAAACAATTCTATAAAGGCTTCACCATGGAAACCTGAATATCCAGTGCCATTTTTCTTGCTGTCTTCTTCAAACCCAATCACTGTGAGCTTTTCTACAAAAGGCTGTACTTTATTTACTGATGACAAATATTAAGCTGTAAAACAACTTGCTGAATTAAGTGAAGGGAAAGTAAAGGGGAACTTTTAGATGTCTCCAAGATCACTCTTGAACTTCAAGTCTCAGTTACAACAGAGGTTCTTTGTTTTAGAATAAAAGACTTGTCGTTCATGTACATTTGCTAAAGGACAAGGGCAGGATCTCAACCCTGCGCAGCTATTGCTTATTCCTTTCTAGCAAGGAGACCCAAAGCTGCCTTTAAGCAGCCAGCTGTAAATTCCCTTTATAAAGGGAAATGTGCAGCTGAAGTAAAGCCAGTCAGGATTCTACATCCTACCTGCCTCTGGCTTCCCCAGTCACTCAATGGGGAAAAAAAAAAAAAGTTAGGAGCAAATTATAGCCTTTATCAGTAATCCCTTGGGGGCTGTTAACTGCTTGCAGAAGTTAAGGCAGCCTCGCGGCCAAACCAGCAAGTTCCCTATCCATTAGGATATGGGGAAAGCAGAATTGAAGTTAGTGGTCTCCATATGCTAATACGCACATGCAATAGCTTACTGCTGAGATGAAAAAAATAAATATTAAAAAATTAGTTCAAACTGTTCTTTTTTTTTTTTTTTTTTAAATTTCTTCCATTCTGCCCAGGTCTTCAGGGTAGTAGCTGGAGGTCATTGATAAAGTATTACCTATCATACCCCAAACTTTGGTTTGGAAGTAATTGGTAGTTTCTCTAATGCTTCCTAGAGATTCACTGGTAGAGGGCTAGTTCCATGACAGGAGTTCTTAATTAACCACATTTCTTGGGTTCCCTAGCACAAGAAGTGCAACTTACTTTTCGTTTCATATGCTTGTGGATAGCTGCTTAGCAAATTTAAATTATATTCCCTTTTTTTTCCACATAAGAAAACCAGGGTTGAGTCACTGAGAATCTTGAATTTGGAATACTGGTTCACAGGAGGTTCAGAATTTAGTTTGATACATATTTAGAATAGCACACAGAAAAAAAAAATCTCAAAAGAGATATATATATATTATATATATGAGAATATATTCTGCTGCATCATCTCTGAGCTGAATGTTTTAAACTTAGTACTATGTATTACTATGTAATGGGAAAATACCATGTGCTGCATTCTTTTCCTTTTCTTATCCTTTCCTACACTTACATGTTCATTTGATTTTTTTTTTCTTGCATACCTACTGCAGCATGATTATTCAGAGAATAGAATATAAATCCAGAAAATATTTTTGAATTAGTTAAGCCTATCAGGGTAGGGGGAAAAAAAAAAAAAAAAAAAAAAAAACACCCAAAACATTCATATCACCCTTCCTCAATGGCCATACTAGCAGAAATCTTGAAAAAGATTTTGGTCAGCAGATTGTAAAGTAGCTTAAATGTAATAAATATGACATTCAACAAGGCAAATGTCATTGTAGAGATCAAATCTATATTTTACCAGTATGATTAAGTGCCAGACTTGATTCTGTGGATCAGGGGAGGCTGCGGGAAAAACCACTGTAGAAAGTTGATTTAGGTCTGGCAGCTGCTAAACTGAGAGCAACCTGGGTGGCCACAGGTGTCAGCTCTAACACTGGAGTAAACAGAGAAGGTAAGTCAAAACCCCTACTGACAATGTAAGGAGAAGAAAATACCAACCACCTAGTATTAAAATGTCACCTGAGTACTGATTTTCTTCTATAAAAATAGATGTGATTTTTTTTTCCCTGAAGAAAAAGAAATAAAACAGCTCACTCAAACATAAATGTGGAACTTACTGAAGGTCTTCGTGAAGTGCATTTACAACCTGTGTCAGCTTTGAAGATATATGTATATTGCCAACCTTCATAATGAAGTAAACTTCAACTTTTTCTAAGGCTTTATTCAGCACCTGTCATATTATATACCCTGAGCTTTAACATGAAGGAAAAAATATTGTATTTTACTGTAATATAATTGTTAACATTTTAAAATGTAATCATATATATGTGTCCAAAATTATTGTCATGTTAAATCAATGTTTTCTTTGCATCTGAAAATGTGGTTTTATTACATTAAGTTTTATGATTATACAGCGCAGTGATGGAAAATGGTAAGAATAGAGGCCATTACAAGCGTTTTTGTCACTTGAATTAAATATTTTATTTTTATACTTACAAGGTGTAATAGCTTGTTTAAAAAGTCTGTGTTCTGGTCCTTGAAAGGCCTCTGTTTAAGCATGCTTAAAACACCCAATATGCAGCTACTCTGCGAGAAATAGATTAAGTCAGATGATATGCATTGATCAAAACAAATGCACACATAGCAACAATTCCCTTCCCTTCCTCCCCCCACCAAAAGAAACAACAAACTTATTTTTGTAATTATGTAACTAACTTTACTTGTCTATATTTGAAATGCTTGGCCAGTATTGATATCTACCTATCTACCTACCTATTTCTATATATATTGCTGGGGAATGGTTAATAGGCTGTTACTGTTATGTAGCTTCTGGATGCTTTAGTTATCCCTACCTACGATCCTATTTCAGGGGCTTCGCCTCTTATTTTTGCTGGTTCCTTCTAAATTAGTAGCCTGGATACCTTTAGCAGTGCAGCCTCTGTAATGCAAGGATTAGTCTGGTCTAGTGGCCTGAATACTGGGTATGTTTTGAAGCCTGCTCCTCAATTCCTTAATCCCATACTTAGTACTGGCTGAGTGTCTGTTCAGGCTACAGCCACATGAGTGGCTTCAGTTTAAAGTTATCTATAGAAGGTAAGGACTCATGGCCTGACTGCGTTATGTGCAAGAGTTAACTAACTGAGTTAATTTGGAGTTTTGTTAAAGAATTCATTGGAAATAGTATGAGTGAACGTGGAGCTTAGACAGTCTTACTAAGTTTTTCCTTCCAAGTCAGTGTTTTAGTTTGCTGGCAGGATAGTATGGGCAGCAAACTGTATTCATCCTGGACTTGGGTGAAACGCTCTCTTCAGAGCACTATTGTGAAACTGGATTTTTTTTTTTTTTGGATGGATTTTTTTAATCCAGAAGAACGAAATAATCTTTAATACAGGAAGAAAAATATTGAGGAGTGTCATAATTTCCTTTGTTCTCTATTTCATAGGAAAGAAAGATTTAAAAACCATGTGATCTAGAAAAAATGCCATTTCCCCCCTCGCTCTGTCCCTAAAAATATATAAAGTCTTGTATGCGCAAGAGAGTTTGTCATGAATTAATATATGAGGTGTAGATTAAATTTTGATTTTTTTCGGTATTAGATTCTCTCCATAGGGGAGACATAAGGGGAGACATAAGTGAGTTCCCAAACATCTGTCTGCTTGAAGATGATGGCTTTGCCAGTGGTATGGTTTCTTTGTTTGTGAAATCCCTGTTTGTATACAGAATATAGAAAGTTTGAATGTTACTGCACCTGTATTTTTTTCACAATCTTTTTTTGTTTATGTAATGTGGACTGGTGATCTTCTTGCCCTGAAAAAGAGAAAATATTTTTTTGTATTGCTACTGTTCTGCCACGAGCAGATCAGCATGTGTTCAGTTCTCATCATGGCCGATTAAATAACTTCATTATATCTTAGGGGCAAAAAATTTTTGTGTTGGAAAGTTTTTACTTCTAAAGTGATTTATTAACTGTATTTCTCTTGTTTATTGAATTTTAATCATTGTAAGATTCAATACCCTGCAAATTCTGGAGAAAACTCTGAAGAGTTATAAATTTTCATCAACTTTGTCTTTCCATGTCAACATTACTTCAATAATCTAATACAAGTTTGATCATTTAAGTAGGCCTCTGGCTGTGGGAGAGCCATTTGTTACAGCTTCCCAAAAAATCCTCTAATTTGTAAGAGAGCATCTTGTTAATTCTTTCATATTCTTCACACTTAAATACAAAACAGGACTCCATTAACTATCACCACGTTAAGTGATTTAGTCTCTATTCTCAACAGCAGATGTGTTACTACCTAGCTGAAAATATTGCTGCTATTACTTTCTTGGTATTAATCAGCTTAATGGCTTTTATAAGGCTGAAATGTAATTTTAAACCTCAGCAACATAAGCAGCCCTTGCTGTTATACCTTATTTAGGTACCTTTTATCTTGTGTAATCAATTGCAGTATGTTTATCACAAATAACTCTGCATGCCAGTTACATTATGTGTATAAGTTAATACACAGAATGTATTTATATATCTTAGGGGAGATGTAGGCAGCTGCAGCACCAGTTAGCAGTGCGGATATTCTGCTTTTAAGTATTTCCATCTGCCATAGTTGTAGCGTAGGCTGTACACATGTTCTGTCAATCTGTTAAAGGTGGTGTTAAGTGTCCCTGAGAATCGGTCTTGTTCTGGATTTTTTCTAATGCAAGGCACTATTTGCGTAGGATCGAAAATAGTTGTTCATGATTCAGGGAAAGCACTGTTTTATTTGTCACGGCAGTTAAAACATTGAATCCCTCTTATGCTTTTAACATAACAAAGCAAAAAGTGTAAGGGCTCAGAACTTAGGAGTTGGCCTACTGTTTTGCCAAGAGTCTCCCCGAGTGCCGAGTCCCAGCTGGGTTGGCCACTCTTAGCTTAGAGGCCAGAAGGTTGTAAATCGTGATCTACATATGTCTATTTATAACTGATATACTTAAAAATATGATATTAAGTCCCTTCAGTATCAGCTACATCCTGTCTGTCTCACTCTCCCTGCTCCCTTCCTCACTTATGTCATCAATAAAAGAAAACACATGTAATCCTTTGGCTTTCCTGTCACCATAGCCATGGTCTGGTGCATGCTTTCTGAACAGAGGATGGATTTATAGTACCAGCAGTTGCAGTCTCCTCTGAAGTTAGACATACATGATCTTCCTAGTGACCTTCCATTTTACTGACATTTAGCAGGTTTTTCATTTAGCTTCATATTTCAAATCTGCCTAGCTTTCTTGTAATTTTGTCATTGTACCTATTGCCTTTTTTTAGTGGCATTAATAGTCTTTCAGACTTGTTACTATGAATTTTATTTGCATTTTCTGTATGGGAGTGGTGGTTATGCCAAGCCAGCATCTTCTTCTCCATGTTTCAAATGTTGCCTTCTCCAAATACTAGTCTAATGCAATGGAGACTAAATTTGAAGGGAAAGGAGGGAGGTAGGGGATGGAAAGAGGAAAGAAAAAAGCACAGAATGTTTTGCTTTGAAGAAATTGTTCTTCGAGGTTGATACCCTCTTTGAAACTAGCAAAAACCTGTGGCTCTTGAGGGAATCTCAGGGCCATGTGTTTTCCCCGACAGCTCTGCTGAATTTACTGTAATGGACATGATTGTGCAGGCATCTGAGGGAGAGAGGGAGAGAGAGAGGGGGGGGAGGGGGAGGGAGAGAGGGAGGTATACATATATATATGCGTACATACATATATGGATGTAAAGAGACCCAAAATTAGATCAAAGACAGCTAAGTGGATAAATTTCATGCAATACATACGTGAATTGAAATGTAAATGCCAGGAGGATGGTTAGATGCCCTTTTTGGAGCAGATAATAATACAAATAACAGGGAGATATTCCAGTCCAGATTTGTGACGTTAGCTTCACAGAGATTATTATAGCTCTTTCTCTAAAATGGAATTGAGTTGTTCCTGAACTATGTTTAACTCTGAAATGGATAAGATAATTACAATAAACTCCTCAGTTCCTTGTAGAACAAGACAATAAAATGCAAGCAAGTACAGCTGATGCAGTTTGCCATAATGAATGTTTTCACAGGTGTTTAAGATGTACAGATCACACACTTTGTGCTTTCTGTGGAACAGCCTACACGGAAAGTAAAGACTTTTTTCACAGAACTCATAGAAAACGTGGCTTATGTTAAACACAATGCAAAACCAATTAAGGATGTGTTGCAGAATCCTGCTTTTCATGTGGTTTGTCCATACATTTTGTTAAAAATTATAGGTCTACTCCATGAACAGCAGTCCCACAGAAATCTCTTGGACGTAAGGATTTAATCTAGGTGAACATTTTTTAAAAAAATCGTTGTTTGCCTGTAAGTTTGTGTTATCCTCTAAACTGAAGGACTATGGGAATTACAAGGTTAAGATAATGATTAAAAGCTACAAGACAAACACTGAGTAAGGAGAGTTTTGTACAGAAAACTTAATTTTGGCCTCCTTTTACACCAGTTTATTTATGTACAGCTGGTCATTTTGTGCTGTTCCAGTAAAAAGATCTCTCTCGCATCATACTGAAAGGTACTTTATGTCATAACTTATTCTCCTGTAAAATTAAAATTAATGGAATAATAATTTAAGCATGCAGCTTATGTCCTTGTCTTGGTGAGCTAGAGTATTGCTGTCACTACCAGCTGAGGCATTGGGGTCCATTACACTTCCTTTTCTAGGAAGCCTCCTGGAAACCTCCACAATGACTTGCAAAATGCAGAGCCTGGTCTTTCCCCGTGGAGAGATCTCTGAATGCTGCAG
The DNA here is from genome assembly GCA_013398735.1 of Nothocercus julius. Lineage (NCBI taxonomy): Eukaryota > Metazoa > Chordata > Aves > Tinamiformes > Tinamidae > Nothocercus > Nothocercus julius. Next base: position 311,087 of record VZSV01000269.1, on the reverse strand, counting down.
AGACCTGCCCCAAACACAGAGCTTGGGACTTTGGGCAGCGTGGCACCGATTAAGAGTCCATTTCACTACTTGTGTAGTTTATGCTGAGTACCTGATTGAGCAATATATGGAGCCCTTGTTGCCCTCTGCATAGGGACATTCAGTAACCAGAGAATTTCATTACTTCATAGCTTTAACTCAGGATTTGTGTTCTTACCTGCACTTATCCTTGGATCACACAACATCTCCCAAAAGATTGTAAAGCATAACGCCTATTATTTGTTAATTCAGGGAAGCAGTGCTTTTATTGCCTATTGATTTATAGTCTTTGTTTTTAATTTAATGTCACTTTAAAATCTTTCTTGTTTACTTTGTTGTCTAAAATGTACATCTTTGGAACTTGAGCAATGTGGAATGAAAGAACAAAAAAAAAAATAGAAGTAGTGTGAAAGAAATGTAATTATTTGACTTTGAAAATATAACAGTGACTCCAGAGCATCAGAATCTTTAGGGAGACAGCAGACAATGTCCTAAGATTAGGTTTTATATTAAATTAATTTGCTTAAGTGTGTTTTTTCCTGATATTTTTTGTAACTTCAGTGGAATGAAGAATGAATTGTACTGTATGTAAAACTTCCTATATTAAGGAAGAACATTAAAAGAAGAAAATCAGTATATAAGTGGTTGCCCATGCATATCTCTATTTATTTCAGGTCAGTGGGCTTGCAACTCTTATAACATCATGTGTTACAGTAGCTGCTAACCAATAATTCTAATAAAAATACAGATGGCTTAGTTGCCATCTGCACTTCTTTTGAGATTCTGTAATCAGTTTGTGATTAACCTTCTGTCACCACTTTTCAAAGTAAGGTTTTTCTCTTCTATAGTCTTTTTTTGTGTTGTGTCTCCCCCCCCCCCCCCCCCCCCCCCCCGACACACACACCATTTCTTCCCCTCACCTCTCCCTCGACTTGGAAACCTACTTAGAAGCCAGAGGTTTTAGGCATCTAACTTTTCTTTAAGCTTTTATGGAGGATGAAGGAAAGTGCATTGGAATTTTTTTTTTTTTTTTTTTTTATGCCTTTCACAATATGGAAAAACAGGCTCCCAAAGACTGGAACAGACAATTAATTTGTAAGTGGGTGTTGAAGTGGAAACTGTCAGGCCACAGCTTTCCCAGCTTTCACTTCATCATTTGAAACTCCTTTTCTGTTGTTTTCACTGACTATAATCCCTTAGAGAGAATATAAAACTTGCACCATGCAGCACCATTCTGCTCCCCTAATGACTCGGGCTCTGCATTGACTCACTTCCACTCTCACTCCGTGTCGTCATTCTGTGCAGGAAAAGCCATACCAGTGTTCTGAGTGCAACAAGGCTTTCAGTCAGAAGCGGGGCCTCGATGAGCACATGCGAACTCACACCGGAGAGAAGCCATTCCAGTGTGACGTGAGTTGATCCATCCCTTTGTCTTCTTAACTTTGTTGCAGGATTAAAATGTAATTTTTAATGTGAATATTGGCATTGAACGTGTTGTCAGTGGCATAAAGTTGTACCTCTGATGGTCTTTGATTGCTTAACTATTGAAAGACCATTTGGGGAATTTTATGTACCATTTTTAGTTACCAAGAGCATTGCACGCACTTTTATTTTATGGTTTTAAATCCCTTAAGAGTTATTTTCACCATTCTTAATACGATTTGGATGTTACAGTGTACAAATTCATGGCATTTGGGATCTCTTGGAGTTATATGACAAGTTAATGGTTGGAGATTAGCCTGTACAGGAAAAGTTATTTAATTCATTACATGGAATCTGAATGCTTCTGTTTCCAATTTCTGTTTAATGAAATCTGGTCCTTTTTTTTTTTTTGATGATCTGTTCACGTTGTTTAATTTATTCACTGAAGAAATAAGTAATGCTAAATATGCTTGTAGGGCTGAAATGTAGCATGTCGTATTATAGTTCGTAGGTCCCTGTCAAGTGCCTTGCAGTCAGCAAGTCCCATCCTTACACAGTGTGTTTCAGAGCAATTAGAGGATATGTGGGAAGGCTAAATATACAGAAAGTATCTGCATATTTAAAAGAACGTCATTCAGAATTATCAATTGCCAGAATTTGAGGTGATATTCGAGGGGTTAGGGAAGGGCCTCAGTTGTAAGAATTAGTGCAGGTGCTTTGTTTTGAGATTTGAGTTCTTCATAAATTAGTCCTGAGGAGTCTACCCATTTTCATTTATATTCTAGATGGCTCAGTCTGAATCACTGTAATTGCTCACAAATTTCCCAAATTAGATGCAAAAGTAGAATAACCATTTGACATGAAAGTTTCAAGGTTCTGTTAGTTGATGTGACTTTCAAAAAGTGGTGACATTTCACTGAGAATAAATTTTATTCATTTCAGAAATAATTTTATATATAATAGTAGCAATTTCATTAAATAGTAAGTCAGAAGATTTGCATAATTCTTTTGCAATAATCTCAGTCTGGCTGTAGGTAGTACTGGAGGATTTATCTGATTCCAAATTATAGTCAGTAACTTTTTTAGTTTTGGGATTGCTGTACTGTTCATCTGCTATTGACTTGCTTGCAATGAAGTGCAAGTTTTTCCCATACTGTTTTAGATGAGGTCAGTAGTCTGCTCTTAAATTTGCTATATGCTTTGTGAAACCAAATTGGGGGTTCTGTTATGCTTGGTCTTTTCTCCCCCTTTAAAATAGAGATGCATGTAAATTCACTGTTCTGCTTGACTGCTGGTTATCTTTTTCCCATTAATTGGAACTGTACACACAGAACTGCCTTTCCTCTGAGAATTTCTAGGTGCCTTCTCTTTTGGAGGACATTTTATACTTTAGATTAATGTTGTATTTTGACAAAATTATTTTTAAGCACTTGCTTTTTGCTACCTGCACACTGCAGAGATTGCTACTTTTCAGGGTTTTCAGGATTTGGATGCACATGAGTTGGCCTTTACCGTTCAGTCATGTAATACTCAGTTGCCCAAGGGCCTACAACACACGCTTGGAAGAAGGAAGGTATTAGTGTTCTCTGAAGACCAGCCCAATTTTTTTTTTTTTTTTTAATTTATTTATTTTTCTGAATTTCAGTTCAGAAAGAACAGATGATTCTTCGGGGGCGGAAAGGTCAGGTACTGCCTATCCTGGTTTATTTCCTATACAGTATGTTCCCTACACAGTACCTTTTGTTGACCCGACACTTAAATGACTTTAAATGTCAGTTACCCCCATCCTTCCTACTTGAACAAAAGTTTGATCATTTTAAAGAGATTGCTTAGAGTTCAAGTGCACGTAAGCAACGATGGCTGTAAATCCATAAAACATCAATCTGCCTTATTAAATTAAAATGCCAAATGAACTCCTAAAAAAAAAAAAAAAAAAGGAAAAAAAGAAAAAAGAAAAAGTATCCAAGAGCATATCACAAGATATATCATATTTAAGTAATGATACTATGCTTTCTCTGCTGTTTTCGAACAAGATATGTAGTAGAATGTTTTAGAGCCTTGAAGCAAAAGCAGGACACATTCTACTAAAGCCAGTTGTTAGATGAATATAGTAAATGTTCATCTTTTACTATGGAGGGGTGTGGGAGGAAGTTTCGTAAGACTATTATGGACTATTTACTTGAAAAATAAAGGATTTGCTTTGGAATTGCATGCCCGGATTCAGAAACACCTGGGAATTGTCTGACTAGCCACTTGCCTGAGATGGTCTTATTGCAAAAAGAATTTAATAGTAACTTTAAAAAAGGGATCTAGAAGGAGTGCTTGGTAGAGAGGAGGAATACATTTGGTTTCTGATTTGAGTAAATGGGAAGAAGTAATGTAAAAGTACTCTTAGTAAGCATGCACACCTTTTGAAATAGAAAGGAATCAGTCCAATGTATGCAGAAAGATGTCCTGCTTCATAGACCTGTTACCACTCTTTGAAGGAGAGCTTCTCAGAAGGTTTTCTAAAAGTTTTTGACAGTTCTGCTGAATTTGGAGTTTCTTCAATATGGAAGACTTTTTTGTCTAAAATTAACTTGGAATTCTAAGATCTGAAGCCTGTCTATTCATTTTTAGCTAATAATTTGAGCACTGCTTGTTTCATTTACATTCCTACTTTTCCTTCTAACCTTTCTTGACTGAGCCTATTCTTAACTTTTTATTTTGGCTTTGGTACAGGGATTTGTTAAAGAAATGACTGCTCCTCAGAAATGACTTCTTTCTCCCAAAGAAATGACTGCTCTTCTCTTCCTGCCTTCCCTTCTGTAACTGAGCAATATGAACAGATATTTTTAGGAACCCACAGATCCCTTTCTCTGGAGATCAGGAAGGAAACGTTCCACTTGAGGTCAAATTGGCACAGGTTTTGTGGGTTTATTGTAATTTTTGCAGCATCCCAGGTAGAATAATGTGTTTTTAAAAGCTGGTGTAATTGGACACTTTAGTGTATTGATATTATGAGGAACGCAGCTCCTGCCTCCTCCACTTCCCCATTTTCCCACCCTGTGTCTGTGGTACCACTTTAACATAAGACATTGAAAAATACTAGCCAGAAAAATAATCCATAGTATTCCGTTAAAGAGTTATTCTTCCAGTGCCTTAACATGTTGATTAAGTGTTGCAAATGTGTGTGTCTGTGGCCTCACTATTGTAAAATAAGTGCTTTATGCAACTGAGATTTTAAAACCTTTTTTGTCTTAACTGCCTTAGGTTTGTGATCTGTCCTTCAGCCTGAAGAAAATGCTAATCCGACACAAGCTGACTCACAACCCCAATCGCCCCATGGCAGAGTGCCAGCTTTGCCACAAGAAGTTTACAAGAAACGATTACCTCAAAGTGCACATGGAAAATGTCCACGGGGAAACTGACAGCTAATTACAGCTCGCACAAGAGGACTAGTTCTCATGTTCCAAAGTGCTCCGTTTGTACATGTATGGACTCCAGGTTTCTCACATGACTGTTGAATGTAGTCAGGAGAAACAACTGCAATGTCTTCATATATATTTTTTTCCTGCTTTTTTTTTTTGTATTCTACTAGCTGATAAAAAAAAAAAAATCGCCTAAAGTAGCAAATCAATTTGAAAATAAAAAGGTAAAAATAACACAAGTTTGGGAAAGCTTTTCTGTAAAAAGAAAAAAAAAAGTTTAAATAAAATGCACCTCTTCACTTGCAGCCTTAGTAACATACCTGTGTTTGTATGTACTACCTATGGTAGTAACATACCTATTGGTGGCATTACCTGTAAAGTTTGGACATTTTGTAACTGAACCGATGGCTGTCCGCAACTCTCTATCTCTGTATCTAAGCTTCAAGACACCATTAAAAATGCTGAAGCTGGAATTTATTGTCATTAGATTGACTACTGATTGCATTTTGGCATATTTATTCAGATCCTGGTGCTGTGTTTTATTGTAACATAATTCTGTCTCATTTTATTTACAGCTTTTTGACTTGAATTGGTTCTCTACATGATAAAAGATATGGGTACAGAAGCTGCAGAAATCTTTCGCCTTAACTTTTCTGAATGAGCATTGAGAAGGTTGTAATTTCCTCTGATAACATGAAACAAGAGAGAAGTAAAAATGTGAGCAGTTTAGCTAATATATTCATAATCATCGTTGTGACTGCAAAGGCAAGTGTAATTTTAAGAGCGATTTACGCTACCTTACAGAGCAGTTACAGTTATCCCGTTAACATGTATTTGATTTCTTGGTGAACTGCTGTTTCCAGAGTGTTTTCTTCTGCTAAATCAGATGCCCTAGTTTTTTTCATCTTGATTAAACTTGTTTTCTTATTCCTGGTAATGAGTACTGGGAAAAATACTGCTTTACAGCTAAGTAACAATCAAATTCTTTCAGATATCTTATTAAGAGTTATTTGCTGTGGTTCTTCTCTATTTGTTCAGTTCCCGCAGGTCCTTTTTGTATCACAACTAAATGGCTAAGAGATTTTTATCTGAAAGGACATTTAATAGTGCAACTTAAAAGGGTGATTCCATTTGCAATTCCTGAGTTATCTGCAGTTTATATTAAGACTGTCATTGCTGCAATGGCGCATTCATTTTGGAACATACAATGTTTTTTAAAATGAACTCATAACAGCACATCTTGCTTCAGATAGTTTTCATGGAAAAAAAAATCAGCTTCATTTTGCACTGCTCAGGGGGCCCAGTTGCATCACTTTTACTGTTTATCTTTTGATAGACTTTCTGCAGACATCTGTTTATCACATGGTAGACTTTCAATCCTAGAGGAACCAAGGCTAGTAATAGAAAATGTTAATATTGGTGTTTAAGCTTTTTTACTTTTTTTCCATACTGGTAGTTTGGATCCCTTTCTACTGCTTGGCCATTTACACATTATGTGTTCAATTTTGAGACCCAACACTGGGTCCCAATAGTAATTCATTCCAAATCCCTTACTTTTCCAGAAAATAAGCAGATTTTATGCTTTTCTCAAAACTCAAGAAAAGCCTATCACTAATGAGGGTAATTGTAAATACAGGATCTGTTTAAGAGGGTCTGAATGTGGACCTTTCTTCAGCCCCTTTCCTTTCTGCTTGGAAATCTGTACGCTTGCTCTCCATCTCTGCAGAGCTTTTGTTAGAATTTATCAGAATAATATACTTACAGGGCCAGGGAATTGTAATTAATGTATTCCTACGTTTATTAGAAAAGTTAACAATGTTAAACTGTTCAAGCAGCAGAATCAGTGTGTATCGTATGCTGACATGTCTCATGGGTATTTTGATTCTTAATTACACGTTCTTAATTATCTGCAAGGAGAATTAGGTTGGTTACAAAGTTACTTTTTTGTGTTTTTTTTTTTGCCGTTTTGACAACAATAAAGAATTTAGTCGTGGGAAGTTTGAGATTGTATTTTCTTTTACTTTTCTTTCCTTATGTTTTTCCTTCTTTCCTCTAATCAATTTAAACTAAATAATAGCTGATAACAGGAAGAAAACAAACAAACAAACAAACAAAAAAAAACAGTACGTGAACAGAAGAGTTTACCTATTTTAAAATGACTACTGGGTAAATTATTCTTTGTATATTGAGATTAATCTTGCTGAATATCATCCGTAGTGGCACCTTAACTAACTGTAGCAGTGATCTTGTTAATACCTCAACAGAATGAAGGATAGACAGGATCAGCATGCAGGTTAAGACCTGTATGGGAAGCATAAGAAGTTGATGCAGGAAGTAACATGGAGAATGAAGCCTTCTTCCAAGGGTGACTTATAACTGTGTCTACCAGAAACTCACCTTGTGAGCTAAAGAGAGCAGTGCCTGAGCTAATGCAGAAGCAGCACCTGTCCCAGCAGCTGCAGATGTTCTCGCCACAAGAACTGCTGTGTTCTTTCCAAGAGTTGCTTTTATTTCATGCAGTAAGAGGTAATGTGATCCAGATTACTGGATTCACGATGGCTAACTGTATATTTGCTTTTATATGCAGTAGAAGGGTAGCAATATAAAATATATTTCTATTTGGTCATAGATTTCTTAAAGAAAATTTGAAGAAAATGCAGAATGATCTGTGGAGAAGGCAGAAAATTCCCTTCAGCCAATTTTGAGAAACGAGAAATTGAAACTTATTAGTGTAAATATAAAGGCTGATTTTTGTGTTTATATGTTTGTTTCGCTTCACTGTTTAATATGGCAAGTTACAGAAATCCTCTTTAGTTGAAATACTGACTATTCCTTAATAATTTATGTCTTGGAGAATAACATGAAAATCTAGAGCCAATATTGAGATAACATGTAGACACAACTATTTGAAAAGGCTGTGATTTTTTCTCCCCTGCATCATATAATTTTCTACAGAGTATAATATTCAATTTGTTCTCGAAGTTTTCCATTGTAGTTAACCCTTCTAGGAGAGAACTCCATCACTCGTAAGAGCTGCAAACGCCCTTGTTCCTTATGAACATATGAATTTAGTTTAGTCAAAATGTTTGTATGTTCTATGAGATAATTTGTGATGTTGTTCTAAGAATACAAGTTTCTGATCTCTGATTTAAACTGCAGCCATCTCTAATTTATGTTTATATGCACCTATGCCACCGTTTTTCAAAGACTTCTATAAAAAGATCTGTTCACAGTGCATAATATTAACTTTTTCTGGAGCTGATCCCATAATTTGTTATCACACAAATTACTGTGAGGATCTGAAGAAAATACATGATGAAACTATTGTGTGGAGTTGTTTATTAGTGCTAGATTTAATACTTCAAGCTTTATTAAAAAAGGAAAATATTGTCATCATTTGAAAAGAGAGATATTTCCTTCTTGAAGGCTGGGAGACTGTCCAAATCTGAAGCTGAAAATGTTTTTATTTTCTTTTTTTTTTTTCTTTTTTTCTTTTTTACTCTCCTGAATTAGAAGGGAGAAGAGGCTGCCTGCATCAAGGCACCTTATAAGGAAAGTCACTGTGTGGGGATACACGTGCGCATGGAGGATTTGTAGCTGCAATCCAGTAGTGCAGCCTGGGCTTCAAATACTGCTCTCTAAGTGGTGACTTCTGCGCAAGTGTAATCTGAGATGCTTTAGCCTGTTGTGTCTCCTTTAAAGATCCTTCACAAATGGACCTCCATCTGTCAGTTGTGTTGGCAGCCACTCATGGGAATTATGCTTCGAAAGACATACCATTATCAGTCCCTCGGAAGTATTACCCTTAAGGAAGGGTGAGCCCAGTGTACTGCTCTTAGTATATAATCGGGTGATACTAAAACATTTTAAATTATCTAAATATTCCTTGCACAAAAGTATGGGAATTTTCCTGTCAGTAAGATTTGTATTCTGCCTGTTGTTTTTTTAATATAGTTCTACTAAAGGTAAGGAATAAATAGCTGAGTAACTTCTGAGGAAACAGAAGTGAGCAGACCTTTGTACATTCACTTACGTACATACCTGGAGTGGAGGGGAGAATGGTGATGACTCAGAGAGGCAGAAAGGCCCCCAAATAGCTCCCTAACCTAAGCAGAGGCAATACAAATGCTGTCTTCTGCTGGCTAAAGGTAATTGGTGTATACCAGTACCATACTAGGTATACCAAAAGGTATGTGGATAGGGATGTGATTTTTCTCTGATAGACTTTGTATTTTTGGCTATATAATGTGGATAATCATTCCCTAGGAAGCCAGTTGCTAGCTCAGAATTTGATGATTGTTACACCTGTAGAGCTGTATTCATTGAACACATTTGAATTCTGTCAACCTATTTTTTTGTTTGTTTGTTTCTTATGTATACTGTGGCATATCAAGACGATGTAGTAGTTTAAGGATACCCAGTAAGAACTGAGAAGCTGTCACTGATGAGCAGTCTCTTCAACTTGGAAAATCATTTGTTTGACATTTCAACCTGGGTCTGACAGTCTTAATTCTGTTAAATGGCTATTATCTTTTAAAATCTATTTTATTTCCCATTCCCTTGTAAGCTGTTTGTGAATCTATAATATCCTGTAAATATGAGCAAATGGTACACTAGCATCCTTGGTGTTGCAGAGCGTTTGGTGAATGCTAAGTGTCACTTTTACCATACCCTATTTGTTATGTTTAAGTAACATTCATCTTCGAGTTGCTAACCTCAGCGATGTCTCACGTTACGACAGAAGTGTGATCAGAGGCTATGCTTGACATGTGCACTGTCATCGCCCTGCGGTGATGAAAGAAGCCGGGAGGAAGCGATCACCCATGTCACAGGTGGAAGAGAGAAGGAAAGAGGCTGGAGGATTCATTTCTCTCCATGGATTACAGCTGAGGTAGGCGAAAAAGCTTTCTTGGATCTCCATCACTGCATATGTCCTGGCCCTAATCCTCTCAGAAAAATCTGCATTTTTTTTTTTTTTTTTAAAGAGGGGCTTTCACCAGTTTTCTTGAAATTCTGATTAACACAGTCATTTAGCATTGTCTATGCCACGAGTAGTTGTAGCCAGCATCAGCTGAATGTTGAGAGGGTTCCCATTGCTCTAGGCCTCTCTGTGTCCTCAGTGGAATAGGATTTTAAGAAATGAGGTGTAAGTTAGTAATGCATGTGAATGCCTGATACATACAAAGTGAGACTGGCTAATACTGATCAGTATATTTTTTTTTCTGTGTACAGAAATCTGAGATGGGATGACTTTGAAGGAGAAAAAAAAAAAAAGCCATTATCCTGGGGTTAATGCATCAGATGATTAGGTCCTTTCTATAGCTAGAAAAGCTGTTGTTTGGCATTCTTCCATTCAAATAGCAGAAGTAGAGTTTTTGCTTAGATTTCTGGAACAGGGTGATTGCACAAGTGTTTTATAGACAGGTATGCATATACTGTCATTTTAATAAGATGTATAAAACAGTGTAGCTTGAAAGCATGAGACAGAAGTTCTCTAGAGCTCTGAAGCCTGATTCTCTGTCTACTCCTTAAAATCAATGGAAATCAAGCAAATTCTAGGATTTTGTTATATTATTAAAGGTTTTGCTTAGTAGGATGCTCTGATAATCAGGAACTCAGTTCAGAACAAACGTAAGTGTAGATGGACAACAGTTCCTCTGTGAGCCAACAGAATCACTTCAGTGCAAGCTAGACGGGGGTTGAAATGTTTGTCTTTAAAAATACGCTAAACTAGAGCTGAGAAGACTTTTTAATATAAGCGTAGATTGAGACCTTTTCACTTTCTGAAAAAAAACACGAGGCTCAAGAGAGAAGTTGTGTGAGGAACTCAGAGGAGGAAGGGTATTATATTTCAGGATTTGACTGTGAACTGAATGCTGCTTGGACAAACTACTGCATTTCTTTGCTTTCTTCTCTCATCACTGCTCTTTCCTTGTTAGGCTAAAGCTCTTCAAGATGAAATCTCTTCTTTGTTTAAGCCATTTGCACATGTCTTTGACAAGTTGCTATAATAAAAATAATAGCAATAATAGGAGCGTTGCCTGATACAGGATAACAGAATCTCACTGGAAAATGAGGATTTGAGAGCTATGAATTTAATGTGACTGCAAACACCCAGCAAATTCACCAGTCTGAAATGGCTTAAAAAAAAAAAAAAAAAGAGTTGTTCTTAAGAAAAGCTGGCAAAACTCTAGATCTGAGGGCTTTTATGTAATATGTGATGTTGGTTCTGTCTATGCAAGATTCCTAGGCGTTAAGAGCAAATGAATAGTTATGGTGGTGTAGCTGCTGAGTGATACAATTAACTTCCTCAGCAGCTACAGTTCAAGCATATTTGGTCATACCCTTTGACTGTAAACTCCTCAAAGTAATGAAAGTGTTTTTCAGTGTGTTTGTACAGCAAATAGCATCAGGTGGATCCAGCAGTTGGTAAACTATGAAGAATTGTTTCACATTTTTGTGCTTCCATTCACTCTACTTTGAAGCATCTCTGCTGTTGGCTGAATAGTAACTGAAAAGAGGTTATTTTAATTTGTGTTTCTGTTTTGTTTTGTTTTTTTGAAGGACATTTAGCAAAAAGGGATCATTAATAAATGATTTTTTTGTTGCACTTCTGTAAAAGAAAGACCTTAAGCCCTTAAATCCACAAGTTTATTTCCATTTTAACAGCTGTTCAAACAAAGCTAGGAGGAAGTACTACAGCAGGTAATGTTGCTGCTGGATTAGAGACCTTCACTGCAACATTACCCAAGTTAAAGTCTTTGGGCCTAGTATTATAGTTATTTTGTATCTGAGTCATGCCTTGCACTTCAAAATATTCCATAACAAATGATAACTGCCAAATTCAAGGTTGGTCATAAATCAACTTGCACAAGCACCAGAATTATTAGGA
>VZSV01000269.1:277378-294187 GCA_013398735.1 Nothocercus julius | reverse complement strand
CTGATCTTCTGGACAAGTTTTATGCATTTCTGGGACCTGTATTGAAAATTTGGTTAAAAAAAAGTCGTAGCATAGCATAGATGTCCCTTTGGCATCATGTGAGTGAGACCAACTGCCAGAAGGTTTGGTCTATGTTTTGCATTTGGGGAGCTGCATTTGCCACTGTGGTGCCTGGGACACCTTTGGAGAAACCAGAGCAACTCATTGGCCCCCACAAAAACAGGGCCTACATTCGGGGACCACTAAGCCCTCAGACAAAGAGCAGATCTGCCTGAGTCAGGCTTTTTCCTACTGAGGGAGCGGTGTGGCTGAGTAATTGTGGGAGCACCCCCCCAGTCTTACAGAGAGCGCTGGTAACCTCTTTGCAGACCTTGGAGATACAGGCGTCACAGGAGCATGGCGCTCTGGCTTTGGGCCTGAAGACTCCCAGTGTCTCAACCTTCTTGCTCTGCTTTTGCAGAATGATTTTTTTGTTTTTGAGAAATTAACGACAAATATTCAAAGACTGAAAATCTGTTTCTCACTGCTAACCAAGTTTTTTGGATGTGCTGTTGTTGTCTGATTCTAAACCTCTAAAATAGCTTGGGTCCAAAAGAAGTGGTGATTCTGGAAATGTTAGCAAAGACTTTAGAGGTCACCTTAGTGAAGTTGAGGGTAGTAACTTGCTGGTTATGATGAGCTGCTACTCATAACAGTAATAGATCAGAAATTATGAGAGAGAGAGTAATGTTATGCTGCTTTATATTTTTTGCAGAGATCATGTAGCCTGTGACTTCTGGCCCTGAGAAGATATTGTTATCCTGCTGTGACATTTTTGGAAATGCAAGCAAAGTTTTGTTGTATTTGAAATTACAGACCGCTTAGATCTCCTGAAACTATAAAGTCAGCTCCAACTGGTGACCTGGTCATCTTGCCTATGTTTTTGTTTTTTTTCCCTCAATTTAGCACCAGAATTCTGAGGTGAATAAACACAGAGATGTTCAGAGGAAGTTGTTCTATTCATAAAAGTCTTATCATTTTTATAAAAACACTTGGAGATGTGGGGAGAACTTGCTGCTATTAATAGAAATGTATTTAATCTAGCTAGTAACAGAGTAATATCTCTCCCAAGAGCTATATTTTCCATTGGGAAAAATCCCAGTGGCTGTCACGGCTAGAGCGAAAATAATGTATGCTTTATTTATTTATTTATTTTTAGTGCATTCATCTCTACACATGAAAATGGCCACAAAGGTGTTGAGCAGTGTTTTAATGATTAAGACTTTATTAATATTTTGTGTTTCATCATATGTTGTCCTGCTGTGCTTCTACCTATCACATATGTGTGTGTCTTTTCACCGAGGTTCCAAGAAAGCATTTATATGTGTATCTGACACCCATGAGAGTGCAGAGGACTCGGATGGTTTTAAACTATAAGGAAGAGATACAAATACATATCCTAAATAGGAAAATAAGGATGTGAGAAAGTGAAACTTATGGCTATTTTGACATACTTGTTATTTCTAAGTAACATTTTACTGTAATTACCTTGTTTTGTTTTTGTAAAGTACTACTTATTCTGAACTAGCGATAAAAACTTTTCCACATATTTTAGTACTAACAACAAAGTCCCTTATTCTGCAATCATAACCTTCTTATTTTGCTGAGGAAAGTTTAAAGTCTGCTCCGTTTTTGCACCTCAACTTGCAGTCCTACTAAATCTTTCAGTCACCTCTCTTTACATCTTTATTTTCATCACATTTAGGTAATCTGGGGGATTTTAAGTTGTTTTAGCTTGGGTCCATTGTGAGACATTAATACAGGTTTGACAGGGTACATGGAGTGGAACGTTTTGGTCTATAACACCAATAAAAACAGATGGGGGAACAGAGCTGTGTGTGACGTAAGGCATGCAGAAATGTGGATCTCGCCAATTAATCATGATGCACTGCTGACAAATAAGTGACAGTAATTGATGCAGCCCTTTGAGAGGCAATCTGGAACTACTGCAACATGGGAAAGTTCATTCACTTCATTTTCTTTGCAATGTTAGTGGTGAATAGCAGCCCTATTTAATTGCTGCCCAGTGTTGCTTTATAAGGTAGCAGAGTCAGTGACAAGCCAGGAAGTAGGAGAGCCCTGCAGCATCTCTGTGGCTGGTTCTTGCCTGTGTTCTATTTCCACAAACCACTGATGTTTCCTATTCAGTGTATTTGCCATCAAAGGATTGATGCACAGGCATAGGATGTGCATTTAAATATCTAAATGTATTCCATTAGTGTTTTCTGCTTGACAGATTTGCACAGGCATATAGAGAAACAATCTTGCCAGTTTAATTGTCAAAATATTGTTAATTATTTAATTAATCTTATGCTTTTAGGCTATAGTATCAGAATTTCCAAGATGCCCAACAGATTCCAGCAGTAAAATGTATGCACTCTGACTAGATCCAACTTTTGCACTCTATACATTCTTTTAGGGGAATTCGATAGATTCAAAGAGTGAAGCCAGACAGAAGGGCTGATGGCTGTACGAAGATGTCTAGCTATTTTAATAGGCAGTAAGCCAAACCAGTGCAACATATATTCAAACCACTGGCTGCTGCTCAGGTTCCATTTGCAGAACATTCCTTTTTTTTTTCAGCAGAGAGAGAAATCAAGGCTTTTCCTGGGTTATTAGAACAAAGAGATGCTTCTGCTGAAATTTTTCTCGGGTAGACAGCGGCTGCTTCCGTCACATTGAGCAAAAATTCCTTCCAAAGCAACAGTAGCCCATCTTGGTTATTACTGGAGTGAGGCCAGGATATTTCACCTCAATGAGAATAATATTCAAATAATTCAAATTCAAAATAATATTTTTACAGTAAAAGAGCTGCTGAATGCAGCCTGCTAGGACTATCATATTTGCTGGCAGGGCTGCCTTCTACCCAACTCATAACTTTGACCTGCAGCCATTTCCTTGTAATTATCTGGCAGGATAAAATAATATTCCAATCACTGTTACTCCTGAATATGCTTTCTGAAGGTTTTCTTTTTTACTTTCTCATTCTCTTTTCCTCAGTGGCAGAACAGGTGAACCTAGCTGTGTAAAAAGCAGGAGGGAGCAGTCAGGGTGGTATAAATAGCCATGTGGGAAGACAAACAAGATGGAAGAAAGAGTGGCTAGGACATGTGGTTTCTCTTGCGTTTCATTACACAGAGATGCTGACAGGCAGGCAGGACAGGATGGAGCAACTGACACAGTGACACACTATTGTGGTGTGTAGGAAAGAGGGATAATGGCACTTTGACAGCAATTTTCATGTAAGACTGCTGGCATTTTAGGAGGAGCGAATCATTTACCTTATTTTATGGATGTGGGAGTGAAGCGCAAGGCGACCAATTGCCCTATTTGCTGATAATCCCAATGTTTACATCTTTTGTTGATATGCACAAGATTTGCAGGTACTAATGAATCAAGCTCATTATATCTGATCTGCTGAATGTCTTTGGTGATTCAGAATAGGCACAGATTTAAGGGGGGGAGTAGAGGAAAGATGAGTCTTGCGTTTCCTCACATTAAGCTTCCTTCCAATGGCCCTGGCAATTTGAAACTTCCTAGCTCAGTACTGCAGTTCCTCTTTGGCCCCAAGTGACTGATGTGAGAAGCCACAGAGAAGCTACACAGAGCTGAGCAATGTGGATGTGCAAGCCCACACATGAAGTAACCTAGCAGGAGGGGCAGCACCTAAATCTAGTCTAAATCTCTGTTGCCTTCCATCACTTCAGCATATAATGTACATTCCACACAGATATAAATGAATATGTACTGAAAGGCTGCCTGTACCAACCAGATCATTTGCATCTCTGTCACTAGGTGTGTGGTCAGGCCTCAGAGCTACTGAAATAGAGCACAGCAGACCTTCTGGACATTTGACAAGTTGGCAACATCACTGGGTCTATGGATTTAACCTCTCCCACAAGTTCTTTCTAGGTGATGTACTAACTTCTTTTTGTAGAACATGGACTTCTACTATATGTTCTCCCTGAAATATTTAATGTTTTTGTGCTGACACTGCCACGAACCAATAAGCACTAGCATCTGTGTCCAGTCTAAATGGGCTTTGACAAAATGTAGGGCCAAAAAAAGAGCAGTCACTAGGACCTTTTTCAGCCTTGAAAATCCTAAATCATTCTGATGAACTGTGACCCTATAATACTGGCAAACCCACAAATAAGCCTTCTGTAGTTACAGCAGAGACATACAGCACTTTGTGCATTTGGGAGTGCCTATGGAGACAGCTTGTTCTGTACAGTTTTGGTGAGTTTTGGTCAGTGGTCATTCCCAATTCACCGATGGTGCACAAAAGATAGGTGGTTTTCTTTTGGAAACACTCTGTACTTCTCTGGATGTAGCTTCATGTTGGTGGAGAACATTGTAAGTATATTAGGTCTTTTTAGCCCTTTTAGTGTGCATTACATCACATAAGCAGAAAGATGAATGAGGGATGCTTTATTATTCCATGCAATTCATCATTCAGCCTTTTCTTCTGCGAGGAATCTAAATGGAAGCTTTATTTCCTTCTTTGAGATCTCCAGCTTCTGATTTAGCTCTTGAGTTTGCTTTGTTTTGTTTTTATCCTTTTTTTTTTTCCTCTCCTGAGTTTTAGCGCTGTAGACATTGGTAACGGCAGAAAATTTTTTACTTCAGTATGTCATATGTTTTCTGTGATATAAATTTACCTCTTAAGAACCTGTTTTTTTTCCCGCTTAGATCTGTGTTGTTGTTGCTCTAATGCTGCAATGTTCTTGTTCTGTGGTATTCCTCTCCTAAAAAAGATATTGGACAACATATAGGGTTTTGGAAATTGACAGTAATATGAAGAAAATCTTCAGTGAAATCTTACTAAATTACAAGAAAAGTGCAAAATTCTGTGTTTTCCTGAATATGGAATAATTCGAAATGTGTGGAAAGGATGCCTTTGAATTCAGTTTCAGGAATTTTTCAACACCAGCCGTTATAAGAAGCCTTTTTTCCATGCAAGCTTTATCTCAGGAATATCACACAATGCTTTGTCTGACCTCCTGGCAGGCTTTGATACTCTTTTCTCTTACTTTTCTGTTGTTTTGCTTTCTTGTTTGACATGCACAATTCTGCCCAGAAATAAATCCAGTGAAACTCTTCTTTTTCTGTAAATCAGATTTTGTGGTTCTGCCAAAAAATAACCAATGAACCTCTTTTGCCTATGTAGTTCAGGTTTTGAAGCGACTTCTTATGTTGTCTTGCTTCTGGTTAAAAAAAAAAGGTGCCTTTATGGCTTTATACAACTATCACCCATCTTAGTGAATTTAATCTGGTCTGCTACTATTGACAACATCTTTTTGACTCCACATTTGATACTGGAATCAGTAGAAATAAAGATGTTCAATGACAGAGTTGCTTTTCTCTTTTGGCAGCTGAGGTTGTTTGCCCCAGCTGCGACTATTAACTATGTTACCTGCCCAGGCTTGTGAAACATGTTGAAACAGTCTTTGCTTTCTGTTATCAGAAAGAGCTCAGGTGTTTGTGTTTTTGTACCTGGAGGGAGACCATTAACAAATCACAATTATTATGGGAAGGTCATTTCAGATTTGGTGTATTTAAACTCTTAGTAAAAGTAAATACACCTTTATGTGCATATGGTGAGCGCCTTTTAAGGAAAGCTGAGGTTGTTGGCAGAAAGGCAAAGCCTGTAGAACTTCAGGTAGGTTTCCCTTGCACTGGATGTAAACGGATGAGAGAGTATCCAAGACAGTGAGTAAAGGAAGGGAGGCTCACAGGAACTCATTTAAGTGGGAATAGTTTTGAATGTGATAGAGAGGGAACTGGAATTTTGTCTATTACAAAAGCATTAGCAAAAGCCAGCACAGTTCTTCAGTGGCATTTTTTACCGTTGTGTTCTTAGCTGCACACATCTACTAAACATTTTTTCATTAATTTTAGTAAATCAGGTCTGTCTCAGACTGAATTCTTGGAGTTGATCAGGTACTATGCAAAATTTGTTTCTCTAGTAATTTTTACCTCCCCCAACTTTGCCTTTTCCCTCCAGTTTTCTGTTCCTATTGCAGCATTTCCCTTCCTGGCTGTCTTTCTCATTGTTTAGATCTTTCTCCAAGAAATTTGGAAAGATGTACTCGTCTATTTTTTTTTTCCAAGCAGAACAAAAGTGTAAAATAAGTGATGTCTTCACTGCTGATTTTGCAACTTGAACCAATATTTTTCACAGTGTTTGTGGAAGCTTTCCTCTGGAGACACTGTCAGATCTTGACCTTGCTGAAGCTCTTGCTCCTGTGGCCATGTACTGCTTTGGATTGCTAGAATAAGATGTTACTTAGGAAAGCGTGACTGCAAGAGGTATAAGGAGAAGCTTGTTCTTCTATAGAGAAAAATTAACAGGTCCTTTGCATCTGAGTTTGTTTTAATATTGTTAATTAGTAATCAAGATACTATGTTCTGGTGTTTTTGATGCACTTCATAAGATTTTTTTAAACTCTGATGAAATGTTACTGTTTATCAATATTTCCTTAATGAAAATACAACTGTTTCATTGGACTGCTAAACTACTGTTCTTAGCTACTGTTGTTTTTAAACAAAGATTTTGCTAACGTTTTCAGTGCTGCAAGAACACAGGTAGTTGGCAGTAACTCAACAGAATGATTCAGAAGAATACTTGAGACTGGCTATGTTTTTATGGGACTAAGCAGTCAGTGGGAACATATGGAGTGAGGTATTTAGTTCATAACTACATAGTTAGTAACCTGACATTGAATATTTCCAAAAGGGAAGCTGAGTAAGACCCCTGGTATTCTTGTGTCAGATGATTACATGTCATGTCCATGTAGGAGTACTTTCCCAGAAGCTAGACTGCAGCTAGTGGCTGCATTTTCTGAACATGCCTGTTGCCTCATGAAATAAGCAAACAACGGCTAATTGTTGACGTATTTATTAAAAGCATTTATTAATAATCTCGTTTTAGCCTTTTTGGGAACAGAACTTATTTGTTCATTGCAGATATTTTTTTTGTTGTACGGTGTGGCTCTTTCTCCCTAAAGCACTTGCAGTTTGTATAAATTCTGTTTTATAAATGCCAGTCAGCCTGTGTACATGAGGGTGTCAGAAGGGGTTTTATGCGTGTTTCCTTGTTTAGTAAAATTAGTGCTTAGAACGTAAAGCAACATCTGTTCTGAACACCTTGGAATAGTGTTTAGATATTAAATGAGTGGCTGGCATTTTTATGTTGGTTTCTGGGCAAAACTAAGTTTGACAGTACGGAGTGTGATTTTTCTTAGTATGATAATTCTTAGTTTGATAAAAGGTTTTGATTTGGGAAAAGATGTTTCCTGAGTGACTTGTGAACTTAAACCTCGCGGATTGTCAACTGAACATGTTACCCTAAAAATTATAATATTTGTTTAAAGCCATTAATGAGTGGGCTGTGGTCGTCATGGTTTCTCTTATAATCTCTGATCCCATTTTACTTCGTACTGTTTACACCCATATAAAGAGGTGATTCCTAATGAGTGAGCTTACAGTATAGATCAGTTCAGAAAATGGAAGAAAAATACTGTTCTTATTTTATAGTTGATAACTGAGCAATAAAATAATTAATTGGCTTAGTCATGCTGTAAAGTTTGTGGCAAAGCTGGCATTTTAAATTTTATCTTCTGAGCCAGCTGTTAGATCTGTGTGCTTGGCTAGGAAGAGTTTCAACTGTTGAAAAGTTTCATATTGAGCAGTTTGAGCCTCATCTAGCAAACCAGATTTTTGTTTTGACGGGAACAACTAAGTTTTCTTACTTTACTGACAGACTTCATTAACTGCATGGCTTTTTTAATCACCAAGGCACTCACCCAAAGTAGCCCACATGCAGTTTGACTATCCTTACTGCTAAGAAACATGTCTTCTCTGTGATGCTGGGCCACCAATTGATTGCAATTTAGCCAGCATTTACATAAAAGAAAACAATGATCTTCTTGTTGTGGAGATCATTAATGAAACATCAGCACTGGTCTGCAAGTACTACCATGTTGAGATCCAGCTGAAAAAACAGCCTTGTGTAACTTAAGTGCATTGCATGACACAGGAAGTGGAAAAACAAACTAAATTTTCAAGGGTTGTTTACATCTTAACTAGATCTGAATGAAAAATCTACAATGAATAGCTTTTTGAGTAATTTAAGTTATGTATGCTCTGAAGGAATATCTGTGAGGCAGAATGTTTTTTCTTGCCTGCTTAATGCAGGCATTTGTGGTTGGAGTTTTTTAGTGTGTTAATCTAATATTTGAAATTCAAATAGCATTGAATTTCCGGTAAGTCACGTGGCACTGTTTCTGTTTTCTATTGGATAAATGTATGAATACAGTCAGTGTTTGTGGGTGATAAAAAAAAATTTGTCGTCTTCATATAGTCAGGCTTGTAATTTTGAAATTTGTTTGCCGGTTAGTCTCTTGACAGATAAAAGTGGTAAATCAAATGTTGTAGTAGGCAAACTCATGTTCCAGCAAACTCGTGGAAGCATAATTATTTGCAGAACTTCCTTGACATTATTTTTCCAGCTGTCGTTGAACATCTTTTGATGTAAGTACATTCAAGACAAACCCATTTCCTTCAAGTAGTATTTTTCAGTTGTATCTCACTGTACAAATGCAAAGTTGCCAAGCACAGTCAGATTTCAGAAAGAGGGAGTCGATCAAAGAACCCTTCAAGTATTTCTTATAAGATCTGCCATTTCAAAAGTGTTAAATTCCCATGAGAATCACATGTGTAAACACTGATCTGATCCTGTTTTTGGCATTTGATTCTGAAACATTTCTTAACAGCTTTAAAAGCTCCCCCTCCCTGATATTTTCAAACCTTACCAGTTAAGAGATTTCTTTAGGATTAGTTACAGCCTTTGAAAGTTTCATCTTGTTATAAAAATTTTCAAGGATATTACATCCAGACTAAAAGGGTAAAAATTTTTCTTAAAGATAGAAAATTCAGCAGACTGAATTGCAAAATGTCAGCTTTTGTTATGGGTGGTGGGTAAATTAATGTGTGCATGGAGTTCAAAAGAATTATTTTGAATTTTCCCTAGCTGCAGATCTATTTCTCTGACTCAAGCAAAGGGACTTAGACACTGCTTACCCCAAAACACTTGCTCAACTTCAAACAGCAGATTGAATTTGGTCCGCCTGAGAATAAATAATAGGTAGGACAGCTTCATTGTAAGTTGTATTTTGTCTTTTTGGGAAGGTAGGATGGAATAGGGTGCATGGGTGCAGGAGGGTAAGGGGTTATTTTTTATTTAGTAAATAAAAGGGCTGGTAATATATAAAAATTTAATTTTCTTTTATATTCTAAACTGAACAGAATCATAAAGCACACTTTCATTATAGTTACTTATATAGTAGTTAAAATCAATGAACAGTTGGTAAGCATCACCTTCAGCCTAACCTCTAACTGTTCCCTAGTTAGATCAGCCTTCACTGGATAAGAGAGGCACGGAGTACTTGGCATTACCTATATCCTCCCAGCAGCATTTAAGGGTGGATGATAAGAAGGCACTTGACAGTGGACATAACTGTTGTATACCAAGGGGATGAAGTAACTTTTTCAGACATTATCTGTTCAATTAAACTGAGTAGAATAAGGCATGCGTTAAGTTTTGTGGTTTGTCTGACCAAAAGCATGCTCTTCCCCACACTCCCTCTGCAACCCCAAGCCGTAGATGCAACAGTGGCTATTCAACTCAGTGAGGACCTGACATAATTTATGATTGCCTAGAGATTATTCTATGGATTTTTTGGTTAACTTAAAATTTGACTATGTTTTTGCAATTATTTTTTCATTTATTTTATTTTCCCCATGTGAAAAAAGATGGTTTTGATATATGTTATTACCCATGTATTTTTTTTAAATATGTGACAATATGCAAACTATATTTCAAATAGTGCAGCCCTGGCTGTTTTCCAAAGGGAGTTGCACACAAGTCCACTCCCCTGTCTATTATCTAAAACAAATTTTGTCAAACATAGCAATTAGGTGAAAAGTACATGCTTCACTAAAAGGCTGATTGTTTTAGGGAAAATGCCCTGTTTACAGAATTGTTAAGTAAGGCTGTGTGCATTCCATTATCTCTTTTTATTTGTGCCTTCTATTTCAGTAAAGCCTTGAGTACATTGACTGCTAGAAACTATGAACACATATAATAAGAAAAGTAGCCTTTGCTCTAGCTTCCCTGAAGTCAGAGAAAAGGAGAGAAACAAGAGCTAGAAATGAAGCATGATTGGAGAAAACAGTATGTGTGCTTTCTGAAGGCACATTTTCTATCTTTTTTCTTTGTAATATATGTGTGAAAACAAACTTTTTTGTTCTTGTCATGCCATCGCTTAATTCTCATTTGACTTACATTTCTCTCCTAGTGACATTAATGGACCTGTCTATGTCAAGTAAACATGATGTAATGAATTAAAGATCTCATAAACTAAGATGGAAAATGCATGTTTGCAGAACATATATCCTGTCTGTGTACAGGTGTATCTGGAGCACAAGAATAAAGAGGGGTCCTGTTTCATGAAATGCTGGATAAAAAAAAAAAAAAAAGTTAAAAAAAAAAAAAAAAAAAAAGGTGAGAAAAGGTGAGGCAAGGCCAAAAATGTGTATATATTTTAATTCCACATATCTAAAAAGGAACTCTATTTTATTTACTGTAATTTTCTAGAAAATATGTACAAATAGAATGATCATTTTAATACTCAGAAATAGGCCTAAAAATTGTGGCTTTTGGAAGCTCTATTTAACTGCTTCATAAAGCTGGAAGTGTTTCAGTTGTCAATAATACTGAATACCTTAAACTTCCCTGAAATTCAGGGGGAGTACCTCGGAGACAGACAACCTAGAACTCTGAATAATTTACTGCAGCTACTTTATCCTGTTATCTGTCAGAGTCAGGCTGCAGTAATTGAATCTGAAGTAGCTTAGCCACTGGAACCAAGATAGACAGTAGGAGTGAATGTATTTCTACACAGTATAAGGGTTTGATCAAAGTTTTGTGCATTATCAAAAGTAATTCCCTGTTGTAACAGATTGCCTGCTGATGCACATGTTTTTAACAGATACCAAAGCCTATTTTCTATTATTTTTGCAGGAGGATGAACTTCTGTTCAACAGCCCATCCTTCAGTAAATGTAAGTTCAAAGAAATGTCAAACAAGTGTCACTAATCCTTTTGAATCAGCAGTGTGAGTTCATGAGGTCACTTGTAAAAGTGATGTAATATGCAGAAAAACTCTAATAACTGAACATATGTTATATGTAAGGAGAAAAGTAAACTGGAACATTGAAATTAAATTGAATGACATATATTTTGTATCCACATCAAAGGACTAGACAAAAGGCATTTGAGGTAAGGACATGGAGTTGATAATGTCTCTATTTTTTTGGCTGTAGCACCATTAATGCTTTGTATTGCAACAGTCTGAACCAGAATCTCTTAAAATGGATTCGGGCTTGAGGAGGATGGACATTCATGGCACAACTACCAGCAGTTGGATTTTGTGTTTATTTTCTGTGATCCATTTGTTGCATTTGTAGATTTGGTGATATGCATTGAATGTGTCTTACCACCGGTCCCATACATTAAATATCGGTAGACAGATAATGAAATAATATAATAATGAATGAGGAAGACCATTCTAGAGATTAGTTTTTGAAGTACTGCACAGTATCTGGTGTTGCACAAATGATTAAAAGACAGAATTTGCAGAAGAGCTTCACACTGGCCAAATATCCAGAATGATGTTCCCTTTTAGAGTTAAAAACTAGACTTTGAGCTGTGTTGATAATCTGTGCCAGATCTCCATTTATGCTATGTATTGAATTAAAGAGCAATGGGAGAGGGACAGAAAAAAAGAGGAATATGAAGTTAAAACTTTCCGGAATCCATAGTTAGAATCTCATAATTATTCATTCTTACCAGAAATTAAAGTTATTCCAGTGTTATTCAGATTAGAGAATTAGAGATTGGTCTGTCCTAGACCAATGTGATGCTTTGGATAAATATTACCATAAGAAAAACAGGAAGAGGGTTTTTGCTCCTCCTTTCATGCTTTACACAGTCCATTAATGTTCATATGGCATCTTCTGTGTAGAGTGATAGAATCCTCTTTTTAAGTACTGAATGTTAGTGGCAATAAACTTGCGTTTGAAGTGTGTCTTGAAACTGCACTGATGTGCTTGAACATCTAAATAAGAATGCTGTCCCTGGCTAGCTAAGGATACCATTTTGATCTAGTAGATTTTATGCACGGTATTTTGTATTGACACTGACAAGTTTTCTGATGTGATATGGCTTGCAGTGCAGCCAACTGGTGTTTAAAGACTTGCAGGATAGTAAGAAAGCAAAGGAAGGGACTCCCATTTGGAGCAATATCACTGTGTTTGGAGACTGCACATCGCTGTGTGCACTCCAAAGTGAAGAGAGGCCTTTGAAAACCTATGTCCTAGATATAGGGAATTGGTGAGGGTTAAATGCATGCAAAGAAGTCTTCACGTTTCTGTACAGGAGTGGGCCTTTAGTTTACTACATGCAAGAAAGCTCTTTTTCCTCCTGAAAGGGGTTAGGAAGTTGCCTGCAAGAATTGTTACACGACAGCTGTATTAAAAGAATTATTTCTGTGTTACTTAACTCGAAGTTAGCATGCTATGAATTTAGCATCTTTTCTCTTGAACTAAGCAGAATTTTTACCTCTTGAGTCCAGTGCTTTATGATGTTGAACTCTTTATGCCTGCTGCTTAGTGTATCTCTAAATCTGGGCTTGTAATTAGGGCAATAATAAGGAGAAAAGGACAAAGACCTCTGAGCTAGACTTGAATTAGAGAGGCCTTACGGCGCAACTCAGTACCATACAGATAAACTAGCACTGGTGCTAGAAGCAGCAGACCATAGCTCTTGGTCTGAGGTAGCAAACCCCATTCTCTGCTCATCTTAGTTTGAAGAAAATACAATCTCAACTGTATGGTTTCCAGGTGCAGTTAGCTCACTTGCCAGAAGCTTTGGGGTCTGCTGTGCGCTCCACTGTGCAAGGTAAAATCCCTCTGTGGTTCCTTGGAGGAGGAGGATGTTCATTCCTAAAAATACAGTGAGATTACATTGCCTGCTGGATAGGTCATCTTGTTTGAGTGCAGATGTCATGCTGAAGGACTGAATCATTGCTTCTCCATTTTATACCACTGCAAGTGGATGTAAAACCCCTGGCATATGCCATGTGGTTTTAAGTGCACTTTTCTTTTTATGCCTATGTCTACATTACTGAATTTAGTGGTACTTGCAATGCAAAGCAACTGTGGCAAGCATCCTAGACAGGCTGCCCAGCCTCAGTAAGTAGCAACTGGGATTCTGGCTGCCTTGCTAATGCTGTACCCCAGTAGGTAATCTTGACGCATGCTGTACTGCACGGGTAGAAATGGTGAATGTGGACTGCAGTATTCTGCCTTTGCTTAAAAATCGTTAATTTGAGGAACCTATGGCATATATATATATGTAATGCTTGTGTTTTTTTCAGGTGAAGGTGGCAGTTTAACTTTGTACCTATGTACAGTAAAGAAGTGTGAAATTTCATTTATTTTGACTCTAAACTGTGTTGATCTCTTAGAAAATAGCTCTGAAGTAACACATCAGATATTTCTCAGGAAACAAGTCTATTCATAACTTGAAGGTATTAGTGTTGGTATTCATCAAGGATGAGCAAAGAAATTCTTTACAAATACTGAAGTCACTCTGTTTTTTTTCAGGTGCAGGAAAAGCACAGCTATTTCAAAACAGATAGGCATTACTGTATGCAAACCACAGCACGTGTTTGAAGAGCATCTCTTTTCATCAATCAGCTGCCACTAAATACATTCACTGCTCAGGAAGCGCAAATGGAATTAGGTGGCTAAGGAATAAATACCATTAAAATTCAGAGGGAGATGCAGACATTGCCATGTGGGATGATTTCTGGCCCTGGAAGGTTCAAGCAAAGTGTACAGTATTCCTCTAATCAGAAGCAGACATCCCCCCCCACCCCAACTCTCCCTTCTACTTTTCGTTTGCATTTTTATATTAATAGCATGGGCAAGGCAGTGAAAATTTAATTTCCCATAGTATCTTCTAGGAAATCCATGGGATTATCACCACCTGCTACCACTGTGCAACATTCAGATTCTGTTCCGCTTTGGTAGGCGATGTAGGAAGAGTGCAAACGTGAATGACAATTGCAGGAGTGAATGACAAATCCATGAGTAGATGGCTGCAGAAGAGCACTTTTCATAGAGGTTTTCCTGCCTCAGGATCAATGTCGGGATATCTCAGGATCCAATGTCTGGGTATCTCAGGACTGGAGACTTCAGTAAATCTTCCAGTATTCTTCTTCTAATGCTTGTTTTGCCCCTGTTTATTTTTCCCCCTTCATGTCTTTATTTTTTCCAGTCTTTTAGTGCCTCGCTAAAACATTTTGCTCTCTTCTTTTCAAGTTGCTTCTCTCCCCATCAAGGGAAAAAAGAAATGGTAAAG
Source organism: Nothocercus julius (assembly GCA_013398735.1). Lineage (NCBI taxonomy): Eukaryota > Metazoa > Chordata > Aves > Tinamiformes > Tinamidae > Nothocercus > Nothocercus julius. Next base: position 279,658 of record VZSV01000269.1, on the reverse strand, counting down.
AGAACTGAATTCACAGACCCTACTTCTGGCGAGACATACACTGTGCGTGGGATGCAGTTACCTAAGCATAGCCATGTTGTGCTCTTTAAGATGCCCTAGAGCAACCCACTTGGCTTCCAGTTGCCACTTCAGTCTGCAGGGGCATTTCCTCTCAGTCCTCTTTGAGGAGGGCATTTACAGAAGTGCTTAGTTGGCTGAAGTCTGTTTCTATCGAAGATATCAGGAAGATTCTTATAGGTAGAGTTGAGATAGGACAATAATTGCTCTTTAAAAGTAACATCATTATTTTGCAGATAACTGGTATAATACTGCAAATGAAATAACTCTGTATACAAGCCACCTGTCAGTGGCTGCTAAGAGAATATTGATGCTTGAATCCTACACTGAGAAACATTGTTATTGGTGTCCTATCGAGAGCATTGATTGACATTTTTTGTTGCTGGGCCAGAATGGATAGGAATATAGAATTTATCCTGAGAACACAGATGCTTATCAAAAAAGCAGATACCAGTTACTTTTCAATTTGTTATTTATCTACTGCTATTCTTAATTTTTATGTCATGTTCTCATGATTCCAGTTATAATCGCCACCATCTCTTCATATGATATTTATTCTACTGCAGGCTTAGACACCATAATCGTTGTGGTTCATAGTGTATATGAATAAAGGATGTTGCTGGAGTCAGGAGGATCCTACTAAGTGACCTGGAATGGGTGAAGTACGGAAAAGATACAAAGGTATATTTAATGTTTTCTGCCAGTCATCTTGTATTAACTATGACATTCTTTCTAAATATTTTGATTACCAATGGGTCATCTACCAGTGTTTTAGCTGCAGCATAAAATATATTGTGAACATAGTATGAGTAAGCAGTGGGTGTCTCTAAGGAGATGGTGAAAGGAGAGGAAGTAGGCTTACTTGAAATGTTCGTGGTTTTTTTGTTGAAATGGGTGAGGTTTATATCCATCTGTTTTATCTGTGCACTTTATAGAGTATTTCAAGTCTTCTGGGTGATGTTAGTCTCAAGCAAACAAAATTTTCTTGAGAACTGCTGCAAGATGGTTAAGGCCATTCAATACTATCAAATGCTTTTCTGGCAGCTTTTGATAGGACAGTTGAAGCATGTCCAGATGATTAGGCCTCAGGAATTAACTGTGTTGTTTCTTGAACATACTCGGGTTTTAACACCCAATTTATGAAACTCATTTGACCTTTCTGTATAAGTGTGGAAATCTGGTAGTGCAATCTGACAGTCATGAGTTTTGGCTATCCTTTTGTAATTTACAGGCACTAAAGCTTTTGGCTATAAATAGCTTATATGGTTTCCTGTTTTATCTATTTCAGGATTAATGTAATCAGATGAGTTTCCAAATTGGATGGGATAGTGCCAATACTGAAGCATTCTTCCTACAGCTATTCCAGGATCAGCATTATTTGGTATTTGTGGTTTTATAAAGATGAAGTCTTTATAAAAATCCCAAAACCAGCAAGCAAAAATTGGACCTCTTATCAGTAATACTTCCTCTTTTTTTTTTTTTATCTATCTATATATATTTATTTCTAGCTTATCTATTCATTTTATCCTATCTACATATGTCATTAAATATGCCCCAGCTGTTTCATTTGCATCATTTTGTTAGGAAAACAATATATTTATCAATCTATAACAGTAGATTTTTTAGTACAAGGGTAAGTAGGTGGAGAATTTTTGTTTTTGCAGTATTGGACATACAGATGTTCCTGGATATAAAGTTGCCCTTCTAGAAACGTTTTCTATATTATCAGTTATTTTGTGTGCAAGAAGTCAGGCAGAGGGGGCAGGAGACCGGCATGGATGAGCAAGGACCTTGTGGCAATGCTCAACCAGAAGAAGGTGGTATACAGAAAGTGGAAAAAAAGACAGGCTCCTTGGGAGGAATATAGGAATGTTGTCAGGGAATGCACGGAAGTGACACGGAAAGCTAAGGCACAGTTGGAATTCAATCTGGCAAGGGATGTTAAAAATAACAAGGAAAACCTCTTCAAATACATTAACAGCAAAAGGAAGATCAGGGAAAATGTGGGTCCGCTGGTGAATGGGGTGGGTGCCCCGGTTAGAAAAAGCACAGAAAAAGCAGAGTTGCTGAACACCTGCTTTGCTTTGGTGTTTAGCAAGGGCAGCCCTTTAGAGTCCCAGGCCCCAGGAACAAGAGAGGAAGCCTGGAGAGAGGAAGACCTGCCCTGGGTTGAGGAGGACTGGGTCAGAGAGCACCTAAGGAAACTCGATACCCACAAATCCA
>VZSV01000269.1:254481-276233 GCA_013398735.1 Nothocercus julius | reverse complement strand
GGAGACCTGAGCAGAGTCTATAGGTACCTCAAGGGAGGCAGTGAGGAGGATGGGGCGGCCTCTTCTCAGTGGTGGCCACTGATAGGACTAGAGGAAACGGCCACAAACTGAAGCACCAAAAGTTCCACAGGAACTTTAGGAAAAATTTCTTGACAGTGAGGGTGACAGAGCCCTGGGACAGGCTGCCCAGGGAGGCTGTGGAGTCTCCTTCCCTGGAGACCTTCCAAACCCGCTTGGCCGCAGTCCTGAGCCACCTGCTGTAGGTGACCCTGCGTGTGCAGGGGGTTGGACTAGACGATCTCTAGAGGTCCTAGAGGTCTAGAAGCTATGTTTCCCCTCTTCCAAGCTGATCCTCTGTTTACAAAAATGAGCATGACATGCCCTAACACCTGGCTTTTTTTCAGTAGACTTCATGGATACAGTGTCAGGAAAAAGAAAGCTAAAATTCCCATCTGACCAACTCTAGCAAAAGCAGCCCCAGCTGCAGACTTTTTCTGGGGTTTACGAAGCCTGTTGTATCTGACAGAAGCCTGGAACTCTTTGGGGCCAAAGTTACCAGGATTATTTTCGCCATAGTGTGGCTAAGGTAGAAAGTGTCACTTATCATGTACCTTCAGATGGCTGCTCCAGGAGTCTGTAATCCCAGCTGGGATTTAGAGTTTACTTGCTTGGTTGACACTTCTGTTAGCAAGGGTGACAGTTGCAGGGAAGAATTCCTCTATACTCTCTGGGGATAGTTTTTCTCTGTGGTTAATTGTTTTATAGTGAATTTGATACTAAAGCAGAGTTTATCAATGCAGTACACACATTTAAAAATGAATAGAAAAATCACTCATTATTCAAAGCAGTCCACAATAACAACTCTTCCTAACAGTTAAATTAAATAATTAGGATCTGAGAACCATGCAACTTGCTGCCATAGAATGTAATTGGGATGAGATTATTGTGATGGGTGTGGGCTGAAAGGCTACATGGTGGCTACCATTTGGGGAAAGAATTGTTTGTACTTTTTGACCTACACCAATTACATCCTTACAGGGGCTATAGATTTAGTGGTGATGACAACAGATGGCTCAGAATATTATCATAGAAGAGTGTGAAGTAAAAAGGGAGATAATTGCTTTCATGCTCTTGGCCTGGTAGTCCAGAGTCATTACTGAACAGGCTGCAAAAATGATGCAAAGACAGTAATCAATTGCAGTGGATGTGTGGTAGTACAAGGTGAACCTGTTGCTCTTTTGACAAAACTCATGCAATGTTTTAAATGTTTTGCTCTAAATCACATGCAAAAGAGTGAATGAAAAATCAGAGAGTGCACAGGTATCCAATGAAATATATTGTTAATTCAGCTACTTAGATGGGATTGAACAAGCCACACAAATCTGAGAAGGAATGTCTTGTGCATCATTCATTTAAGGTTAAATTTTATGCTTCCTCCCACTTGGCTTGGTCGTTCTGTTGAGTACACTTAAGAACAAAATGGGAAAGGTGTGCTATTGGAAGCATTTCCAGATGGGCTCTGTGTTACAAGTGGGAATACACACTGCAGGTTATCTGTGAGAAGAGATACATGCCAATGCATAGAAATAGAGTTCCAAGGCTGGAAAGCACGTTTAGCTTGGGCACTCCCACTAAATTCCTGGAATGCACTTGCAGGAGTGGAATGCGTTGCAAAAGTGATGCTTCATCATTGCCACATATCAGTGTCACTAGTACCTGCCTCCTAATAAAATTTCAAGGTGTTGGGGAATGTGGAGTACTGGTATGCTGAGGAACAGTGTGCATTGTCACCTCTCAAGCCACATGGCAAGAATTCTGCTGCAAATTGATCTGTTTGCTTCTGATCTTATATGCATAGAGATGGGAAGCACACACAAAAGGCATTACAGAACACAGCATCAAAAGAAAACCCTGATATGCTGGCTCTACAAGCTTCCCCCAAGGGGATTTTACAGAATCCAAAGCTCTATATCTCATTGCACATGACTACATAAATATTAAATGGAAAACATTTTGCATAAGATGTGAAGGCATAAAACGGGAAGATTATTAGTTTATTTGCCTGTGGGAAAAGTATTTCATGACTGTAGTCATAATCTGTAAGTATTGTTGCATTGTCTAACTTTCTTGACTATTGTTTATCCAATAGCATTTGCACGTAAGCTCATTTTTGAGAAGATTTTATGTTTTTAGAGGTTGGAGTTATGTTTAACATACATGCAAATTCTTTTGCTAAAGTGAGGGCAAGACAGATCAAAACTGACTGTAAACTGCTGCTGATCTCACAACAGGGAGTTGGACTTACATGGGTTTAAATACTTCAGATTCCTCCCCAATCCTTTTTTTCCACCCCCTGTAGCAATTTCCAGCAAAAACCATCTATTTTCCATTGTTGAGAAAGATCCAAGCATTTCCTTTCTTCAAGAACTTTCAAATCTCCCTAGGCAGACACCCAGGAAAGTGTAATTAAAAATACTTTAAAAAGTAAAGTGAAGATGACTATAATGGTAATTCTGTGTTCATAACCAATTCCAAAATTTAGTCATTAAACAGATATTTGCAGTTGATATTTGCACGTGTACATGTTGAGTATCAGGTCAACTTTTGATTTGCACCTCATTTATGTGCATCCTACTAAAAGCTATATTTTTTTTCTCCCAATTTTGTCTTGCATAAGATACTTCTCTGTGGAAGTGAAAAATGGATACATTTCATGGATTTTCTCATAAAGAGGAGGATTCTCAGGTATTTTACTTCTCCCACAAGAAAGAGGAAGCATTTGTTTTCCTGCTTTGAACATCCTGTAGAAGGAAAAGGTAACATATCTAGGTTGTGTAATTTCTCATTTTACTATGGAAAGCCTTGGGGCCTTTTTCTATCCTGTAGGTATCTCCCCTTTGCCAGCAAATCCCAGGATATGGGATTTCAAAAATGTTTTCAGGTTTTAACCTCATGGCCTGTCCTCTTGTGATTCACTCAGTTGGTCAGATGGCTGTAGGATGGGCCTTTAGGTAGGGAAGAGAAGGTTGCCAACTTCACAGCTGTGCAAATATTCTATGCCCATGTGTGCAGAACATTTCACACAGTGCACCCAGGGTGTGTAAGAGTTGATTCAAGATGGACTGACAATACTTCACATCATTCCAGTAAGAATTGCCAAGCTGGCCAAGCATCTGACATTCTGACTGAGAAGCAGCAGGTCACCAGTTGTAGCATGGCCCAATTTTCAAGGTCATTTGATCAGATCAATAAATGTTACACATTGCACATCAACTAAAAATGTTTTTGTTTGTTTTTTTTTTCATCCCACTATTTGCATTTTCTATGTCTGGCCTAAAAAACAGATAAAGAACTTAACAATGGAGAAGCTTGTCATTACAAAATGCTCATTAGAGTGTCTCTGCAAAATTTTATTACTGATCTGGTATAAATGAATCTTTTAACACTGCTAATTTATTTATAACTGAAAGGAATGTCCACATAAGCAAAAGGTAGGGAGAACTTTAAAATGGCCAACTTGCCATTTTGTATCTTGTTTCTGTGCAGAAAGAAGTATGGGAGCCTTTCCTGTCTCATTTGCCTTCTCAGGTTTTTAGAGAGGTTGCTTTTCTAATAAATTAATCTGTGCCCCAAAGAGCAATGCTCACAGATTCAAATATTATCCACAGAATCACTCAAATCCTAGAGCAATGTTTGTTCTGTCTCCAGAAAAGGCCAAGATACTGGATTGTAACATAGTCACTGCCATGAATTTAGTGTTTCCTCCTTTCAACCATCAATTTAGCCCATACTGGCACTGTATTTCTTCAAAAGTCTTTACAGCTGATACTCTTCCAGCAGTGAAAAATTAAATTTCCTGCCTGAGAAGTACTGAGAGAAAATCTGCCATGTTTCCTGTTTTTCTTCGAAAAATCATGCCATCGGATACAAAGGCCAATCGTGCTTTTATTGCTAATATTTTTATCATAACAGGGAACTGTTACTTAAAAGTTTTAATTCTTTAGCCACTGACAGTAATTATTCTGGTGTTAGATACATTACCTTGGAAGCAGTTTCTAAGATTATGTTAAAAAGAAGAGGTGCTACAATGATGAGAAACTCGTGTGCAAAACCTTTGTGGGCAGTTTAGTCCTACGACAGCTCCACACATTCCTGTTGCCTGATCCCTCCCTGTATGTATATATGCCTGTATGTTACCTGACCTGAGGAGCAAGCTTTCTGAGAATGAAAGATTTGTTTTCTATATGTAAAGCACTGTCCAAACTAGAAGCACTATAATGACACCACACCTAGTGGCAAACCTTAAGAAATTTCCTATAATTTAGTGCTTGAATGTTCTACTGGTTTGTTTTTAATTCATTTGAAAATCTGAGGTCTCCATTTTTTACATTTCTGGTTTTTTTTTCATAAATTGTATGCTATAAAACAATTTAGCTTTAAAAAAAAAAAAAGGAAAATGTAGACAGAATGTGAGGTAGAACATAATTTTTGGAGGTTAACCATGGAGAAACTCCATTTTGGAGTTGTACCAGAAAAGAACGAAGTAGTAATTGGATCTGACAAAAAGGGCCTTATATCTTTCAAGTCTAGCAGCTTTTAATTTATATATTATCTGAAAGGATTTTGGTTTGAGGAATGAAACAGTAATATGTGGTTCTAACCTTTGTGCTTTTTGGCTGTTGCCTAGTGCTGGAATTCTAATTCTCAGTACATACCCATTGCTCCAGTGTGTAAGTCATATATTTTGAAAAGTATATTCTCCTTCCAGCAAATTATCAGGTTGTAATAGTGTAGCAGAATTGAGTGCAAAATAGCATCACAAAATAAGTCAAAGTATGATAAAAAGCTTCAAGTACTGAATCTGATCTATACTTGCACACAAAATAGAAGGCTTTAGAAAAAAAGCTGAAGAATTTGCAAGATTTTCTTAAGGTAGCTCTGATTTTGTAAAGCAGATACTCATACATTAACAATAATAAAAATAATTAGTGAACATATTTCTTCAGCCAGCACAACTGTGGGTTAAAGAGATTATTTCTCTATGACAGTGATATTCCTGGAGTATGATTGATGTCTTCATATTCAGTGGTTATTAACATTTCTGAGGTGATTGAAGCAATTGACTGAGACCTCATGTAATGTAGTCTTTGGAATGATAGTGTCATATTATCCCATTATTTATTGGAGAATATTTGCGCATATTCTTGGACTTGTTTTAATAATTTACAAGGTGATATTTTGGAGACTGGGGAAAACACCAGAACATTTGATGGCTGGATTTACTCAGACCAACTGAAATTAACCTCTGATTCAAAGATGTGATATGTATGTTACTCCCATTTTGAATGCTGTACCTTTATCACATGTGACCTTGCTGTTTGATGATTTGGCACAATGCCACAGCATAATTCAGTGATCTACTGAATATCATGATTCTTTCATGTGGAAAACAATAAAAAGCATGTGGTACCAATTATACTTCACTATTTTCCTGAGAATTTAAGCACCAGAAATAAAAAGGCTGTCTAAAGACTTTGAATTTCCATTAACCGGAAACAGTTGGTATAAATTATTTTAACTGAAACTGTTCTAGCAGTCCTGGGTAATAAAAGAAAAATAACTTTGGCATTTGATTGACTACATAGATGCAGAATAAATCATGTTCAGAGGGAGCACAAAGTTCTGGATCATGCAATAGAGTCATTTTATTGAATATGATATTTGTCAGAGTTGTGAAGAAGCTTGAAAGACTAGGTCTCCTCTTGGTTTCTAGCATGGTGCTTTGGACACTAAAGTATGCTGGAGAATGAATATGGTGAGTAGCTGCAGTAAAAGTTGGAGATAAAAAGTGAGGATCCTAGAACAAGACTTTTGTCATTGTAAATGAACAAATTCTTGCAAGTGAGTAAGTTCTTGCACAGATGCATAAATACGTTGCAAGTAATTTAGAAAGTATTCTTTAATTGTCATTTCTCAATGATGAGATGCTGAGATCTGCAACTTAGATATAGTTTCTGAGTAGCATCCGAAGTAAAAGATCCTGAGGTATTTCTCTGGACACTTTTCTTGAATATTCCTCTAATGTTGAATGGTCCTTTCCTTAGGTGTGTATGAGTGCCTATAAAGGCACAAATTGGACTTGGGCAAGATTAAAGCTAAAGCATGGCTTGGATCGGGATTTTTGAAATTTCAGGGCTGAACGTACTTTGGTACCCTACATTTCCGGTGAACATCTTCATTATAACTGACCTTACGGAAACTGGTACTGGTGGTAGAAATCTGGACCTCTGCCTCATATTTAAGGTCTATTGTCCCATATCCTATGGCTGCCCCTGCCCTGTTGCTAGAAGTCCACTGCCTGGTCTGTTATTTCTGAGGACTCATTCTTGGCTATCCAAATGCCCTAGATTTTGCCTGGTGGCACTCCAGTAGTCTGTAATTGGAATGGTGACAAACAAAGCAGCTCTTCCTGGTGATTCTAGTTAATTTCTATATCTTTATTCTCATTCAGCCTATAAAGGACATAAAAATCCTGGTCAGACCTTGAAAAAATGAGACTCGGCTCTGTGCTGTGGCATGTTTTTTGTCCTTTAGCTCTGCTTATTTGAAAGTCCATGCATGGTAGCTCCTGACACCTAGTTCTGAAGCAAAGTTGGGTATCATCCATGTGAATTACAGTCGTGGAAGTCCTTATACTTGTTTGCTTGCCCAACCAAATCTGTTCTGACATCCTCAAGAACAGAAGGGATTCTAGTATCTCACTTGAGGGCAGCCCCATTCCACACTGTCCCTTATTTGGGTCAGTTAACCCAAAGACCCCTGCCCTCATTTACCTGGACAGTCATCAAGGTTTAACAAACCTCTGTCTTCCCTTTTCTGAGAGGTAAGTGACAATGGTCTGATGGGAAATACTAAATTCTTTCTATGCAGTTATTTGGTGGTGGAAAAAAATAATAAAATTATCTATAAATGATACCTAATTTCTCTGAATAGTTTTAGTTTCCATGTTGATGGCCCAATATAGAAATGTTTAATATAAGCCAAATAAACATAGCCGAATTAAATCATATTAGAAAGAGCATATGTACCTGGAAAATATTAGGAATTAGTAGAATGAAATAGAATCTGATAGCTACCGTATTTTTTGCAGGTGTCTTTCATTATAGAGACTGATGACTCTTACTACAAATATCCCACAGAGTATTCGATTATGCTGGGAGAAGGCTGAACATGACATACCCGAAGCTGTGCAAGAGAGATGATGCATATTATTTTCATTTTATGAGGTTGTAGTTCTTGGGAAAAGGAACAATTTATAAGGCACTCTTTACAATAATTAAGAAAGTGTGAGTATGATTTATTTATATATAGAGGGAAGATGGGATCATTTACTGAAAACATCACAGAAAATAGGATCTCTGACTAAAAATTTTTCTGCAGGATGTGTTTTCTTGGGATAGCTTAGAAAACTGCATTCTTGGCTTGTCTTGAGGTAAAAGTATCTCTCAAAATGAAAAATAACTTTGCTGCAGTACTGAGCCATTGCTTTTTGTTTTCAGTGATTTGAAGCTAGCAAAAAATATACTGTACGTTGTATTAAATGCCTCATTGAAAGAGAAAGCTTGTAACTCATAACTTTTTTACTTTTAAATAAGCACTGGCATAATTTAGCAGGTTGATTAATTATATTTGTAATGTTAGCATGTAAATGCCATTGACATCACTTCCAGAGATTAAGAAAAAAAATCTTTATTGTTTTTGGAAGAATTTGTATTTTGATTATTCAGGAGCAGAGAAGAGTGGCAGGCTTGTATACTTCGTTTACTTGAGGTCAGTGACAACTGCATGTATGCAGATCTTGAGGTAAAGTTTGGCTTCAAATACAGCTATCATTGCATTTGATAAATCTTGTTAACAAAAGCTGCTTTTAGAAAAGATTATTTTGAGACCAGATCTTGTAATCTGTTCTTCCCTTTAACTGCAACTAAAGATTCAGTTTATAGATGACTAAGGGGAATGTGAGATATATCTAAGTCATTTGAATAGAGGGTATTTTTGTATTTTTCATGCTCCTGTTTTGATATTTTACTCTGCGTTTTGTTCCAGGAACGCATAGGGAAGATGAGCTGAAACTAATAAAAGGCAATTTCTAGGAGAAAATATAGATAAAATTTGACTGTTTTCAAATCAAAGTGCAGGGGGGAGTACACTAGTTATTCTTTTCGTAACAGTTAATTAACATGTTGGGCTGTGTCATGGGAAGGATAAGGCATTCTCATCCAGCAACTTTTTCAAAGGAAAAACAATTTTTGTGTCTTGGGTTGGAAAGAAGGGGAAAAAAAAAAAAATAGTGATATCACAAAAGTCCAGTCTGGTTTTCCTTTATTTTTATATTGGAGTCAAAAGTTTATTTGGACAGTTTTTTTTAAGTGTTTTTCAGATAGAAAAGTACAGCTAAATCCAAACAATGTGGCACCACTACCCTGAAATCAAGAAAGCTTCATTGATTTCCATCAGCTGTTGCATATGCTTAACTAGAAAAATCATAGTGTACTACAATATTTTGTAATTATGATGTCCAGATCCAAGTTTTTGAGAGAAAGTTCTTTAATAGCAGGTTTGGATGACTGTGAAAGGGATATTGGACAAAAAAAACTCAATGAAAATCAATATACTACTCAAGGAATTTCTGACTGGGATATATGTTGTACTGCAGGAAACATAACAACTGTTTACTTTATATGTACATGCTAAATATTACGATATTCAATATATCACCTGTTTTGGGCAATAGTAGTATTTATGCCTAACCTCATGTAGAGAAAGTGTAGTGTATGTACAGCAACAGGTATTTAACGTGAGAACATATGCTGTATCTGTGGTATTAATGACACAAGGGGATGCAAACTGCTAGAAACTAGTTTCACAGCTTTATAGGGTTTACTGAAAAGACAAAATGATCCCATCCAATTGGTTAACGCAATGCTGAAGCTCACACAGGGGCAGATCCTGACTCGTCTGTCACAAGACTGGCTTGGGCCAGAAATTCAGAGCAGCAGAGTTTGAGGAGAGCATTTGCTAGAGGCTGTGCCTTCCAAATTCCTCTAGTTCAGAACTTAGAGGAAACAAACCATAAGCTGTTGTCCTGAACAAAGTGAATGTAACTGGTCTTACCTTGGGAGGAAAAATTGTTTGCGTTGGCATGTTTCATCTTGGCAGAGAGCAATGCACTCTGGTAAAACCTTGAAAGACCATGGACCACTAGGGTCTCTGTGGGCTACCGCCCGTCTTGTACATGATCCAGCTTCAGTACCACAGCATTTTTTCTTCAGAAGATCACCGTTTTGCAAATAATATCTTTCTGTGACATCGAAATGGCTCCACAGTCTCTTTTCAGGGCAAGCTATCTCTTGAACCAGGAACACGTCACTTTGGATACAGGGTGCATATGCCAGGATTCAACATTTGTATTTTTGCCTGACTCTGCCTTGAGTTGTAGCCTTTTCCAGTCTCACATTTGCATGTGTAAATTATTCTAGGCTCTCTTCTGGTATTTTGCACCTTATGCTGTCATATAATCACCCCAAAGGGTATAGAAGAGCTTATTGGCATAACAAATAATCCCTATTATGTTGCCAAAGCTGACCCTGCAGTGACAGCAAGCCATGAGGACTTCTTCATGTCTTTACAAATTTAGCCCTAAGTCTTCACATCTTCTTTGTTTTTCTGTCCCTAAGAGAAAGGGGTGTAGGTTGCAGTGTCTCTACACTGATTCCCTCTTCTGGAAGATTCCCAAGACTAAGTGCAAGTGAAGAAAGGAGGGGTATGTGGGAAGAGAAATGATGTGAAATTGTGGTGAAAGGGATTACTGGCAGGAAAGTGCTGAAGAAGGTATTGTTTCAACTCTCCTGTGAATTAGGAATTGGCAATTTCAGCCTTTTTTTTTTTTTTTGTTCGTTTTATTCCCAGGACTGAAAGAGTGAGAACTCTCCATTAAAACAGGAACTTTGCAGATAATGATCTACTTCTGAGATTAGGTTCTGGTTTAGGCCAGTAAGAGGCTTCAGTGTCCCAACAAGCAATGAATGATACCTGACCTTTATGGATAAGAATAGGTCATCTGCTCCTCAGCATGCAAAGCAGAGGTAAATATTGAAGAGGTCACACTGAAACAAAAATCTCCAGAGGGTTGTTTCTGTGGGCCTTGTAAAATGACAGTGAACCCTACTGTTGAATGAAAGTCTGTAGAAGTTACTTAAACTTCATTCTTCCATCTGACACTAGAGCTGGTAGAAGAGGACAGCTCAGGGGAGAAAGAGTGTTGGGATATCCCACAATATCAAGACCCTAGAGAGCTTCTTCCAGGAGATCTACTTACTCCTGGCAGCTGGAAACTTGGAAAATTGCTCATTACTAGTCATCCAAGAACAGCAAGGTTGCAAAGGGTGTAGGTCTTACTGGTCAGCTGGACTTTTCAAATCTCAAGAAAAAGATGAGTTTGTATTTTGGGTATTCTTATTTTAATTCAATGATGTCCTTGTTCCCAACTTTGGCATACTGCTAATTAGTAATATGATGAGTGATTATAGAAGAGTGTCCTGCATTCTTGAGCAAATAATCTCACTGGCTCTAAAACAAGTTTGTGTTACACTTGCAGGTCATGGTTGGGCTTCAGTTTAGGCATTTATATTTAGCTATTCTAAGGCACTGTTGAGGGAAAAGATTCTGTCCAAATAATGTATTTACAAAGAATTCTGGTCATATGAAACACTGCATTTACTGAACAATTTAGCACAGAGTAAATCACTGCTGATTATAGAAACATACAGTTTTTGTAAAGTATGTGTTGCAGTTAGCACTAAAATGATGTGTTGCATCTCTAAACTGTCTTTCTATCTTGAACTTTACATTTATAGGTGATAGTTGTTGCATTCAGAAAGTGAAAAAATGGGTCTCGTGATTGTGTTGTCAACCATATAGGTAAATTTACAAATTAAAAATCAGACATCTCTTGAACCTACGGTTTAGTGGATTCTTAAAATATGACAGTAGCAATAAAATCCACACTAGGTTCAAAGTGCACTTAATTGAAGAACAGAGAGTGACCCATACTGAATGATAAATGGGATGCATATGAACTCCCAAAAGGTACAGTATGACCGTGATGAAATAAAAATGTGTCTATAATGAAAACAGTGTTATGATAGCAGGATTTTTAAATCACATTTTCTGAGAATCAATGAGACAAGAATGATAAAAATGCCATTATACTTTGAATCAAATCAGAGACCTACAGCAACAGTGATATCTTTAATCATCTTATTACAGTCCATATCTGTATAAAGTAATTCCTGACTAAAAATAGCAAACATAATACTTTGTTAGTTGTAAACAGATAAGGTAACCTGAAACAATTTATTGAAAATTATATCTATGTTGAATATTATTCTCTTTATTTTGCCTTCCATCCTATGGAAAGAATAAAAATAATTAGATCTATACTTTTATGCACAAGTAACTTCTACAATTAAAAATGTGACATGTCGAAATGACATGTCAAAATTTATATCTGTACTGAATTGCAGATACAGATGTAAGCGCAAGTATCTAGGTTCTTCAACTATCTAAACAAACAGTTGTAGGTACCTCTGTTTATACCTTCTATCTGAATGTCAGTGGGAGACCCAAAAATGCAGGCTGAAACTATACAGATGTAAATTATTCTGGGAATGAGACTACTGAACTTAAAAATGTGAATTTAAGTACTGGAAACAGTTTACATCTGTCTTCTGTCCTCCTATATGTTATTTATCATCTTAGGCTCTTATGTCTTCCGAGCAGGAGGCATAGCAATTAATGTACATCTTTATGCCGCAAAAGACCAGTAATTTGTGAAGGGCCTTAACAGCAATACAGTACAAACGACTGTTCCATTTCCCCCACTACCTTATTTTCTGATATATAACCTGTGTTTGTTCCTGGAAGATAGATCTGAATTTAATTACATCCTCAGACAACCCATGCAAAATTAAAAACAGAGGTGAGGAATGTATTTTGGGGAGCAAAATATTTTAGTGAACTTCCTCTTGTATATTTGGAGAAGCATAGGACTTACATTTCTCTGAAATATAAGCTGGATGTGCTTTTTCTTCCTCGGAATCCATGAGTTATTGGTATGGAAAAGTAATAATTATATTCGGGTCCAAAGGATTTCTTTGGACACAACACTTTGTGCTTCATGTCTCATTTTGGAAAAGCAATGCAAGAAATGCAAGAATGGGTTCCCTAGCATGGCTTCCAGTGGGCTACCTATAGAGACTGTGTAACCATCCCAGCCACTGAGTGAACCTACTCGGTAGGCATCTAGGGCAGGCAAGATTTCTTGAGCTGTGAAGGAATTTGTGTACAATCTCCTAACACCCTGCAGGCTCTGGCATACGCTTATAAAACAGTAAAACCCAGTCATTTAAGAGTGATTAGAAAAACTAGGGAGCTATACATGTCTGCAGTTCTTCCTGCCTACTATGCAAAACTCAGACTTCAAGGCCAAGAACAGGCCCTGTAGGTATCTTCCTATCTTCTCAGACCTGCAAAAGTATCTGTACTATGGCCAGAAAATCTCTTTTGTTGCAATAAGAGCAAATTTACTGTTTAAGCATGCCTGCATCCTTAAACTGGTAAAGCTCCAGCGATTTGTTTTGTCAGAGTTTTGCCAGGAAAAAATAGAAACTCTTTGTCAGCTGGAGAACAATCTATGCAAAGGTAGAAAGCAAATAGTTTTGGTTTTAATCATCTCACTTGTCACTGAGCAAAAAACAGATTTTGAAGCCCAAATGAGAAATTTTCATGCCATCAAAATGCAGGTTTTGCTGGGTCTGCTTACCTGCATATAGTGCTTCTCATGCATAAGGATTTTCTTGATTCAAGATTTAGCAAATATATCTTGAGTTAGCAGATGTCAGTGGAAAACAGTAATCAATAGAGATTTCTTTATCCTTTTTGAAAATAGCTTGCTGGATGTATATACCAGGGCTTGGGAAATGTACTGGTCATAAGTAGAAAACCTCACTCAGTATGTAACAGTGAAATGTAACTCAGTATGTAACAGCGTGAATCTTGCCTGGTTCTGGTACAACCTGCCAAACTACTATTGTTATCATCTTAGTTTTCCCTAGAGAGAGATGTTTATTTTTGAGATATAAGCAAACACAATTCATAAAGCAAAGGGTATTCTTTCTGAAGATTTTAGGGATTTACATCCACATTGCTCTTTACCTTTAGGAAAGCGTTTTACTAGCTTTAAATAGCAATGCTTTGTATCTGTCACCATACCTGTCATTATCTCATTGTTAGGGTTTGTATGTTTAGTTAGTAACACATACTCATTCATCTGATTAGCACCACACTTTAATTTCATTTAATAACTATATTTTGGAGTTAGAATGATCTTCATCAACTAGAATAATTTAACTTTGTCATGTAGAATTAATTAAGATGAAGACTGTCAAATGATATGTAAAAAATAATCAGTGTTTCTCATTTAGAAATGATAATTTTTTTTTTTTACCAGTTTTGTTTTGGTCCCAGCATCGAGTTTTATTTTTTAGGAACTGTTACATGTTGTGAACATTCATTTTAGTTCATTTTAGATCATCTGGCACACTGAGATAAATACAATCCTTAACCCTCTTTTAAGAACCGAGACTTAAAAACACAAATGAAAATATTGAAAAACACATTGAAGAATGAGTAGCCAATTTCAGAATCTGTCAGGAGTTCAGTAAAATGTAGGGCATGCGGAAGATTAACTGAAGCTGTCTCTGTGAGAACTTCATGATTGTCCCCAAGAACTGATAGACAGCCGATACACTCTTGAGAGATTTGAGACAAAGAAAGGAACTACTGTTAAGGGGAAAGAAAAAGGAGCAGCTGGGGAACTGTAGTCATTGAAGAACTTACTGCTTTGTATTGCTATTCAGAATTTCCTATTTTGGGAATATGAATGTCACCCTAGTTATATTTAGGTCTTTGGCTTTTTGTACATCAAAGTCATACACTCGGTGTGGCCCAGTGTGTTGCCTCTGTGCCTGTGCCAGATGTACTACTTAAGATACCTTTAAAATTTTATTAAGGTCTAACTGAATACACCTTGGCAATAAGAGTGTGCAGCTGTGATGCAGATATCTTATATGAACTAGGTCAAATTGTTCTAACTTTGCTAAGAACTTGGACATAATTTGCCTTTAGTAGTCTTACTAGCAGAATAGGAATGTGTCATCCTCTAAACCATAACGAATGCACAACCAAGTGAGAAAATGTACTCAAAGAACAATTAGGTGAGTTGGTAGATATCAGCTGGAATGGCATTACAGGTGGGGATCTAAGGGTGTTTTTAAATCTACTTCTCATAAATATTTGCATACTTGGAGTATGGCCGGTGAAAAAGGCTGATATAAAACATTTGTGGAGAAAATCAAGATAGGACGAGTGGTTTGGAACAAGTCAGAGTATGAAACTGTAGACTTTAGATAATGGTGTTAAATAAATACATGAAATACAAAGCACAAGTATAAGTTACAATGGTGCTGAAGGAGAAACCTAACATAAAAGTGTAAAATAAGGACTGGTGCTGAAGGAGTGTGCAGGGAATAATGCTGTGGAAAAGTATGGAAATGGAGATTTAATGGGTCACAAAAATGAGTGAACAGTGTGATGCTGTTGCAGAAACAGTAGATCTGGAGTGTGTTAGTAGATAGACTGTTTGTTAAACTGTGTAAATGTCCTCTGCAGTGTAAAAGCTTAGGTTTGGTGTCTAAAAACATTCAAGATAAACAAGTTCAGAGGAGAGTGTCAAGGCAGTATGAGATTTAGAAAGACGGGAGGATTTTGATTTGTTTTGTAGAAGAGCAAGTACAGCATTTTTGTTTTGAAATGTTGCCTGTAAAAAGGAAAGTGCTAACTGATTCTGCCTGTCCCCTAAGGACAGAACAGGAAGTAGTTGGGAGCATTGTGCTGCAAAGATATTTTGATGTCAGGAAGAGCTGATATCCTGAAACACACAACTACGTAAGGTGACTCTGAGTGCTCTTTCTTTGGAGATTATTAAAATCAAGGTAGGCAAGCATTGCCCAGGATTTTGAGCGGTATTTTTTTTCCTGCCTCAGTTCTTGGTGATGGACTTAGTTGACTGCTTGAGGTCATCTTCTAGCATTCTGTACTTCCAAGTACTGTTTTAGAAAACTGTTGTTTTGTCCTCATTTATGCTATGGGGCAAGTGCTCTCTATGGTACATCTGTCCAGTGCAGAGCTTGTCCTGTCATTATCCAGACTGTGGAAACTGCTAGGATTTCCTGGGACAAACTGGGGAAACTTGGCATCTCTTCTGCCTGTGTGCCTATTTTCTTCTAAGGAAAAGTTGAATGGGCATAGTGGGCGTTCATTAGGAGCACGTCGGCTTCATGATGTTGCCTCAGCTGAGGAGTCAAATTCGGCCTAAGACATTCTAATTTAATGAAAGTTGAGCAATTATCATAAAGTGATAGGATATATAGGTTAAAATTCTGATCCATGCTGAACTTGTGCAGACATTGTGGTCTGGTAAGGAATTCTGCAAATGCAAAACATTAGTTATGTTTAAAATCAGGAAAAGTCTTCCTCCTTAAATGTGCAGTTTTTCCATGATGCCAGGATTATTTGTTTTTTGGATTTGCTTTGTGTTGTTACATTTGCAGGACTGTGATAAACAAAAAGGTCATAATTAACAGCTCAAAGAACATAAGCTTTGTGGGATTAGAGATGTCATCTTTGTTGCCTACAATTAAATCCAAGAAATAGAAGTCGCACTCTTTCCAGGTCATTACTGGGCTGTGTGCCCAATGAAGTAATTTTCCTTTGATTATGCAGCCAGACTTGAATGTATGAATAGATCTGATGACTGCATGCTGTATTTTTTTTTTATTACTATTTATTTTATGGGTTTTATTCTGACTTAGAGGCTATACAGTATGTTTTGCTACCCATCAGACCTGGCAACAGAATCAAGCTCAAAGAACAGTGCTCTTTTCTTGCCAACTTATTCAGCCTCCATTCACTCAGCCTACAACAGCTTGTCAGCTTTACTGAAAGGAGCCAAATAAGATTTTACTGTAATATTTCTTCCCCACTCTTCTACAAAACACAGCACATTTCTACAATCAGATTGGGCATAAGTTCTTGTGCTACGTGGCCAAGAGCTCTGTTAATATCTCCTGTGTTCGCTGCAGGCAGCCTGGTCCTGTTAACCATTGAGTGCTGAAGAGGAGCCAGGAAGCAAACAAATCCTTCTCGTCCAGTTACAGGAATGTTCCGTTCATAATGCATTTATGTTTTTATGAGCCTCAGCAAACTGTAAACACAGAGGCAGATGTAATTTCCTCCATAATGCTGTGGTTAAAAAAAGCAGCATATCCTAAGATCGCAGAAAGAATGACTACTGAACTGCACATGAGGAAAAAGTACTGTTATCAATAAAATCCTCCAAAACCATCCATGCAACGCAACACATCATAGTCCAATACAAGTGGAGAATGCTTCTCAAGAAGTTACCAGGCAAATCCATGAAACTTTGCAGGCAGAGCAGGAAAAGTACGTTTCAACATGATGTTGCACTGAGCACATTACTAGTAACAGAAGAGGAACAGCAGCAGCAGGAATGAAGCACGATACTAGAAGCAGTCCTCACATCTGTGTTTGGGAAAAGATCAACTACCTCTCTTGCTCTTTTATCTTTGGTATTTCAATATATCTATGGAGGGCCATATAGAGCTAAGTAGTACTGGAATCTGAGTGATTAATCCCTGGTAATTTGGCTTGATCATGCTTACATGCGTTTTATGCTGTTTGGGATTGGCATTTTTAAAATAAAGGAACCTAATCTTATGATATGACTGTATCTTTTGCAGTTTTCATTTTTGAGACCCCATTGCAGAGAAATTTTGCTGTTGTGCATTTTAGCAAAATGGAGTACCAACTCTGTCATTTTATGTAAGAAAGCATCTAACAGTCCAGAACACAGAATGAGTTAATTACATAGCAGGGAGCCTGCATCTGGCTACTCTGGTCATGGTAGTGATAAGTAGAAGGGCAGGAAGTGGTGAAAAAGGACAGCGATAATTGTACTGGAATATAAGTAGGACCATCATGCAGGCCTAGACCATTGTTACAACTCTAAAATTAGGGACATAATCATAATAAAACTATATTCTAACTCAGTTTAGATTCTCCTAGAACTGCAAATGTTTTCATCCCACAAACCAAATGTTGCCTGGCCAGTTTTAAAGGAGTTATATTTATCTGCATTGCATGCTAGCCATCACAGCACATGTGGCTGGGAAGGTTTTTAGAGTGTGGTTAGGCACAACTAAAATTCATCTCGTTCGCTCTTCCCCTCCCTTCCCCTCCTCCCAACTCATTCCCTCTGGGGCATTTCTTTCAAGTTCTTCTGCCAGACTTTCTGCTTCTCTCCTGCCAGGCATTCTGCTTGTGGATTGCCAGACCTCTTCCTTTGCTTCTAAGCACTCACTTTTATTTTTTCCTCTTTTCTCTAGTCTTTCCTCTTTCACTTCTATGAAATCCTTTTTTCTCATTCCATCTATTGCAGCTTTTGCCTACATTTTTTTTTTTTAATTACAGTTTTAGTGTATGCTTCCTTTGGTCTAGTATTTTTCTCCCCAGTTATTCATTGCTTTGGCTGATTTTGATTGCCTTTGAGAGCAAATGTCAATGCTTTCTTTGCTTCCAAGTAACTTGTATAATACTTCATGAAACAAACTCAGAGGATTTAGGTCCTGTGAAAGCAAGGAAGTGTGAATTGATTTGAATGTTTTCAAACTCTGTTTACTCAAAACAAAATTCTTTTCTGCCATAAAATTCAAGGTGCAAGGTAGTGTATTTTGGTAAAGGAAAAAGTAATACAGATGTATTTAAAATCTTTGCAGTATTATGTTTTCTGCTGGGCTTGACAAATAAATAGGGGACTTTGAAGTACTATGTTAAGAGCAATATAGCACGAGAAATGGTGTCTTCTGTGTAAATGTTGAGATATGTTTATTTTTACACCAAGCACAGTATTATCAAAATGCTTCCTATCAGTTGTTGAAAGGAACTTTCTCCATATTTGAGTAATGTTTTGTGTTTATTTATCTAGGATGAGGAACAGCAGGAACACAAGAGATTTTCCTGGGAATGGTTCCAAGAAGTGGTGGTGGAGACTCTCTAGTTAATCAGTTTGTTAAAAGGAGTATTTTTTCAGCATGCGGCATTATTCACTTACATTTTTCACAGAGCCTTCTAATGTAAGTACTGTTAAAGTAAGCAGCTATGATATGGAAATGTTTGTTTATGACAGATCATTTGAAAGTCCTGACTTTTCATCTGTGCAACAACAAACAAAAATATAAATTCTAAACATTGCTAAATGATAAGTCACAACACAGCCATGCTAGGCAAAGATGGTTAAACTATACGCACCTCTAAATACCACCTTCTTACTACAAGCTTTCTTAAAGTTTGTTCTCTGTTCATATATCATAAGTGAGTGTTACTCATAAAGGATTTGAAGTCCCCAAGCATATGTGTCCACTTCCACCATTAAAGTGGATTCAGGTGCTTGGCATGACTGTCTCCAGGCAGACTTTCCTTAAATAATTGATAGCTGCAGTTCTGTTGCCCCATAGTCTATATCTGGATATACTCATATTGCATTTATAGAGGTTTCATACAAGTCACTGGCTGACAAAACACGTGATAAGAATCTCACACCTTCTTTTATTAACATGGCCTATTTTCACATTCTCAGATGACAAATTATGGCAAATGAGCTTTCTTACACCTCCTATGATGTGATGAGAAATTCGTATGTCAGCCACAGCTGTCCTGAAAATGTTGTAAAACTTAGTGATGTGAGGCCCTGGAGTTTGATTGCCAGAAGATATTGAATGACAAAAGGAGAGACACATCACAGATATTAACCTTTTAGGTATTTAACTATGAACAAATGCGTGTATTTTGACTTACCTGTTTCCTTAAGAAACAGCTGTAATACTCAAAATACTGTTATTCATAAAAGCCAACATAAGTTCCTGATCCAAAAACTTGTTGTCATTCTAGTTAATAACTTATTGCTACAATAATCAAGTATATTAGTTCAGAAAAGTCTCATTAATGGTATGGTAAGATTGTTATTGAAGAAAGTCAATTGTCTACCACTGTTAGGTTCACCCTTCCAAGGTCTCGGTGGGTCCTCAGGGCAAAATCTTCAGTCTTTCTCTGAAAGAAGTTCAGATTTACAATGACTTGTCAGCATCCTGAGAACACATGGGGCTACTGCTCGTTATGCAGTGACTACCCATGTGTGTCAGTCCTTTCCCAGGGCTGGGCGAAAAGAAGTGCGGCTTTAAGTGATGGCCTAGTGGTCAAATGACATCATGGCTAAAACAGGCTCACGTCAGGACAAGGCCAGACAAGTCTTAAGTCCCTGCACTGCCAGGTCAGTACAGATCCTGAGGCCTTTTACTGGATATAGCAAAAATCATCTTGAGTACAGTGGCTCACCAGGGGAAATCCATGAAGGAAAGTTGAGAGTGTTTTCCCAGTTATGGACTTAGGCTGGTAAGGTTAAAGATATGTTAGCCTCTATATCTATCCCCTTATGGCATGAGGAGCTTCACTGTCCCTGCAGAACTCTGCAGGTTCTTCTCAGTTCCTTAAGCCCACGTACTACATATTGGCAAAAAGACAGAAAATCTACAGAACTATACAGAATTGAGGAGGCTGAAGTTTTTTTCTCTTACCTCAATCCATATAGCATGGAGATTTACCTCTGTCATTTGTGACACTGTGCTGCATTCAGCCTTGATTGTGCTGTGTAATGCTGCCCAGATATGCAACACTGGAGTCCAGTTTAACTCACCACAAATTTTCCATTAAGCCATGAAGTCCGCAGAGCCTGACAGTCTAGAGGAGGGGAGTTTTCATGCAAGACCCTGGTAGACCAAGTATATGGTAAGGATCTTGCACTTTCTTTTGTCAATGTGACCTTTTTTCACATTCTCAGATGACAAATTACACGAAGTGAGCTTCGAGGGGTGTGCAGAACAGGGTGAAGGCCTTAATCTCTCTCTTTCATGTGACTGCTGAGTTCTTTACAGGTTCTGTATAAAATCCCACTGAAACTTTTGAAGATAGATGTGTGCCCTTAAATTAGCTTACACAAGTTCTTGCCCTTTGCACGGAGATAGATATCAGTCAGTGCAGCTATAGCCTTATCTAGGTACTCTGATTTTAGTTTTTCTGCTCTTCTCTTCCACCCCAAAATAAGGACAGATTTTTCTAAGGAGAATGAGATCAGCGCTAAGAGATTTTTCGAGTGGTCATCTAGTCTGTACTATTAGTTTAATGCAGACAGTTAGACAGTTCTTGACAGATGGTTGTCAAACTCTGCCGTTCCCTGTCTCTCTTTTTTTTTTTTTTTACACTATTTAGAATCGATATGAAATTTGCCCTTTGGTGAGACCTGCACTTTTCACCAAAATAATTACTAAAGCCTTTACGTAGTCAAATTTTGCTTTGGGCACAAAGTCATACAGTTTGTGAAACCAGAATTAATAGGCTTGCAGACATATATATGCATTGCACACCCATTTTAGTCACTGCTAGTCATATGGCAGAATCTTGCATGAGTTATGTGTGGGAAAAGACACATGGATTGAGACATGGAGTGGACAATTTGACACAGATAGACAAGAATAGACTCAGTGATGGATTGGAAGGGGCAAGGCAGCGCAAAGCTTGGCAATATAGATGAATAGAGGGGGAAAGAGCTGTGTCAGGTTTTGAAGTGGGTAGATTTCTATGTGATAGCAGATGAGCACCTGGTAAGCCTGTTTGAATGGGGAAGAGATATGATCAGATGCTGAGCAAGAAAGGCAACTTCTGTTTGTTGCACTCTAAGTTTTGGGGGAGGCAAGAAAGGCAGCTTGGAAAGCCATGACAAAAGACTGACACAGTAGCTAGCACATAATAAGGATATGAAGAAGAGCTGTAATGGAAGAACTATCAGGCCTGGATTTTATATTCCAGGTGAGCAATCTCTTACTGGATCTGCAAAATCCCTGAGAGGGCAGCAGCAAGGAAAAGGAAATGAAGACGTGTCCAACCTGAAAAATCATAACATAGTGTCTGGCTGCATTGTTATCCAAGTACATCTTTCACTGTAAGAAACTCAATGACAAACATATTTGTAATGAGAGGAGGCTACTATATCAAATCAACCTTCTCTGTTGGTATGTCTGAAGAAATAAAACTGGCTAGTTGTAGTGTCTCTGACATATATTCCCACTTTTAATCAGAATATTTTATAACCCATATCCCTAATAGCATTTTGGAGAAATAAATGTATTGGAGGGCCACAGTGGTATATTTTTGAACTTTAAACGTCCTGGATCTGATCTAATATTGCAGCTAATCCATAAAAATGGATCCTGATGCACCTAAAAATGGCTGCTGCTGGTATAGATATATATAGTGAAAGCTCTTGTTGCCTTGCTGAAGATGAAAATGGTACTACGTAAGTTTTGAGACTGACAAAAATATATCAGTAGTTTATAGGAAAATATCTATCAACTACACCAAAATCAGTATGAGTACACTGTGAGTGGGTGACTGCAGTTATCCCTCTCTCCCTCTCTCCCTCTCTCCCTCTCTCCCTCTCTCCC
>VZSV01000269.1:148371-254410 GCA_013398735.1 Nothocercus julius | reverse complement strand
ACTGTCCTGCATGCATGCATTGGGGAGTCCTTTCTTATACAAAAGTCAGTGCTGTCATTTCTGTGTTTCATTTTTCTGAACAAGGCAAGAACTATTGTAGAATACCTCAGCAGTAAATTTGTACTCTTAAGACCCAGGTAAAGTCTAAGTAAATTTTATTTCAAGAAACAATGTACAAAATCTAGAGATATGTGATTTATAAATGAAAGAAAGTGAAAAGAAATGATCAGTTGTGTACTTATCAATCTACAGGCCTGCTTATCATTGAGACAGGAGCTTTAATGCTTACAGATATTATTGGCCTCATATGTAAGTATATTTTGGGTTATATTAAATTTTCTTACCTTTCTTATGGGAGAAAATAGCTTTTGGTACATGTGCACGCACGATAGTAGAGTCTGCTTGTGATGATTCCAATACTTTCAAGATATGTATTCTTGAAATATCAGTGAATTAACTTCTCTCAGTTCAGCTGTTGGAGTTGTTGTTCTGTGCAGTCATTTTGCTATACCTTTGCACTATATGAAATCAGAAATGAGCTCTTTCTTTAGGTTTAGTGTTTCACATATAAAACTAGGAGAGAAAAGTTTACGCTATATATGAGGAAAATGCTTTTTGTGAGAACAATTGGATTCTAGAAGAAACTAAAGCTATTTAAACAAAATGGACTCTCTTGGCCATTTGGGTGCTATCTAAGCATTAGTGAGAATATATGGGAAAGGAGTAATTCTGCAGAATGAAGTGCAGAACTGGATAACAGAAGTGACAGTTTCTGACAAGGTCCTTACAGTCTATTATTTGTATGGAGAAAGACAATACCTGTAGAGAAAGAGAATCGAGATACTTCAGCAACTGTGATTTTTAAGTTGGCATTTCACTACTCAGGATTGTCTTTGAGGGTTTAAAAAATGCATGACATTTCTACATGAAATAATTAGGTATTGGATCATGGCATTTATTAGCTGTGGATAAACTGCAGGAATTGAATCAATCTCATTCTCAAAGCACATTTCAGCTAATTTTCAAGAACAGGAACTACTCATGTTTAGGAAAATGGCCAAAATTTCAAGACCTCATACTAGGTAGCCTTTGCAGGATGAGTAGATTTCTTGTGTTTTCTGCACATTGAGTTCTCAACAGAACTCAAGTTCTGTGGCCTCAGGCCATGACTTTGGGCATTCTTTCCCATGGAGCTTTTGTGTTTAGGAAACAGCCATTTAAGGACTTCTTTATTAAAGACTGTAAAACCAGAAGAGATCAAGAAGGAAGTGAGTAAATCCACAGCTAATATATACTTAATTCCTAATGATTTTACATTCTGACTGTTCTTGTCACAACTTCTAAAATCCATTTCAGAGTTATTTAAAGCATCCAGTAGATAAGAGGAATAATTATTATGATATCCAGGTCATTAACTGTCTGGGAGTTTTGAGTTCACAAATAAACACGACACTAATGGCTATACAATTGCATTTTTTTAGTTAAAAAAATAGTTTAAGACTATGCTTACTTTCATTATCATGTTCGTTTTTCAAATTGTCATGACATAAAAGAATGTGCAATGCTTGTTGCCCATCTTTAACCTTTGATCTGGCAAATAATAAAGATGAAATGGACAAAGCAAACATCAGCTTTTAAGTTATAGAGCAGCAATGTAGAAACAGAGTAGAGTTATCTGCTACATGCTGAATGTTTGACTTTTTTCATAAATGCCTTATAATTCTTTAGCTGTTAAAGAGAAGAGAGCTATCTAGCGGTTACAGATGTCATCAGCTTTTGCTCAACAGTAACCAAGGACTGTATTCAACTTGAAAAGTACAGAATGGTTTAAATTATATGTGAATAATGCAGGGTTTGGGATTAGACTCTCTAATATGGGAGGACAAATTTTGCCACCTGCTATGGCTTTACAAACTTATTTTTTAAAATACAGGTTTCTCAGTTGATTAATTGAAACTCCCGCAGTATTTTTTTTAAATAAAAGCAATAACAAAAAAATGTGAATTGAGAGAGTTATGCTGGGAAACATAGTCTAAAGACAAGTTGTTGCACAGCCGCAGGGAAAAAAGCAAAATAGTTGGCAAATGGCATACAGGAAATTTGGTTACCAAACATTTATCTTCTAAGCAGTGAAGCAAAATCTCCAAGGCCTACTTTACTATAGAGGATAATCAGCGTGTCAGCAATTGATGTGATGTTCCATGGTAGATCACACCATTACGCTGCATATAGCCTAAACTTAAAACTCCAGACTGAACTGAAGTATCAGTGTTTTTCTGTTTCAAAAAAAAAAAAAAAAAAAACACTGGGTGCAAGTTTTCTGTCTGAGATTTAAGATGTTCTCTAGTAAGTACCCAAATTAAAACAACTTGGCAACTGCAAGTTCAAAGATGTATTAGGATTTAATTATGATTAATTTAGAATTGTGATTGTCCTTTGATGCTAACAAGGTCTTGAAGAAACACAAAACTCTTGGTTCGCATCCTGGCAGGTAAATCATGCAGATGTGAACTTTGATAATTTTAAACTCTTCTGGATAATTCTAGCTACAAAGATTTTTCTGAACTGACAGTCAGTGCAGGGTATTCCACTGCATTATTCTTCTATGGAGAAAGCCAGTTTATTTCCTTGCACACTTTATCTTACATCCTGAGCACATGCCATACCTTTTCTGTGCTACTTCATATTCCCATTACTGTTTCTTCAATAGATATTGCACCTGCTTAAATATCTTTAAAACTACCTCTACAATTACCTAAATCCACTACAGATGCACATGAGAACCATGCGGTGACTCAGTCTGTATTATGGACACCAAATTGTCATCAAGTATCTCGCCATCACTTTTTCACCTGCTCATGTGGTAGCATGTGGTATCCAGCTGTGGCTTGTTGGCCTTACATTTGCT
This sequence comes from Nothocercus julius, assembly GCA_013398735.1. Taxonomy (NCBI): domain Eukaryota; kingdom Metazoa; phylum Chordata; class Aves; order Tinamiformes; family Tinamidae; genus Nothocercus; species Nothocercus julius. The sequence goes on along the minus strand of VZSV01000269.1, from coordinate 251,502 downwards.
TGTAGTATGAATTTTGCTGTTCAGAGCTGAAGTTCTCATTTATGAAAGTCTTTGTCAGCCTTCGGTTGGTCCTTGTGTTCTTCCAGAGATCATACAGAATTACGTTTTGATGGGGGGGTTGTTTGTTCTTCTCTTATGTGCACGAAAAGTGCGTTTTCTAAAGAAAATATAGCTGCAGAGTGAATCAGAGTGGTTACAGTGGAAACTTCTAATAACTTTGGAAGCCAATATCTTTACATGTTTTACATTATAGTTCAGTATGTTAACACTTGGCCACCATACCATGCATCTCCTAATGCATCAGAATTATAGAAACATCTGGGCTAAATAGCTTCATGCCGATCCACTGAGAAAATTCACAAAGGATTCAATACTTTTTAAAATATTTCATTTTATATCTAGGATAGTAAGTTGCATTATAGTTATATACCCTTTATGAAACACACAGGAACATTTTGTTTCTTTTGCTTTTTTTTAGTTTTTAAGTGCCTACAGGGCACATCTGTGTTCTTTATTAAGAGCTGCGTTATTACTGGGCCTTGCTTTGCTGCAGTGTGGGAGAGGGAGCAAAGAGGTTCCTTTTCTCTTTGTGCAGCCCATGTGAAGTCTGCCAAAAATCACAGACCTCTCCAGAGCCAGGAGTAATCCTTTAAAAGAAAGATGTTTCTGCTACATATCTCTCGTGCTGGCCAGGAGAGCTGGCTGATCATGTGGGAAAGTACCAAATGACCCTGTTATAGCACAGCCAAGGTGCTCTGGTTTAAAGCCCCTTCACTCCAGGCATAATTTCCCACACACCGTCTATCCCTGGCAGGCCGTTCCTGTGCAACTCCTTAGGAGCAACATTTGCATTGGTATAAGCTCATCTTACAGCAATGAAATTCTCTGGGACATGCAAATCTTTTCAAGCGTATTTGCCTTCTGCTGGTGCAAACAGGGCAGTCTGTAATGGCAGCTGAGAGCCTCCCTTAGATCTCTAGTAGAGCTTACACAAATCTTGCCACTTTGCATTTTTTAATTTTACAGGTGACTGCATGGTATGCGGTGATGCTGGCTAGTCCCCTCAAGTGCCAGAAGCACAGCAGAAACTCTTGCTTTCCAGAAGTTCTCCAATTCCAGTGCTGTACAGTGCACCGTTAGATAACCCGTATAAAAATGTAATTGCAAACTATTGCTTCTGGGTAGGACTTTAGCATATGCATTATAGGCCTGTGCTGTGCATCTAAATGTGTTGAATTTCAGTCTGGCAGGAGATTAGTATGGTGGTCAGTGTGGCTGACTAGAAAATGACTGTTAAACTCTCCCATGCTGCAAGCAAGCAACAACACTCCAGAGGTAACTTCTCAGTTTATTATTTTGTTTCCGTTTCTGCTTAACTATCTAAAAGAGATTCCCTTCAACAGAGAAATGAGAGAGCTATCACGTGCCAGGAATAGTAAAAGATCTACTCTTGGGGCAAGAGATAAGAAAATTTGCCAAAAGCCCACAAAACCAGTATTTATTTAGTCTGTGAGGAGTAATTTTCAGAAGAATTAATTATGTGCCATACTCCTGGGCTCCTAAGTTCTAAGGATTAAAATTTAGTACAGGACAGGTGACTGGCAACAAGTGTGTCATATTGAGGAAATGATCATTTTATCAGTAGAAATTCTATTTTTATCTCCTTTTCTGAGGGCATGGGCCACCAAAACCACATCTCCACACTCAAAAAAAAAAAAAAAAAAAAAAAAAAAAAAAAAAGTGAAACGTTATTCCTGTCCTCTATTTTTCAACCATCTCTTTAATTCCTTCCAGAAAGGAAGATAATGCAAACCATCACCATATATTACTTATAAAAATCACAGCAAATAGATTTTTTTTTTTTTTTTTTTCTCCTTGCTAGCTTTAGTTGCAGCATGAAATGTTTCTGGCATCCACTTTCTTCCCTGTCACTAGTCAGCCTATTTTGCCACTTATGATGCCTGCTTATGTTGTACTTTGACATCGTGTTGCTTCTGTAGTTTCTGAAGCAGCATGAGATAAATGTCTGTATCGTAGTCATCCCCAAAAGGCTCAAAAGCTTGAGTGTGGTGCAGAGACATATTCACTTCTAATGTCAGTCGATAGTAGCTTTCACAGACTGGCATATAGTATTACCTGATTTTAAGAGCCACATAAGCAAATTTTTAAATTTCATCTCCCAGTATTGGTTTCATTATAGAAAAAGGTAACAATGATAAGTATCTGTTTTCTGAAATCTCTTTGTTTTTGAAAAACAAGAAAAAGAATGGTAGGAAAAAGACATAGCCCAAAATATTTCTCTGCTCTACATATCACGTAAGTGGTGCAGCTGGACTTGTTCAGTTGTCATTCCAGATGTTTTCAAGCTTAAGTCCCCAAAATTTGCTGGTAATGCATGTGTTTTCTAGCATACATAAATATCCAGGTATCAGATAGAGTGAATTTCATGTTACTTCTGCCTTGCATCATATTGGATACACTTTTTTTTCAGCTATTTGCAGTACAAAAAACAATCCTACATTTCAAAAATGCATAGTGCCAGGTACATTCACATTAGTTAAGGAAACAATTCATGAAACAAAAACATATTTTCCAGTGAATTTATGCCTATTGATTAGGTGTCCAAGAGGATCACATCTTCAATTCAAGGGAAATCTCTGAGTAATCACAGGGTGATGCCTTACAGCACCCAGCTCTTCTTAAGACACTTATGATCTAGATCAGTTTTCTGGGATGTTTTCAGATGGAGAGGGATAATGTGATGTGGACAGCTATAGACTGATTCCCATTTTATTTAGATACACTTACCTGAGATCTTTTATTTTGCACTCTTCTGTAAGGTCCCTACAGAAATGGGTGCAATGTGTTGGAATACTTCGCCATGTTCTTTTAGGTGGTAGAAATGAGATAAGGTTGTTGGTAAACTGAGTCAATCAGCTGTGAGAAAAATGCTTTGGTTCATGGACTTTTTTTTTTTTTTTTTAATCCTTTATCACTGAGTGAAATCTTCATAATTGATAGTGAAAAGTTCTTTGATAATTGTTTAGCTATTAATATCTTGAAAAGATTGTAATTCAAAATAGATTCCTTGGTGAAAAAATAATACTACCTCAGACTTCTCTCTGGGCACAGCACTGGGGATGTTCACATAGCACCCACACATTCGTGCAAAAAGACAAATGCTGTGATTTTTCTACTCTATTAATGACAAGAACATTTGTGCTGTTCCTGAAAGCAGCTATTGTTTCACCTCCTGCATCCCTCACCACACGCAGGTTTTCTAGTCCAAATTGAACTCTGACATGTCTGGAGAGCAAAGACATTTTAAAATACTGCAGCTCATCAGCTTTGCACAACTGGTGGAAATCATGTAGATGAAGGCCATCGTGACACTGAGCACCTTTTGTTGGTGACATAATGGCAGCTTCTATTTACAGTTGTCAGCAACAGCTTGAATCCCATTACTGAGTGGCCATCCCAGTGGGATATAGGAAGAATTGCAACTATAAGCCATTCTGTTGAAAGTCAGATGTAAGAACTTTGTCATACTATACAGCAGATCTTTTGAGAGACTTTATTCTGAAAATAACTTTAGCTCGCTGCATATTCTAGGATAGCCCCAGGTGATTTTCTTTGTGAAACTTCAAAAGTTTGCAGTAAATAATGACAGCATGCCTTTATATAGTATTTTCTTTGGAACATTTGAAGACATCTTAGTGTAGGTGATCATTGTTATTTCTGTTATACAGTTGGTAAAATTAAATCACTAGGTGTTTAAGTGGTTCACCTGAATATCAAAGAGTAAGTCAAGAGTATGTTAAACACCAAGCTGTCCAGCTCTCAGCCTCTGACAGAATAGCTCCATTTAGCATAAAAGGGGAAAAAAATCCCCAAACCCTTTAATTAGTAATAGAAGGCAAAAATGCACATAAATCTGATACGCTTTCAGTCACATAGTTACTATTTTGTGGCATGAGTTCACAGGGAGAAAGGGTGGCTAAGGTGAGAAGTGTTGAAACAACTGAGAAAGCCATGCATACACAGTAAAATGCTGCAAGGTTTATAAGTTCATACAGCCTCATAAATATAAGGTTTATTAGCAGCATAATAATTTTCCAAGGGAAATAGGGGATGATGTGAGTTAATTAACCCTCCAGTATACTGCACATGTTGTAGTGCTGGAGAATGTACCACAAGGAACAGTCCAGAATGGTGTGTCTTGGATAAGCGCCATTCCACCTGTAGCTGCTACGGTTCAGTGGCGTTTGAAGTGTCCATCTTGTTGTTAAAACAGAAAAAATAAAAAGCTGACAAGAAACATTGGTACTAACAAAAGAACAAAGAGCCCAGTAAAACGAAGGTGAAGGCAGGAAGAAATATACAATATTGGTACTGGGTGGGTTTGTTTCTTTTCTTAACTTTGATACTTGATTGTCTTGTCTAGATTCAGAGATACAAATCCACAAAAGACATGAATAATTTTGGTAGTCATATGGACAAAGCTGTTTCAACATGGACAAAGTTGTTTCATGAAAGGCGCAGTCTTGTGTCCCTCTTCATAATGATTAACTGTCATTATTGGCATCATTAACTGCCTGGTTGATATCAGGGGAGAGTTTTTCAAGCCCTAATAGGTTTTTCTTCAAATCTCAATTCATGAGAAATTTTCAAGTTTTGGTCTAAAGCTTTGGTTTCAAGCTGAAACTAAATTTATCTTTCAAAATTTAGGACACCTGGAGTTCTGCTTTTTGTGGACCTCAGTAGTGGAAACTAGGGCAGCCAGTTTGTAATCCAAGGTCTTTCATCCTTGTACTGTGATTTTTGCAGCTAAATTCCAGCAGCAGCAACTGACTGTTGATGCTTATTAGTGCTGAGAAGTGAGACTTTAGGAGCATCAAAGCAGGCACCCAAGACTGGACTTACAAAATAATATATAATACAACTCACAAAAAGTCCCCTACTCATACCGTTGTATCAGTGGTCTTGTTTAGCAGAGCAAGCATTAGAAGCTCTTTCAGGAAGGATTCCAGGAAGGTAGTAGCTTCACTAAAATATGCTCTTGAAGTTTACCCACCCCAATTTGATTCTGGATGAATTTGACATTATTGCCATTCTTAGATGTTTATAGGAGTAGTAAGTATCTCTATTTATCACGCTATCTAGGTATATTCCTAAATAGCCATAAACATATGTATGTAAGGAATTTGTGAAGTGGCCACTTCTCATAGAAGACAGCAAGAGATTCTTTTCAGTTTGGAGTCCCTAACCACAAGCAGTATTTACACAGCACAAGCAGAAACAGCATCAGGAAACAGCATTAGGCATCTAAAAGAGACGTGCTGATTTGCTACAAAAGTGTATTTTCTGAAACCTTTTCTACATGGAGTAACACTCAAGCTGTGTGTTTTTGGGAGGAAAAAAGAAAAAAAATATACTAGAAATTCTGCAAGTTCTCCTTTCTCCATTGATGAAGTGTTTTCTTTTTCTGATTGAGTTTTGATAAGAGATCAACATTCAGCAGTTTATCTTTTGTGGTTAAGTAGTGTCATTGGCAGGATTTAATGTAGCTGGCAAGTATGATTCACAAGAAGTTTGCACTTTACAGATTTTTTTTTTTTTTTTTCAGGATAAGTCATTTTTTCCACAAAACCCTGAAAGGTTTTTATAACGCATATAAATGAAATCTATTATGATTTTGGCAGATTTCTGACCCATAGCAATTTATATAACTCATGGTGTCCCATAGTGAATAGTCAAGTTGAATATTTTGGGTTCAGGTGAAGATTCTTGCTTGCATTTTTCTGACGCTGAACTCAGGCAGCATATTATTTTAGACCAGAACTTTTGGGGTTTTTTTTTCAGTAGTTGTAGAGGTGTGTGACAAAACAACATGTATTAGTCATCCCAGCTGCTGCTGTCTAATATAAGGTGTAATTCATGTGCCTAATGTGAATAACAAATACAAACAGTGTTTGGACTGCTGCGTAAGCTGAACAGACCATTTAAAATAATAAGGCTTATAAGTTCATACAGCCTCATAACAGGTAAGTTTTATTAGCTAGTTTAATAATTTTCCAAGGGAAGTAGGGGAAGATGTGACTTAACCCCCCAGTATATTGCGTGTGTTGTAGCACTGAAATACCACATGGCAAATGTTGGATAGGCTTAGGCTTTTTTTCTTTTTTTCTTTTTTTTTTTTTTTTTAATACTATTCGGTGAATACAGTCACCAAATTGCATTCAGATACTGAGACGCTTGGAAAAGAATATTCATAGTAGTGGTAGAGAAATATTGATGAAATAAGGGATGGAAATGGTGTGTTTTTATTTTGTTTTACTTGCATGGTTCCAGTGTTTAGCTTAATCTTTCTTTTAATCTTTAGTTTAATCTTTCTAGTTGCTGATGAGAAATCAAAAATGATTGATCATATACACACAATTATTGTCAGAGGCCATTAACCTAAATGAGGCGTGATCAACTTGCCCCATATCAGTGATACATACAGCACTTTGGTGATGATCATCTTTTTTTTTGATGTTTATTCTCCCATATCTAACCTGTTTGTCATGGTGAAAGGATCATATGATAATAATAAAATGATATTTTTATGTGTTGAAATAGCACCAAAATTTTCCCCCAAATATTAATGAAAAGGATACATTTATGAAGAGACTGAATCTGATACTTCTGAGCCTTGAGAGAATTTCATTTGCACACATATTTTTTTTACATAAATTATTATGACACCTCAAAAACACATCAGTCTAATATTAAGTGGAGTGTTTAGTGGTCTCAGATAAGTCCATTTCCTGCACCTGCTTCCAAACAGAGTTGTCTAAAATGCAGGTAGTAATAGCTGGTGCAGTTGCGAGGGATTGTAAATGGATACGCAAGATTACTTGCTGAAAAAGTAGCTGATCATTCCCATGGGTAGTCCTTTTTAATGCTTCATTTGCAGTAGTAATGCTTGGCCTACTTCATTTTAGGTTGTAAACCAGACTTACCAAGGGAAGAAGCCCACACCATATATATTCAGATATTGCTAATTTGGGTTTACCTAAGTTCAATATTGCCATTCTGCTGCTGCTCAAAGCGTACTATTACCATACCATTATTTCTTGGCAAGATGTCCTGGAACCCTTATTTGGAAAAAATAATTATGTAAGAGTCAATTATTTGAGACAGAAGAAGTTGTGGCCTAGTTTACAGTTAGAAAAAGTACTACAGAATAAGTAAATACTCCTGAAAGATTAAAGTGTATCACATTTATTTGAGCATTGAGAAAGTCATCAAAAGCATTGTAACTTAAACAAATTTTAAAATGCCTAAGTTAGTATTTACCAAGTGATATGGACTGGGGAAAGATTAAACTAATTACTTATATTTTCAGAAGACAGCTACATCAATAGTACAAAAAATAAGCATTTTCTTCAAGAAGCAGACACCTGGCATGAAATTTTCTTCACTGAATGGTAGTACAGTTGTAGCAGGGGCTCTTATCCAGATTGGCACACTGGAAAATAGGGAATTTTTGATGTGTTTAAACAGTCCAGCATTTGTTTGCTCTGCCTTTTGGGGAGTTTGCCCTGAGGGTTGCTGTGCCAGGATGGCCTGAACCAGCTGCACAGGCACTGCCTGGGGAAGTAGATCTTGACTATAAGGCTGCTTGCTCCTTGGGCCCAGCTTCTTTGCTTGGAGGGTCGTTTGACCTGCATTTGCTAGGTAATATGAGTGACTGGGGAGTTTGTCCTTAAATGTGTGCTAACATAACAATATAAACACTGTTACTTACACCAAAGAGGTGAAACATGTGCTTAAAATTATGGAGGTGATCACCAAGTGTGTTGCTCTATCCAAAAAGGAATTGAAGCATTAAACTAACAGAGAACTAGGTGGGATACTAAAGCAAAATAAAGCATAGACACATAATTTAAAGCAAATGTTTAGAAATTCCACTATCATGTATGAGCTTTTTCTGCTGTTGTGCCAATGTGAAAAGTCTTCATGTTTGATATCAACAACAGATGTAGAAATGATTTGCAAAATAATTTAAGGCTTGGATTAATGTGATGTGAAGAAAATACCACATTTTTAAAGGTAACTTGGCAAATAGGCATTTCCAAATTGCTATTTTTGTTGATAAATACAAAGAAATTATTCATTACAGGCTGCAAAAAAAAAAATAGTTCTTTCTTTGGAAATGTGGTAGACTTAGATTCCACAGTAATGTAATGGCTATTACTTGTTCTGCATTAACAACTAAGCTTAGCGTGAAAAATTTTTCCTAAGTAGGAAAATCTGGAAGAAAATACTGGTGTTTAAAAATCACTGTATTCTCTTGTAGGTATACTGATTGCTCATTGGGTGTACTGCACTTCATCTGTTTTAACCTTTATGTTGAAAAATAACCTGTACTTAGAGCAATCCAGTGTATCTTCATTAAAACTGTAAGTAGATCTTTAAACAAATTAAGTCTTCATTCCTTTTCCTTTGTTTTCGATACTTTAGTAAAGGAAAATTACTTTTTAATTACTAATATTTGTAATGAATGTTAAAAGTTACCATTGCAAATTGAAATTATGACAATATACTTTTTCTTGAAGAACAAGTTTTCCTTAAAAAACTATTTTCATGTAGATTTAATCACTTGTATATGGATGGAATTTCTCAGTTTCTCCTGTTACTACTTTAGAAGAATGAACTTGTTTTGCAACAATAATTAAGAATCTTTGTAGAAATTTATGGTGTTATTTTGCTCCGTACTGTCTATACTCACAGCATTAATTACCTTTTATGAACTTATAATTTAAATATTGAAAACAATCAATATTCCCTCCCTCCCCCTCAGAAGGAGGAGGAATGTTTTTGTCTACAGATGGGAAAACAAAAGAAATTAAGTAATTTGTTCTGCTGACACTACAAACTACTGTTCTTGAAGTTCTGCACAGAGAAATATTTGCCCTGTGCATCATTTAGACCATGTTATCTCCTGAAGTTCCCCCATTTCACAGCTGATTGTTGATGGCAGTGTGCCCAGCAGCCTGGCCAGCCCACTTTCCTTTGTGCCTAGAGAATGTACTGCCCTGCCAGAAGTGGATCATGATGTATCATGTGGTGCTTGTTACCCTTGTTACTTGAATAAATACAAGAAATTAATTTTCTGCATTGTAAGTCCAAAATTTTTCAGCAATTCTGAAATTGCATTAAGGATAATAGTAGTTTAAAAAAAAAAGAAAAAAAAGTGCCAATCATTCTGAGGTCAAGATATAAGGATCTTGATGTGACTGAAAGGCTAGGTATTTCATTTCTCTTGGGCAAAAACAGGGAGGAGAAAAAAAAAAAAAAAAGGAAAGGAAAAAAGCAAGTAGAGCTCTGCAGAGCTCTTTTTAGACGAAGAGAACTTTAGTCTTGCAGAAGGTGTTAGGTCACTCTAATAATTTCAGAAAGTTTCCGGATACTGATGAGAGTCTTGACGTGAGAATGCCAGAAATATCAATCCAAATAAAACAGTCCTTGAGTCTCTTTTTTTTTTGCTTTTAACTTTCCCTCGAACATCTGTGTTTTTCCAATAAAATTTTTGTAAGGGTAAGGTACAATAGACAATGATCTCTCTGTGCCAGTGTTTTTTTTCTCCTTGATCTTCAAGAGATACTAATTTAAAAGAATTTCTCTGCTTCTGTAGCTTATTTACTTATATTGCCTCTGATACTTGTAGAAAGGCCATAAGAATATAGTACTGCAGTAGTAGTTCATCTAGGGGCCTGATTAGTTCACTGAAGTCTAATGGGTGATGCCACACTGTGGGAAACTCACAGAAGCTCTTCAAATCATCAGACACATTTTCCTTTCAGGACTTGCTCCTGCAGAATTTCAAGATTTCTCTCAAATTGGTTAGGATTCCTTTGTACGTCCTGTGGGAGCCCAGAGACTGCTTTATAAAGCCAGTCCTTGTGGGTTTCCTCACTTCTATCCCCTTAGAAATAATGTTGTGCTATCTGACAAGATAGCATTGTAAGAAGATGAATTGCAGAAATATATGGAGCGGATGATAAACACAGATGACAACCTAACAAAAAAAAATCATTGCAAAGAACCTGATATATAGATATATATATATATATTAAAAAAAAAAAAAAACCTTCAAAAGCTAGTAAGTTTCCTTCTTAGTAAAAATTAGCGTGCTCCATGAACCTCGGTCATTTCAGCAAAGTGGAGAACTTAGCTTATCACACTTTCAGGTTGACCTAAACTTCTGTAAAGGTTTACTGAAGCTTAAATTGTATTTCAGACACGCACGCTTTCAAACTTCTGCTGATTTTTTTTTTTCCCCCCCATTCAGTTATTATTATTCAAATACACTTTTCCTGCCAGCTGAGGAAGCAGTCCTCAGCAAATAAATTAATATGCCTTGAAATAATTACTCAAGTGGGGCCTAAACTAGGGGCGTCAGAAAGCAAGGCTGCTTCATCCTGCTCTTGTGAGTACAAGGAAAATAAAATGAGCAGAGGAGTCTTTCTCCTTGAAGTATTTCAGATAGAGATCACTTCACGTGGAGCTGGAAACTCAGTGTTTCCCTAGTTGTTGGTGCTGAGAGGTTGTACTAGAGCTTTGTGTGTGCTTGTTCAAGTGAGCCTGGCTGTGCTCTGCACAGCAGACACCTGGTTATAGTCCTCGCTGGTTTTAGATATAGAATGGGATTGGTTGCTTAGTGCTGGCTAAACTCACTTTAGCAAGATGTGCAGTAGCAAAAATCTAGGTAACTGCTGGGCCTATGTATTGAAGAGGCAGGTGGGAACCGGGTGAGCCTGCTGCATCCTTTTGATGAGGAGGGTTTTGGTCCCTGAGGAGGGAGCGAGCAGGTACCTGCTGTGGGGAGCTCTCCTTGAGGAGCAACTTGTGTTTCTTGGCAGTGCCCAGAAGAGAAGGGGTAATACCAGTAAAAAGAAGGGTTTCTGTTTTCAGTGCATCTGCCAGCTTTGGGTCACAGCTGCCAAGAATGCAGATTTTATTAGCTAAAAAAGAAACCCTGCTCAAGTGTCTTTTTTTTTTTTTTTTTTTAAAAAAAAAAAAAAAAATCAATTTTAAGTCAATACTGCAAAGCCTACCCCACTCTCTGCTAACCTCATGGTGGAGTTGCTCTCGTGTAATAGAGTACCACTGGGTTTGGGGTCTTTGGAGGGTCCGATTTATTACAGTAACTCAGTGCTTAAATGAGCAAGCGATGGGGAGGTGGGGGTAGAGAGACATGAGTAGGAAGAGGAAAGGCCTGGGTTATGTGAACTGCTTTCAGTAAGAGCCAGTATGAAATTTCATCCCTCTGTCAAGAAGAAACCCATTTTTCTAAGCTTAAAAAATAAATAAGTAAATAGATAATTCTCCCTGCTTGTTGGCTTCCAATGGGACTCAGAAATAGAAGGTACAAAGGAATACAAAAGGCCATTCAGCAGCTTGTAAGGAAATATTTCCAAATGATTCAGCATGAGGTAAAATTGGTTTCTGAGAATTGCTCCATTTTGTTTTCATAGCAGAGAATATGAGCTCAACAGCTTTGCTCACCTATTCCTGCCCTCCCCATATAGTGCGTACCTTTGCCAGATACTTGAATGAAGAAATATTTAATTAGTAGAACTTAAAGTTACATTAGCTCTAAAGACTCATTTTGTAACTTTCTTTAATTAAGTGAACCAAATAAACTCTGCAGTACCTCTCTTGCTTTAATTTAGGCTCCGATTCAGGAAGATAATTCGATTAAGCAGGAGCATACTTTACTGCACATTAGAAGTCCCAGTGAAACCTGATTTTGTAGTTGTTTCAGAGCTGGTTTTGTTTCTTAAAGCACCAAGACAAACCTTGCTCTTATACCACTGAAGCTGACATTATCCTAATGGGGAAAGGCAATTTAAGGTAGAGCTGAGAAAATTTTGTGGACTACTTTGGGAAAAGTTGGATTTTAAAGAGCAATGGATAAGGAGAAGCAAACGCTTCCATAAATTGGACATTTCTCAAGCTATGCATATATATTTACATGTATATTTACATGTAAGCAACCTGAGCACTTGCTTACACATGTTGGACTGGCCAGATGCAGGGCCAGCCGCTCCTTGCAGGGAGGGGAGAGTCCCAGGTGCTGTGGCTGCCCCTGATTAGCTCCAATGAAGCCCAGCTGTGAGCAGGGGGAGGTGGGTATTGCTCCCTGCTCCTGCAGTCAGCCTCCTCGGTGGGCAGAGATCTTCCCTGAAGGAGCTCTCCTCCTCTCCTTGCCCGTTCCTACTGGCTTCCTCCATCTGTTCTCCTAGGCCTGCAGGACTCCTTGGCATGATGCGGAGGAGGAAGCCCCCATGCCTCCCCTGGCAGGGCAGCATGGGATCCCTCAGGGTTGCTCGTGGGAGGATGGAGAGCCCCAGGGGAGCCTGCCCGGGCCCTGCTAGCTCATCCCGTGCGTGAGACGTGGCCACAGGCGTGCTCAGGTAGGACACCGGGAGGAGTGGGCTGCAGGGCAGCGCTGGTTAACCACACACAAACAGCACCTTGTTCCCAGTTACTCAAGGGAACTCCACGCCCCCAGGAACCGCGGGACTGGCAGCACCGTGGGGCAGAGCTCGTGGTTTACAAAGTACATCAAGCTTTGGTTTTAGATCAGATTTCCTAAATAAGAACAAAGCACTCTGAATTTGTAGTTCTAGTGTGTACGTTTGTTTGGCTGTTTGGAGTTTTCTTCGATCCTGAATGAGGCTGGCCGTGCGTGGTCCGGAAAGTGCCGCGCTGGGCCCTGCGCGGGCTTGTCCCCGCAGCGGCCACCGAGGCAGGAGCAGAGCCGTGACGGCCTTCCCAGGGCCAGGTGTTAAACCTGGGCTGCCACACGGGGACGTGGCTATCCCCAGCCAGGAGTCCTGAGTGAAAAACAGCCCAAACGATCTCACAGAGGAGGCTAACGAACGTTTCCAGAGGCGTGCGCGGCCGTGATGCCGTTACGGCGCCGGGGCCCCGCGGCGTGGCGGCTCCGCTGCGGGACCGGTGCGCGCGGGCACCGACAGCAGCGCTCGCGGGGCAAGGACAGGCTCTGTCCGAGGTGCCGCTCACCTCAGTGTGTTCGGAAGTATGTCAAAATTAACACCCTTTAGGCTTAACGGGGTGCAAAATAAGCAAATGGTGAGCTGACCTTCAAATAAAGTGGTGAGGCTTCCTTTGAATACCATATAGGTCAGCAGTGAGATACCCTCCTATTAGAGGGAAGAGATGGGCCCAAATCTGTGAGGGAAATAGCATAACCGCAATATTTTCCTTAGTGAATTTTACAAGAAGTCTGATGCAGGAATCCTCTGTTGGAGTTCTCAGTCTCAGAAGTTTTTTTCCCCTACTGAGCTTTATTAAACATCCCAGCTGGGTTACATGGAGGTACAAATGTGCAGCCTTTATGTGCTGTGCATCAGAAGAGGTGAACACATAACTGTTCTCCTTTGTGCTTTGCAATCATAAAACCTCGGAAAACATCCATTAGGCCCAGCGTGCTGGATGGAGGCAGAAACCAGATCTCTACCTGATTACTGAGCTCACTTAACTAGATAATTCTGAATATCCTGAAAGAGCCTTCCCTTGTTATCCCAAAGGGCTTGAAGAAGCTGTAATAAAGTTTTTGCTAACATGAATTTCTTTTCAAAAATAATTAAAAAAAAAAAAAAAGTCAAAGAAATGTTCACCATACTACTGGATAAATTGCGGAAATGTGGGTCTTATGCCTCTTAAGAAATTACGGATGAGGAATCAACAAATGTTTGATATATAAATTGAAAACACAAGGAGGAAAGGTTTTATTTGTTGATATGGGTACAATGATATTATAACTCAGTTTTTAAATTAGGGATCTAGATAATTAAATACTTCATTTTGTTTAAAAGCTGTTAAAATCATACAGTAAGAATTAGTGCACACCATATATAAAATGTAGGGGAAACTTAGCTTAAGTGAATATTTTTTATTTAGAGAGAAATTTCTAAACAACTTTATGGAAGTTTTGGAAAACTATGAACTTCTAACGATATAAAAAAATGCTGGAAATCATCTTAAAAGAAACATTTTTGTGTGTAATGAAAGAATAATTGATCTGCACATTAAATTGCCTATAGTAATATCCTTTCCCCTTTATCCTGCAGGGTTATGACTAGAATTGAAGAATGCTCTTAGATTTTTGTTTAGAGAGTTGCGCAAAGGCACTTTCCTACAAATTTAGTATTATGTTACTAACAGTTTCTGGGAAACAGGAATACTTGCATGTAGAAAATTCGTATGAAAGGTGATTTGATTTTGGATTTATCAAAACATAATTTTGAAAAAGTTTAATATTTTTCTCTTTCTCTCCTTACCTCTTTCAGTTTCTGCAAAACTTCAGATGGGGGTTGGCAGTTAAGTTGCATCAAGTGTGCTTGGAAACATTTTAACTTTGCAGAGTAACACTTAAATGCAAAATTCTTGTTTTTAAAGTCTATTTAAGAAAATATCTTCGAAATAGCACTGCTATGCTTTCATAAAAGAAAAAAAGTCAGTTTTTATTAACAGCTTTATCTAGAAAAATCTTGAAAACTTTACATTTTGGTGGGGGTGAGGGCAGAAGGGGAGGGTAAAGTCTCTTTCTCAAGAATTTCTTGCTGAGAAAACTCTTAATTTGTCAGTTAGCTCAAAACAGATAAAAAGTAGGGGTGGGGGGGAGTATGCATTGTTGTTGAACTTCTGTGTGATTGTGAAACGAAGGTGTTACCTAACCCTTAGTTAAGGAGTCGGGATGGTGTAAACAGAATAGCTGATCCTGTGTGTATGAGGCTCCTGCTCCAGGTCTGTTCTGCTCCTGGATGAGAGCATAAAGTGCTGCTGAAGTAGCTTGCTTCTGATGTCCTTTCCTGCACTGGGCTCCCCCATCAATAAATTGCTTTTTGCTTGGGTAAGCAGTTTTGTCTGGTTTGGTTGTTCTGTCACAGGCAAAAAGCCCTCTAGAAGTAGGTTAACAGAGTTGATTTTAGAAGCAGATCAACTGGGATATTTTTGGACCTGAGTGAACGTTCCTGTAAGTGACTTTTATTATTAATAAGAAGGACAATATGGTATCTGCTGGATTCTGCAAATACTCACTGATAGGTCTCGTTAGACTTACATGAATGGTCTCATTAGTCTGCAGGATCAGCAGCCTATGTGAGGCTTCATGGAGCTGGATCTGTCAGTGTTTTAAATTTTCTAGTGCTTCAGATCAAACAATTTTAAATTGTTTTACAAATGCTAAGAGCCTTAAAATTAAAACACAAATTTTAAATATCTCATTTATTTAGGGCTTATATCTTTTAAAAGAGGGGGAAAGGGTATGAATTTTAGGTCTGACTTTAGTTTTAAGGCATTATATTATTAGTCTTCTGTTGATTATTAAAAAAGGGGGGGGGAAGTACTTCTTGACTGTTTGTATTTCATTTTTAATGAGCCATCTTACTACAGCAAAGATGAAACTGTAGGTACATATTTAAGTGCTGATTAAGTAGAGGTTGACTGAAGAAAAAAGGAATACCATTAAGAGCTGAACATTAAGCAGAAGTAAAAGACAGGGTTTGTTTAATTGTTTTAGCCATCACCTGTTATCTGGCATTCAAGATATTCTCCTTGGATGTTAATGATAATTGTCTCTGCAGTACCTAACACAGGCTATATACTATGACAGGAAAAATCATTAAACAGTTTAAGCTGGAGTGCACAAAACCTGCACTTGTATAACTAAGAAGTGTAGCACTAGGATGTTTCTGAGTAGCTAATCTTCTGTTATCAAACACTGTTTGTTTACTGTAGCAGCCCTTCTGTATTTTTCTTTACTCCCCCCTCTGTAAAGGGGATTGCAGTGTTTGGAAGGTTAATGAAAATAGCTGGGAACTGAGGGAATGTCTTCCGGAACGCAGTGCTCTCGAAGATGCTAAATTGAGGGCACAAAGCATAAATTTTTGTCCTTATTTGACACTTTTTGTTTTGTTTTGTTTTGTTAGATTCTTATCCTTTCAGAGGAGGAAATTAAATTAGTCTAAAAAGATTTATTATGCTCACTATCAATCTGAATCACTGAACATTCTGTACAGGGAGGCTAATGTTGTGTTCATCAAAAATACCTTTCAGTCTCTTCTCACTTGCCGCTAAGATTTAGCTTCAGCTGTGGCAGCTAGCAGGGAGACACCAAACTTCCGTGTGTCTGCAAATGTTCCACTGTCTGGAAGGTAATGGTATGTGCCTTATGGCTGGTATATGCTTTCGTTTGGACAAATGGGTAGACATTCTCCTCAGGAAAAATGACCAATGCACATTTACAGTTTTTTTTTTTTTTTTTCCCTCTCATTTCTTCTCTGCCTCTTTCCTTGTTTCTTTGCCTACTCAGGATAGACAATTCTGCACTAAGATATTTTTCTGCTCACTCACAAGCAGGGCGTCTTGCATTGTGCATTTTGTTGCTTTGTGTTCAAGTATACTCTAGAGGCTTTCCTGTCATGTTGAATGTATTTCACTTACCTTTCCAGAGCCAGCTAATTTGTCAATGAGAGTTCTCAGTCTTAAATTAATGGATTTATTTGTTAGAATGGTTTAATTTTCTGTACACCTTTTGTGAAACATAATCTGTGAAAACTACCAGATCACCCCTGTTTTTTTAACAGTTCTTAGCAAAGAACTTCAATGCGTTTCTCAGTTGACAAAGGGAACTCAGTACATTTCCCAACAGCCTGAGAAGCAGAGTCAGAAAAAGACAGGCAAACCACTAATGAGCTAATAACAGTAAACAGAAAGGAGGAAGATCAAAGTGAAGGAGCTGGAAACGAAGAGCCAGGTGGACACCAGAAGGAAATGCTGAGCACTTTGTAGCTTGGTGACAAGGGAAGAGAACTTCAGAGCAAACATTTACATGTGTACAAAGAATGTGTCAGCTAGCAAGATCATACTGACTTTTTCAGAAAGTAGCCAAATAGTATTCCACAAATTCCTGATGTAGTTGAAGTTACGGTTGGGATGCTTCCTCAGTTGCGTCTCTGGTGATCCCAAGTAACTCCATGGTCTTTGGTGAGCTTAATTTCATCTAAGGGGATGCAATGTGAGGAGGAAACTGTTCCCTCCTTCTCAGAAACTCTTCACGCAGTTGATGACCACTACAAAGAATTTCTGAGACTGCTTTTCTGCTTTCTCAAATTAGCAGCCCTGGTTCCCTCAACATATTCTAATAAGTCATCTGTCCAAGACCTCTTGTGGTCCTTGCTCCTATTCTCTATTTTCTCTCTCTCTTTTTCCATTCTGTCCACATCCTTTTGGAATTATGATGCCCACAGCTGAACAGAGAGCTTCCCACCACTGAATCAAATGGAAAAATTATGCCATGTGTTTTACAGATGGTATTTCTCTTTATTCTTTCTCAGAATAGTTTTCCTTTTTTTCCCAGCAGCATGATATTGTTGACTTATATCTATGATTTAATATATTATAACTCAGTAATGAAATGGTTGAGGCCATTTTTTATCTTAAAGCACCCCACAGTTCTGTAGGATCCTTGACAGTTGCAACTTATTCAATTTATTGTTTTTCTTCATGCTAAGTGTGAAAAGTCACACTCATAACAGTACCTGCTATTTTCATGAATGCCATTAAGGCTATAGCAGGATCATCAGAAAAGTTACAATACTGCTGCTGCTTTTAATCAGTATCAGCAAGAGGTTTCTGCTTGACTTAAGGTTTGTCTCTCATCACCAAATAATTTAAAATGTAATACTTTTATTGGTTCTGAAGATATAGTCTTTTGGAAGTGAAGTTCACATCCAGTCGTTATCCCTGTGTATTTCAGCGAAACAATAGCAAAAGTGTTTTCGGAATGCAGACCTTTGTAGTACAAGCAAAGATGTACTGAGGGGTTTCTTAAGAAGCAAATTATATAGACAGAAAAAAGTACCCTGGTATCTACATAGACAGGAAACTGCCAGGCTGTTATAGGTGTTCAGGAAATAGTCCCTGATGCCAAACCGCAGAGCACAGCAGTGTTCAGTGACATGCATTGAAGGGCAACCAACATGACAAGTAACTCAAGTGTTTCTCCAACAATAATTGTCTTTTTCGAACTTTGACTAGTGATGTCAAAATATTTTTGGCTCGTAGTCATGAAATGGGCAGCAAACATGAGTGTTTGCTACTTCATACTAGCCTATGTTGGTCCTCAAAAGGCAGAATACTCATCTGTTTCCAAACTGTATTTTTTTTTTTTCTTCCCAACTGTGTTTTTGAAGTGTGTAAACAGAAGTCATGGCTTTGCAGGGCAACTTAACTCACTGATATATTTCACTACTTAATGGTACCAGTTCAGAATGGTAAAGGAAACCAGACAGTTTTGAGCATGTTAAACAAAATTGAGCCTTCTATCTATGAACTTCAATGTGATTTCGCTGACAGAAAAACAAACAAACAAACAAAACTTTGAAGCTTTAATCTCCCTCTTCAGACTATTTGAGTCTCATCTGCTCCTGGTGGATATAGAGCCTAACTTTGGTCCCAGGTCTCTCTTGCTTTCTGCAGAATCCCCTTCCCGCTGCAGCTCGCTAAGGGAGCAGTGGTGTTAGCTGGGAGTGTTGCAGAGAAATCAGGAGGTGATGCTGAGTGGAGCGGAAAAGTGTGGTCTTGCATGAGCTGCGAGAGCAGTTTGTAGACAGCTTAGCTGCCACCACAGCTGGATGCTGACCCGATGCTATGGCTCTTGCCGATTCCTGCAGAATTATATTAGGGAGGATAATTGTAAATAACTTAAGCGGGGGGGAGCGTCCCAATAAAGAGCATTGTTTTAGTTCTTAGGACATTTAATGGTGAACTGGCACATGTTAACTGCACTGTAAATATAGTCTGAAAAAATACAAGCTTAGTTTGGAAGCTGCTCTTCAGCTAAATTATGGGGTTTGCATCCTGACCTAAACTGGTCCCACATGTTCCTGGATTCTACCAACATTAGAGAGCACAGTAAATCAGGCATAACTTTTGCTTTTTATTGCAAAGTATGAACAGAGGGATTGGAAAATATGATTTTGGCATCTGTTTATCACATGGTTTAGGACTGATATCTTTTCAGCTTTAAAGTTTGAACAAAATTAAAGCTAGGTATATAGGGTGAAAACTTGGAAGTCAGCACATCTCTGTCAGGGACCGAGCAAGTTAACTGAAATGGGTTTACAGAAATAGTCTGGGGCTTCCCAAAATTTTCATATTTCAAAATATCCCAAGCTTCTACACAGAGGAATGCTAGTGTTGATCCTACAGTTATTAATGGGTTCTATTGTTATTAATGGGTATTTCACACTATTGACTATATGAAGGAGTGCTATAATAATGGACAATAAAGAAGAAAAAAAATCAAACAATTTTCTTGCTAATAATATTGAATGTTTTAAAGTAGTAGCTGTTGTATCCCTGCATTATGCTGCATCTGCTTTGAAAAATGTAAGTGTTCCATGTTTCTTCTTTTTCCTCTTCTAAGATCGTCTCTTTGATACTTCTTGTTGAGCCGACTTTTGTTATAAGTGAGTGTCTGTTCTGCAGCTTCAATCTTAACCTTAGCAATTCGGCTTGAAAGGTCTTTATTTCTGTTCACTGACAGCTTTGTCTTCTGATCCCTGCTCAGCTACCTTTTTTTTTTCTTTCTTTCTTGTTTTTTTTTTTTTAAAATGGTTTGTTCCTTTTGTCTTTGCAGTCTGTACATAGTAATAGCTCCTTATTCTTTGGTTTCTCTCTTGCAAGCATCTTTTTTTTGGTGGGGGAGTCAATACTTATTTTGTTTAACTGTAGTATTCCTGTATGACTAAAGCACATTCTTGAATGTGGCTTTCCTAATGGACTGCTGTTCCCCTTTGAAACATTAGTCCTGCAGGATGATCTTTGTGAGCTGACATCCCGCATGCGTCTGCGGCCGTGTGGGCCTTCCAGTCAGTGTGTCTGAAGTCTTAGTCAGTAATTATCAGGTAGTAAAAGTTAACTGCCCCATAAAACCACATGGAAGAACCACAGCATTGCTGGTTTGTCCTGTTCAGCTGCCGCCTCCCTGTGCGCAGAGAGATGGACCCAGCCGTGTGTCTGCAGCTCAGCAAACTCCGCTTGCCCTTCCCAATGGGCCTCTTAGTGTGTCCAGGAGGTGCTGCAGCAGGATCTCAACTGACCCTGCTTGGGCTTTGCTCGCTCTTAAATATCTTGAGCTTCATCCCCCCTTCACCATTTCCTTGTTTCCTTCTCATTTTTGGCTCAGCTTCTGTCTTTAGTTTCTATCTGCCCACTCTACAAAATTCCCTTTCCTGTGCTGGACAACTGGGCCTGGAGATCAGCCCAGTGCCAGGCAAGGGGCTGTAAGCCATCATTTCTCATTTCTTGGGACTGCATCCAGTTCTTTTTTTTTTTTTTTTTTTTTTTTTTTTTTTTTTTTTTCCATAGAAGACAAGAGGGGGAAAAAAAAAAAAAAAAAAGGGATCTGGTGGAGAGGCTCATCTAAGTTTTTTATTAAACAGCCATGAGGAAAAGGTTTCAGAACTGAGGCAGATACAGCTGGATCTTTTGGGCAGGCAAATCGACTAACCATGGTCCCTTTTGACCATCTTCTCTGTGTTTTGTGGTAACCATACTGGTGGGCTGCTGAAGTCAAGGCTCAGGTGGCTTAAGATCTTAAGCCGTGAAATTGAACTAACTAATTCATATTTTACTTATCAGAAGAGGAGGAAAAAAAAAAAAAAAAAGAACAGCAGACCAAGCCTGCCAAAATTACGCTTTAACACTCAGCCATTCTCTGGGCACTTTAAAAAAACATTTCTCCTAGTGATAGGTTAAAGATAGGCTGCTACAGCACTAAATGAGCTTGTGGGGAGTGAAGTTGTCTAACAGGGATTACCTTTGCTACTGGGCTCAATTGGCTGTGACTCTGGCAGGAATATTTTTAGTTCGGTAGTCCAGTACAAGTGTCTAATAACTGAGAAATCGAAAATGTCAGATTTCTGCCTCTCTCAGACTGTGCATCCTGATTGCACCTCATAATTAAAATAGTTTGGGTCTAATACCTTCTTTTATCTTGTGTCTTCAGCTGCTTTTTTTTATGTCTCTTTTAACAGTCATTGAGTTTAGAAGTTTGTTGTTGTTGTAAGATTCCAGCCTTCCTCAGTGATCTCCCCAGGAGATGCAAGGGAGTTCACACGGAGTTCCCGAAGGAGTTCAAAAATGATACAGAAGGCTGTTAAAATGGAGGGTGGGTAACTTGGGAGGGAAGGGTGTAGAGCTGCAGAGGCAGACAACCGGAAAGGATCTCAAGATGTCACTTAATCCATGCTCCTGTCCCAAGCAGGATATTTACAGTAATATTCCTAACAGATGCTTGTCTAATCTGTCCTTGAATAGCTCTAATAATTAAGGCATTCCAGTTTCCTTAGGCAATCACTTGCCCTTAATGCTAGAAAATGTATCTAAATGCCCCTGATGTCTTTATTGGTCCTAGCCCTTGTGGACATGGAGAACATAATACTCTCTTATTTGGAGTTTTATTTTGCATTTTTGAAACCTTATTTGACCTCACTAGTTTGATTTGCTTTTGACTGACTGCAGCCCTTCCTCAGAGCTTGTGTTCTCTAGCAACTTGGTTTCTTTTGGCTTTTTTTCAGTTTATCCATCTTTCCTGTAGAGTACACTAATCTGGATACACTGCTGTAGCTGAGAGCTACTACTAAGGCTTTTTCTCTGCTGTGCTAAGGTGAGCAGGGAGATTAATAACTTTGATAACTTTGAGACTTAGAAGTTATATTTCCCTTTATATAGCTCTTTTTTTTTTTTTTTTTTTTTTTTTCTGCCATGTGGTAGTGTTGATGCCTATTCCACATGTCATATGTAACCTATATATCATTTTCTAAGGGCTTTCTGTTGTTTGTCCCATATTGACAGAGTTTGTTATTCTGAGCTATGCTGTAGCTTCATAAACGTAGGATGTTGTAGCTCTCCTTGTTCTCAGAGACCGTGTCTTCTTCAATTACAATCACTCTTAGTTTAATCCTGTCGTCCCACTGTATCTCCTCCCAGACCTGTGCTGTCTGCAAATTGGAGGCATGCTTTCTATTCCATCATGTAGGGCATTAATAAAAATATTTAGTGGTCCTGAATCCAGGACTAACTCTAAACAACCTCTCTTGGTGCACACTGTTAGTGGCTCCCAGTGAAAATGATCATTTCTCTCTCGTTCCTTCCACCCTTTTTATACTGTCTCATTTCATAAAGAAATAGAGCTGGTTTGGGATAGGGCAAAAAGAAAACAGCTTCTTTTCTGCTTGTCTTGGAGTGGAGAAGGAGAAAAGAAACAATGTGAAAGTTGCTTTCAGAATCAAGCAGCTATTTCCTTTTTGTCAAATTTATTGTCATACTGCCAATAATGCCTTGCAAACGCTTCGGGATCTCTCCCTTGCAAGTGCGATCCCAGCTAAACATTTCCGGCATTGAAATCAAAATCCCTGGCCTGCTGGTATGGCTGCACATTGCCATCCTGCTTTTAGTTAAAGAGCAGTGAACTGTTGCAGTGAAATTTAGGCAAGGCGGTTGTGAAGGGAAAACACGCAAGAATGCCTTGATTAATCGCATCCCTAAAGGACTTTGGCTATTTTATAGTTTTTATAAGGATTGCAGTGTTTCTCATATATAAAAAGGCCAAGATGTGGTTATAATTAATAAAGAGGGCTCTTTATGGAAGCTGTTGACTGTGGAAAAGAACCCAAGGGTTTTCTCAGGCGCTTTGGTTGTAAAACAAACTCAATACATCTTGGGCTGCCTCGTGTCACTGCGCGGCGCCTTTGAAAACTGTAATTAGCAGATACCTAATGAGTTGTGGCTATAGCGTGCGAATCAGATGATTCATATATTTACTTTAGATGAGGATGAGGCCCCTGATTCTTTTTTGCTATGCAAGGGAGAATAATTTGGCTTTAGCGTTTAGGGATGTTTTTCTTGAGTGGTCTTGTTTCGAAACTTTGTTGTTTTCCAATATTTTGACTGTCAGATTGATTCCCCTGTAATACCTTCAGCAACAAATTATGTCTAAAACATTGAGTGGTGGGAGTCCTTGCTGGGAGAGGCATTATTTTTCTGTAAGAAGTTTGCCTGGAGGCAATATTTTCACTGCCATCAGCACAGAATTTGAATTTAATATAGTTTCTGGCATAAAGCCCATGGATGGATTTAGGAAAGATTTTCAGACTTCTCCTCCTTTTCACCTTCGTCCCCATCCCCATGAGTCCTCAACAGAGCTGTAGTGTCCATTTTGCTCCAAGAAACCTGTTTGTAATCTCCGTTTGAGTGTACAAGCAATTCAGATGTCCGATACATAAAATGCAGTTGGCCTTTTGACAGCCATAAAGGAGCAAATGTCAGAGTAACATCGTTACCCTCCTTGCATTTTTCTGCAAAAACCCAGTTGTTAAGGTTGTTGGATGATGGACCTTGTGAGTTTAGGACAGTCTCTCATTAGTAGTGCACAGTAACAAACCAAGACAGGCTATATTTTTTAACTATAAAGAGATGCGGAGAGACCGGTTCTGCCAATAGGACAGGGGAGGGATATTTAGGAATCCTGATTCCTGTCATTTCCTTGGTACAACGTACTGCTCAGCAAGAAACAGTGTGTTCACCAAGAAGCAAGATGTCCATGCAAGTTAGATGTGAATTAGTCTTAAGAGTTCAAGCTTAGTTTACAGCATCTGCTTTTTTGGCAGTGATTAGACTTTCTCCTTCCCAAACTTTGTATTCACTCAACTGCCAGAGATGACTGAAGCACAGGGCAGACAATTTTTTTTTTTTATTGTATAATATTTTGATTATC
Organism: Nothocercus julius; assembly: GCA_013398735.1. Taxonomy (NCBI): domain Eukaryota; kingdom Metazoa; phylum Chordata; class Aves; order Tinamiformes; family Tinamidae; genus Nothocercus; species Nothocercus julius. The sequence continues at coordinate 227,639 of VZSV01000269.1, read as the reverse complement.
ATGTAATGGCTATGGAAGATCTTTTCAAAATGACCTGCTACAGCAGTCAAAAAATGTCTATAACTGTTTTTTTGTGACCTAGATCAATGCCAGACGATAGCTTAGCCATTTATCTTCGCTGCGATGGGGCTGTTCTGCTTGAGGAACTTTGGCGTCACTGTGATGTACGTGGGGCCGTAGCGATGGAACAGGAATGCAACGGGGCCGGAGCCGGAAGTCACAGCTGAGTGCTGCCGAGCGGGGCCTCCTGCTTGCACCTCGTGTGGTGCTCAGGAAGGCCGGCCAAGGTAGGGCTCCTTGGGGCAAAGGTGGAGTCCTTGCCAAGGTGAAGCAAGGAACTGCTTTCAAGGCAGCAATTTGTGTATCAGGAATTCTTTCCAGCTCAAAGCCTTCCTGTTTTGGTCAGCCCAGTTATTCTGCAGGCGTTCCTTTCTCAGTCTTTGTTAAAAGTGTTTGAAATCTGTAAATACCAGCTTTGACACTGATTTCATATTGGCTGTCTCTTAATCGGTCTTGGTTCAGAAACTTCCTCATCGCTCCCTGTCCTCAGTCACCGCTACCTCAAAGTGTAAGTTTTCAGGTAAGAAGTAAATACAGAGCTAAGTCAAAGATAAGTATCTTTCAACTTTTAGCTATTTTTCTCCACAGATGGTTCTTCCTGAAGACAGTTCAAAGCCATTTTTAAGAAATAACATTATAACTTAAGATTTGAGAACACTAGATCTAGACACAGAAACACAACTGGTACGCTACATGCTACAAATAACTTCTATTGCAAGTATCTGAAATGGGAATTTCTTCCTGGAATCAATGGTATTCTGGACTTAGGTCTCAGGGGACTTGAGCTGAATGTTCAACAGGCTTTGAATGGGGAGCAGGGGGAAGGCGTGTGAGGAGGTTAGCATGTGTTGTAAGAGTGTCTGTTTTATAACAGTCGTGGTTGTCACAATAAACATGATTAATTTGTTCTTCATCACCAACCACCCTCTTAATTCTTTAGATGGTGGTGAAGATGAATAGGCAGCTGGCTCCCTCCTTCTGAAAAGCTGTGAATTTAAACAGTGCCAAACTCGCAGTTAAAGGGAGTGCACTGAATTGCACCATTATTTGCATTTGACCAAGGGTCTTTTTTGTAATAATGATTTTCAATGCATCAGTCTTATTTTTTTTTCCCCTGAGCAAGGCCTGTTTATTTCTTTCAATGATGAAGGAAAAATAGGATTTGATTTTCCTTTATCAGATTTTCTTTAGTCTGTGGACATTGAGTAATTTATATAATTTATGCAAATTATGGAAGATAAGCATTTCTTTTGTTCCAAGTTACACCAAAATACATAAGATCACAAAACATCTTTATTCTACCCTGATGTTACCATCCAAGCTCCCATAAATCACTTATTTTTTTAAATGTATCTTGAGTTTTGACCAAAATTGCACAGAAATATCAGTGAGGTCTGTAAGGCCTACGTAAGCAAAGTAAATAAAGTAACTCTGGTTATCCTTCACGGATTTCCTCTCCTGTTGACCTCCTCTTCTCCCTTCTGTCGGACATCATTGATTCAGTCTTGTCAAACTGCCACTGGGCTTTTATTTGTAGTCATTCCTCTTGTCCATTAGAAGTTGTCTACGTAGATGGCATTTGCTTGACCATCAATTATAAAAGGAACTTTAGATGTGCAGTTTTTGTATCTCTGCCTGCTCTTAGAGAGGCCTGGGCATTGCTGGGTTAAGTTGTGTTCCTACCTCTGCTGTTGGGATAAATGCCAGGTAGTAACTGTAAATTTTAGGCTGTAATTTGCACTCTGAATTGTGTACAGTTGCATGATTAAATTAGCAGTGTAAGGTGTTACATATGCATCTTGCATGGTATTTCAAATCCCATTCGGATGGGCTAAATTTAAGATTATAACTTGCAAACCCAAAAAAGACATGTAATTCACATGCATTGCAAAGGGTCTTAGTGAAAAGGATACATGATTTGGTTTTACTTTACAACTTACAAAAATCAATTAATCAAATCATATTAAAAATCCAAGGAAGCCTTCATTGCCAGTTCTAGAGCCAAGTGCCTAGTGTCCATCCTAGCCACTTATTTCTGTAATATACTTGAAATAGGAGTGTGTTTACTTGAAACAGTAATTCTAGTATGGAAAAATGGTGATGACTTGCCCTCTGTTTGAGATCTTTTTTCTTTTTTCTTTCTTTTTTTGTGACCAGACTTAAAGCTTTATAACTAACTGATGAGTGGTGGGAATGTAAATTTCTGTAAATCATAAAGTAGCTAAATAATTTCTGTTGCAAACTCAGTCAAGCCAGTGTTACGGTTCTTTTCATTGTACTCGGACAAATTTTCAATGAACTGAATGAGAGGAAAATGTCTCTTCTTGAGTAGCTTCTTTAAAGACGTTTGTAGTTCTCGCTATGAAGTCTTTAAAATGATCAAATTGTTTCCTGAGCGCTTAAAATTAATGAGAAAATCTGTGGGTAAAAGGGCTAAATGAGAGACAAGTAGTTTTCTTCCCTTCAGACCAATATTTCTAACAGAAAGAGAAAACCGGCAGATTTCTTTTGGTGTGTTAACATGAGTAGGATAATTCTGTTAGATTTCACGTCATGTAATTTTAAATAAATAGAAATAACACAGCTTGCTTCCACACCGATATGTGACACGGCTACATTTGCAGGGCCTGGGAGAGTTAAGCTTTAGGTCCATCAACTTGCCTGTAATGGCTGATGTCAAATTAGCATACCAAAAAAATCAAATTAACTTATGATTACAAAGTAATTGCTGAATTCTAGGTAACACGGTTGAAAACAATTTTAATTCTAACGGAGGGTGTGAATTATTGGTGCTGAATGAGAGGAAGGGGTGGTTTTATCTGAGCAAGGGAGCTGCCTTTGTGCCCTCTGCCTCCGGTCTGCCTGCTGGTTTTCCCTTAATGGTCTTGGAAACATCTCAACAATTTCAACCAAACTGGAGACGGGATTTCATCACCGTAATTGCCCACAAGGTCTATGAGTGCTGGGAGTGGGGCAGGAGAAGAAAACGGCGGTGAGCGCGCGCGCGTGCCGCCGGAGCGCCGCGAGAGCCTCGCAGGCCGCTCGCCCAGCCGCCGTGACGGAAGCCGCGGCGGCCGCCTGTCGCCGCTCAGCTCGGGGCGACCCGGCAAAGAGCAGCAGGTGGCTGCGCTGGGAAGGGGGTGTAGGGGGCAGAGGGCAGAAACGGGTAGGAAATCAAGGCCTGTAAGTTTTCTTCCTCATGGAAGATGCTCTCGCTCCCGGAGCGGAGGGGCAGCCCCGCGGGTTGCCTTCTCCTTAGCCAGAAGGCACCTGCTACCAGGACGAGCGTCCTCTCGCCAGTGCAGCCCTCAGGCTCCCGCGCCTCGTCTCGTTCGTGCCTTCTCACCGGGGATTGCCACGGCACAGGACTTTGTTATAAACATGATGGGTCATTCTAGGCGTTTCTTTCAGTTTAGAGACATTTATGAACTATGTATGTGTTAACAAACCAAGCAGGTAACCCCAGTCAATCAGGCACTTACTGCTATGATCTTTCAGTCACTACCAGCATGAACCAGTGATCAAAACAGTTGGCTTGAAGCATAAAAAAAGCCTTGCTAGAATTTATTTTTGGATCAATCGTATAACAATCATGCGAATGTTAGCGGAGTGAGAGCACAGGTAGTAACTGTGCACTGTCTACTGGAATCAAAACATAACAGGGCTGATATTTCACTATATATGCATTTTACTGTCCTTCAGTTGACCTTAAAGATGGCCAGAGGTTAAAATACCCAGGAGCTGTTTTGTGAGAACCATTGCAAAATACAATAGCGGGAGAAAATAACACAATAGCTTAAATTCAGAATTTGTGACGTATCTTTGCAGCATCAGAAGAATAGATGTCAGTTAGAAAAAATGCTATAAACATCATGATGAATGCATATTCTTGACAGATGAGTGAATTTAGAACTAAATCCCAACCTATAAACTGCAACTCTTACTCAGACAAGTGAGACAAGTTTTGGGGCTGACCAACTCTTCTGAAATCTAAGAGATGCTTTTAATTATTTTTCAGCAACTTTGGAATTTGTCTGTTGAATAGCTGGAGGCTGTTTACTTGGTGCCTAATATTTTGGTGGTCCAGAGCAGTGCGAGATGTGCTGATGTAGAAGTAAGATACTGTAAGAGACAACAGTCTTGGCTGATGAGCAAGTTTCAGCTTGTGGCCTGGCAGTATTTTTTATTTATTTGTCTGAGGAGTGGGGGGCAATGATGATTTAAAAAAAAACCAAAAAACCCAAACATGCATTACAAGAGTGAGCAGTTGGCTCCAGATCTAATCAAGAGACAAAGTTAATGACTAAAACAGACAGCAGGTTGCACATTTTGACTTCATGATGCATTCCAGCCAGGCACATAAAAGACAGGAAATACCTTACTTGTGCTGCCTTTTGGGAGCAGGGGAAGATACGGAGGTCAAGTATGGCTCTGCTACATTTGCTGATAAATCTTTTCAATAGCGTTTTCTTTTCTTTCTTTCTTTCCCCAGTACTGTGTTATTGCCTGCAAAGCAGTGGGAAGATCAAACAGCTTTTCAGCCAGCTGCTCAACACTGGTCACCGCCTCGCAGGAGCAATGAGGCCATCGGCGCGGCGCAGCCAGCCCGTACATCACCCGCGGCCGCGGAGCCGAGCCGCGAGCGACCTTGAGCACGGTACCAACAGCCGCCGGCCGAGATAAGCAGTAATGTCAGTCCCTTATCTCCCTGCGCAATCTCACAAGCTCCTGCAGACAAGGAGCAGGTTTTAACCACTTTCATTTGAAAGTACATCCAAAATCAGTCTAGTCAAATTGCTACAACAGTAGAAACAGTTACTGCTGTGAGGACTGAGGGAAGCGCTCTGTCTGTGTTGATGTGTCTTTTAGATAGCGGGTTGCAACTTCACAGGCCATTGTGCTCTCCAGTACCAACATTTAAGTTTCTAGTAAACTGGTGATCTTGGTGTGGTAATGAAGAAAGTAAAACAGTACCCATATGCTTCTTTCAGCTATTTGATTATTTTGCTGATAAGGACAGTACTTTTTATATGAACATAGTAAAAACTAGTCCTTTTATGTCAGGTAAAATAAGGTGTTTAGTGCTTTAGGTTAGAGAGAGCTGAGCAAGGAAAATAGATATGTAAGGGATGGATTTCACAGTGGAATGTTTCTCCCAGTAATTGTATTGGCTCAGAAGGTCTCTACAAATATGCTTCAACTTAATCGTGTGGTTAGGCACTTTGGGCCAGGACCAAGGTACATACAAACTGAAACGATGTAATTCTGTCCATGGTACTGCTAAAACAGCGGCAGGGGTAGTGCTGAATTACAGTCCTCAAAATTATATGAAGCCTTTAAGAGTGCTTGCTGTCTGCCTTGGGACAGTTTTGGGTATCTGCTAACAGACACACTGGAGTGTGTTAACAGTTTAGATGAAGAGGTTTGAGTGATCTTAAGTAAAAAAAAAAATTGACATTTTAGTCATGGAGTGGACAATTTTCTTTTAATTTGTATCTTTTTTTTTTTTTTTTTTTTTTTTTTGGTGATCTGTCCTGTAAAGAAATATTTTGAGGATTCTGCTTTTAGTGTGTGCTGGGATGCAGGCACACAGGGGGAAAAAACACCCCACAGTAAACAGCATATATACCAAAGAGTTGGTTAAGAATGTGTTCCTGAGAGAGACACAGAAATGGGGTAAAACATGGATGCACTTTTTTTGTTTTCTTTAGAAGCTAAACAAAACCAAAAAAGAAACAGTTATTTTCTTTTAAGACTTGTATGTCTTTTTCCTGAATGTCTTTTGAACGTTACCATAATCCATGCCATTTAGGAATACCAGGCCCTGAGTAAAGACAGGGCTTTACCTATGTACACAAAGGGATTTGGTCAGCTGGGGTAAGAGACCTACCTAACCAGCCACTTGTGTGCTAATTTAAATTCAGCCCTGCTTGAGCTGAAAGCAGTAGCAAAACTCAGATTTATTTCAACAATTTATGTTCAGGGAGGCAATCCCTGGTTTAGCATGCAAAAAAAAATCTGCTAGAAGCAGGCAAAATACTTTTTGGAAGTCTGGGTTTCCATTGTACGATGGACTGTCAGAGCATCTTTTTGCCCAGCAAGGCACAAATTAGGTTATTAGTTTCCCAGCTGCAAGTTATTCGTGTGCAGAAGGCCAACCATTGACAAAGCTGCTCGTGCATATACATATTTCTGGATTCTAAAGAGCTAGTGACAAGGTAATTGTTTGATAGATGCAATATGTTATGGGGATTGTAATCCAAGTAACATAAACATCAATGTTTGGTCATATTGTCAGTGTGTAAGCAATCTGTCCTTATATTCGATCTGAAAGCAACAAAACCACATTTTCTTAGGAAAGATATAGTAGTATTTGCATGTTCAGTGCAGAGAAATCTCCAGTGGTGATAACGCATTGTGGTCAAGTTTCTCAAAACTGCTGAGTAATTTATGCCAGACAAATGCACACTGAATATATTCTGTGAAAACTAAGAGTGCACTTGGCTGGTAACACATGTCCATTCTCAGACATTCTTGTTCTCTGGAGGAACTTGGGAACCCTCTTAAAATTCCAATTTTATGAATTTAAACTGGCATTGCTCTGAGCAACGCTGAGAGTTTATTGAATTGCTGATGTCAAGATTGGTTGTTTTAATTTGAACCTTTCAAAAAGCAAATTAAGAACAATTACTCAAGTGAATAATGTTGAAAATATCCATTATTATTATATTTTGGTCTGCTTACATTTTGCTTCACAATTGTTTTGTCATAAACATTTTCTATCAAAAGTTTAAAGTGAATAACCCTCATATTTTTTGAATTTAATGAACTTTTAGTAAGATGAAGTGATTAATATTCCCATAAATCAGAAAGAATGATGGCACCAGGGAAGAGGAAACTTGTTTCAGTTTGGCAGATGATCCTGCTCTTCCAGAAAGCTCTTTTCCTTAGTTGTGTTTTTATGCATTTGGTACTTGTGTGGATAAATTTAAAAGGCATTTTTGATATATGACGTACAGTATTTGAGAAGACTTTGACCTTAGAATTATATTTCAAGTTAAACAATAAATTAGAAATGAGTCAATTTTAGAGTAATAGCAAATATAAATAGGCTGTAAATTTTTTTAGAATGGCCATGCACATTTATTATGCACACCAGTGCAAGAGAGCTGTGACGTTTCCTCTGGTATTTTCCTGAATTTGCCTGCATTTCTATTATAAACAGGCTTTTCCAGCCCTTCAGAACTCTCCATGAAAACACAGGCATTCAGCTAGGAATAGGCATGCAAGGTCACGTCACAGGAGCCTGTGGGAAGCATAGTATAGCACAGCATATGTCTTGAGCTAATATAGAGCATATGCCTTTCTATAAAAGGGATTCTGCACTTTGGATGTGTATAACTTATTGGGATCTATAACTGGTAATTTACATGGGAGCTCCCACGCTGCAGTCTCGCTCTTGCCATGGCTGCAAAGGAGCCGGGCAGGGGTGTCCGTGTGCCGCGGGAGGCAGCCGGGCGCTTGGCTCGTGCAGCAGCTGCCAGCAGCAGTTGTTACCGCACAGCTGGAGGCGTTTGGGACCGGGTGGCCTTGGGCTGCTGTGATGGATGGAGAAGGGGTGCAGGACTCCTGGGAACGGGGCGGGAGCTGAGCTGTCCCGCACCGCCAGCGAGTGCGAGGGACCCGTAGCAGGAGCGGCAGGGGACGGGCAGCAAGCCAGTGAATTTCCTGATACAACAGGTTTCTTGTCTGTTTTTCCACCATATAGAAGTTATTTTGGACAACTGCTCTGTGAAAACATTTCAGAAGGTCCCAGATTCCAAATGCAAGGTGCCAGTGACTAATCCACTGGATTTTCTTGACTACTTCTCTGTGGATTTGCTTACATATTCCCTCTCTGTATGTCTATTTTATGCGTGCTTTTTTTGTTGTTGTTTCATTTTGTTTTTTAAGCATGAAGAAAGTCAGCATGGCTAATGAAAGTAATTGGAGCTGGTACTTCCCATATGCAAATGTCTAACTAGTAAGTTTTCCTTTCTCATAGCACAGTCTCTAAATTGTTCCTGGTGAGGGTATATGACCTTATCAGCCACTAATCAGACAGATGCTGGAAGTTACATTTGTACTAATCTCACAATTTTTTCCCCAGGGTAGGATAAGCAGATCCTTTGTTTATTTTTTTTTGTCCTGAAAGGAAGTCACAAATGCTGGTATAAAACTGCATTCCCTATCCTGAAAATAATAGTGTATTTCCTCAGGGCCAAGGTTGTGATTTTTATCTGAATTTATTACCTGTTATTTTGTTTCACATTTGTCAAATGTAATAGTCAGCCCCAACCAGGAGTAACCAAGTCTGGCTATTTTTGGAGGGCAAAAACATACTAAGACTTTGAAGAGGTCTCAGGGATTCAAAATCAAAATTACCAATGAAAAATTAACTTACAGAAGTTCAGAGGAAGTTGGGATGTTTGAAGAGGCTGTGCTGGAGTTTATTTGGAATTACACAGTCCATTTTTACGCTTAAAGAACAGAATCAACATATTTTTATAGAAATCTCTGTTCTGTTTAGATAAACAGAAAGGGAAAGGATAACTTATACTGATATTTCATTGGGATCAATATTTGCACACTCAGATAGCAGGACTCTGCACCTGTATTCCAGTTGAATCTTGGCTGGGACATGACTGAAACACAGGAAGAGCAGTACTGCAGTCATATTAAATTCATGTTGGCACCTTGTAATTATTTTTGTAAACCTGCAGTCCAGCAGCTGTATACCAGGCATCCTTATTTTCTCTCATCCATTTCAGTAATAGACAAAATTTTCAAGACAGAAATCTTCTAATCGGACTTTCCTACTGAAGAATTACTGTCTCTCCTACATTGTGCTGTTTTTATTGTGTTACTGCTGCTTGATAACTCAATAATGTGATTTGCAATGACCTTTTTAGGGGAGCGCCCTGCTTAAGTATTGTCTCAAAAGGTTTCCAAGAGGTAGCCAGCCGCAAGCTTCCTTCCTTCACTATCACATTGCTTTTTTATTTCCCCCCCACCCCAATATACAACAAACATTTTGCTTGTAACACTTTATTATTTTCTTTCTTGGGAAGCTTTCAAGCCTATTCCTATTTTCTTCTCTTAAATTCTCCTAAGACATTGGGATCAGTTTTCATTAACCAAAACCATGTCCTGGCACTGAAATTCTTCCCCTAGAATAAATTCCACTCCAGCTAGGCTTGGTTTTTCTCCAACTTCTCCCTGATACTTTTCAGCTCTAGGTACATGCAAAATAGTATAAATTTTCCTGTATTTAGTGTCACTGTTACCATTCCGTACAGGAAATTCATTCTTCTTTTTACAGGATCCTGAATGTTTTACTCCTAGTAGGTGTGGCTCAATATTATTGCTTTTGCTTTCCTTTGTTATCTGTTTTTTTCTACCTTTTGCATATTTTTCATTAGCTACAATTTGTATTGAAATTTAGTTTGCTTGCATATATCTTTGACTTTTCTTCCTGTTTTTGTGTAATTGTGGACTTTGCTTATATACTCAGCAGATTACATCTAACAGTCTATTGAGCATTTATGCTTTTTATTGTTGCTATCTTCTGACTAGACAAAAAAAATAAAAGGAGATGAAATCAGTAAACTGAATTGAGCAGCACTGACATGATGCTGGTGATTTTATGTGTTACCAGGATTACTGCAGGGCCTCTGTTGGCCAGGGCAGTTCTTCCTTGTCCTCCAGTGCTCTCCTGTAAGCACTGGAGACAACACTGACAAACACTTACAAAGCACTGACAAACATTTAATTCCTTAAATTTCCGTAGGTTAATTTGCCATTTTCTAAGTCTTAAAACATCTTAACCTCTCTGTGTTTATATAACTATCCATTTTGCTTGTTACAGCTATTTCAGTGGTGAAATAACTATTCACATGATATCTTAGGACTGGCAGGACCGTAAAGGAGAAGAATAATGAAGATCAGTGGTTCTTCCTGTGTTTTGTTCATTTAAAAATGCAAAACTATTAAAAAAAAAAAAAAAAAAAAAAAAACTATGCTATGTAAAGAGAAATTTCTTTCTCTTGTTCTCGCTCTACATTTAAAAACAACTAATGTCCCCCAAAAATACATCCAAATTTCAAAAATTTGGGGAGGATATGTTCAATAATGAATGGGAAGATATATTCTTGTAATGGACAATATATCTTTTAGGCAGTATAATTTTTATGAAAGTCATAACATTTTAATGTTCTTTTATGAATGTCCTTTCTTAAAAGAACTTGAATCTTGTTTCAGTATCTTACGTGGCAAAAGGTCACCAGACACATTCCTAAAAGACAGTGATTTGCTTTTGTAGATTAGGGGAAGGAGTTTAAATCTGATTAATGCATGCATACTGAAAAAGAGACATGTTAATATACCTTGGTTGCCTAAACTCTCAGCTATGGAGAAACCTCTTTGACCTCAAATAATTTAAGGAAAGATGATGTGTCCACTACACAATGAGAGCTGTTACAGAAGCTTATGGAAATCCTTGGACAATAATCCCAAGCGTGAGACATGGTGCTTGGGAGGAAAAGCAGGCTGAGTTGGAGGTAGCTCACTGGAGTCTGCAAGCAACGTGTAGCGTTGGGAAGAGCGCTGTTGGTGCAACAGAGCAAATGAATGACTCCAGAATTGGATTTTCTGCAAAATCTTTATGACAAAAGAATTTAGATGTTGTAAGAGAAAACTGAAGCACTTTCTTGAAACAAATCAACCTGCTATTTATTTTAAGAAGCTGAAGATTGTTAAACTTTGTGTTCAGATCTGAGCTTCAGAATAACTTCTGCTGAAATCATGACGTGTCCTGATGTCTGCTAGGTGACAAATGGTCCTTAGGTGCATCTCCAGTGAGCTTTGGCTCAAAATACAAAACGTGGGTCACCTTAAGGTGCAAACTTGATTTAAATCCAGCTGCAGCTAAGGACACAAACTGTTAAAATAACTGGTTCAAACCCCACAACTTCTATGGATCAAGTCTGCAGTATGGTCTTGTGAAATGACACAAGATCTGTTTCAGCAGAAAGTGGGAAGCAATGACTTTACCATTTTTTTTCCTGTTAATTTTAAACTGTTGACATGGTGCTAAATTCAGTACACTGGAGGTGTTTCCATGTGTCACTTCTAATAGGATACAGGTGTCAGAAAATTTGAGATTATTTCAAACCTAATTTTCCTAGATTTTCCTAGAAGATACAAACAGTTACACCAGAAGCAGATGTTGGGTCTTTCTCACTCCTCTGAAATGTGGTTTGGCATCCATCCAAACTGAGTCTATGGGGAAAAAGAAAAATTATATTTAATTTTAGCTTGCTTGGTTTCCTCCTTTCAAAATCTACATGTTAAAAAAAAAAAAAAAAAAGTTTCCCTCTGCTTACACAGGGACCGAGGATCTTGTTGCAAGCAGATGGAGTACAGGCAGGTTAGAATGTGAACTCTTTGCATCTCCCCAATATCACTGTGTGGCCCCAAATCTGGCAGATAATGCTATCTTCTACCTTTTTCCTCTCTTCACAGAGTTTAGTAGAAAAGAATGTTTTGTTGAATATTCAGATTTTGGTTTCTGCTGCTCGGATATATCTTCAGCTGTTTCTAGTAAATAAGTCCCACGACTAGAAATCCCACTTTTTTTACAATTGCATTTTAAGTCAAATTAGTATAAAATGTTACAATTAAGAGTTCAATTGTAGCTCAAATTGTTGCTCATTTAAAAAAAAAAATCATTAAGGATTTAGTAGACTATACTGTGGAGGTGAGTATCCATTCTCTGGTCAGTATTTGTTGGCCATGCAAATATTGCTGAAAACTTCCCATCATAACTAAACAACAAAAGCTACGAAAGTTAAGCACCGTATTTTTAAACTAGGAAGTAAAGGAACAGGATTATTTATTTTCAGCAAGCTCCATGTGCCAGAAAAAGGACACGAAGTCCTTCCACCCAAAATGAGACTCCACGACTGGTAAATACCCAACTGCAAAATCACCAGATGGTTTATGGAAGGAATTAACACTGTTTATCTGTGCTACGTCAGTGCAAATTGAACTCAAGTCAGACCCCAACGAGGCCACCTACAGAGGTGGGTATAGATGATAAGTCGAAAGCATCAGATGCTGGCATATGTATCAAAGGAAGACTATGGAAATGCCACTCTGCAAATTGGGTTTACTGCCCTGCCAGGAAGTTGTGTAGAGGCATTTGAAGACCAACCCTGTAACAGGAAATTAATCAAAAGCTTTTTGGAGCCTGTCCTTGGCTAGCGAGTGCTACTATGGCTATTTATACTGCTGCACTGTGGCAATCTGCTGTAGTTAAGGATCTGCTCAGATGTCATGTGTCTGCCACTGCCAGAACAAGTGACCTTTCTGCACAGTACATTACGAAGAGAACAAAAAGATGGAAATTCCCATTTTCCAAGTGTGGTCCAAATAAACCTCTGAGCTCTTGTTCAACCAGCTGTGTTGAAGAGCAGTGATTACAACAAGCCTCTTTTTTAGTCTGCACCTGTCTCTCCTTCCGCAGCTGAGGACACATCGGAACCTACTTCCCTATAGACGTGATCCCATAAAAGCTTCAGGTGGAAATTAAATCTATCATAATATACATCTATTTTTACTTAACCACTTACGGAAAAAAAACATCTGAAAGTCAGCAGTTACTGTGCAGTAACTAGTAACCCACGGTGAAGCATAACTCCCCCACTTCTCAGTCCCATAATAGATGAAATTTCTTTTAGTTTTTGCTCTCTTGACATTGAAAAGGTGGAAGGAAGTCCTCCTTTCTACTCGTGTAGCACAGGCAGTAGCTGCTCATGTTCTCATGAGATGATGACCAAGGTCTGCTTCTACCTAAGCAGCAACATTCCTGCTTGCACGGGGACTGTGATTCCTGTGTTTGGGGGAGGACATGGAGGAGGGCGGGGCCCTTCCTGCTTTGTACATGGTTGTGTGGATGGCCCTGCTAATTCTGGGGGTTTTTAGTTCCACTTTTGCTTCCTTTCTACCTGGCTCAGAAAACAAACCTTTCTGCTTTTCTCGTTTCTGCTGTCAAGACTGCTGCATGCCCTATGAATATCAGGGAAAGAAGCGTATGGGATAGGTTACCAAGTCTAACATCCACTGATGAGTTCGGATGTGCAGCCTCCTCTTGCAGTGTGCAGAATACTGGCTGGCTGCTTTTCTAAGGGTGCTTTCCTCCTGATTTTTCTGAAGAATTTCAGGCATTTTTTTCCTGGAGAAGAACTCTGTTCAACAGAGTCCAGGGAGAAGTGGAAGACACTAAAATTAGCAGTTTTCCCCCTAGCAATATTCCTTTATTATAGAAAAGATAAATGGATGAAATATTCCACTTATTCATTATATGTAAATAAGCAATGGCATTTCTAAAGTATGAGTTTCATTGTAAGTACCTTGCTTTTTTATAGGAATTACTATTTCATACTTGATTATTTTGCTTGTGCAATTCTTACACACTAGTCTCAAAGGTTGGCAGCAAAAGATTTTCCAGCTGTTAGAAAGTGATGTCTGGGAATTGACCAATATTATATACACAAACCTATCTTTTTACAGTACATCACAGATTCCACCTAATTTATATTTCTGGAGAGAGAGGGGAAAAAAAAAAAAAAAAAAAGGCAGAAAAAGCAGAACTTAAGCTGGTTTGTGACAAGGGGTTGTACATGACTGAGGCAGGAAGGCATGGTGCTGACCAAAAGTTACTAGCCAAAAATGTGTATCACTAAGGCACTTCAAAACAGGGTGAAAATGAAAACATTGCTTATTGAAATGCCACTTCATGTTGCAATACATTTTATCATATTTACATTTTATCAGATTGTGATTAAAATGAAGTTTAAAAAAAAAAACCAAGGAAGTTATAGCTGTTTCTATATATGCTTACTTGAAATAAAGACAAAATTAGATGCAAACTATGCAAATGATATCCCTAACAATGTCTTGCCATAGATAAGTTAAATGAAAGATTTGGAAAAACAGAATTGAATGTTTTAACAGATAACTTTTAGGAAGATGCAAGATTTAGTGTTTTTTTTTTCTCTTTTTTTCACCTAAAATATAGTTACTAGCATGTCTATCTCCTATAACACTGAAGTGTTCACTGCAATATATATATATGTTTTTTTTTCAAGGCAGTTACCTGCTGCAATTTTATGTAGTTTAATCTTGCTTCATTTTGCTTTCAGATAGAATTATATCTGCAAATACAGCCATTCAGAATTATGACTGCATGATAGAAAATGACTACTTTTCGCATCCTAATTAGCAAGTGAATATAATCCATGAAAACTATAGATATGAACCACAAAATGTTATTCATTAATATTGTTTATGGCTACTTAATTTTAATTATAATACTTTAAAGCTATTTAAATCTACAACTTCATAATATGTAAGATAATGTAGCATATTTTGCAAAAATAATCAAGGTTTGGTAATAGAGATTACTACAGAGCCTACAATTAAATTTTTGATGAGAGTTTCAAAGTGACTTTTAAATGTGCCTGCAGATTATAAAACGTGCTTCATAAAAACTCTACTTCTGTAATCATGACTTCATGACTGCTTCTCTGGCATTGTCCATTGTCTCTCAAGTTCAAAATGGAAGTGTTTGCAATTGAATAGCTGTCTTGCAAGAAAATATTCTCTCTAGGTACACAAACCAATTATTTTTCATGCCTGTTTTCCAATCTAAGTGATCATAACGAATATTTCTCTCAGGATCATAAAGGTCATTAATACCATTAATGCCCTAAGGCCTTACAGAATACAGCACTGGTGCAATCTATTTCAGGTGTTTTATTCTCTAAGCGTGTGTAAGAAAGCCTAATTTTGCAGCTCAACTTTTGGCACCATCATGATGGTCACAGGGAAGTTTGCCTTGCCACTGTCAACAGCCTAAGCTGTATGCAGGCCCATGGAAGGGCTTCATGTACTAGAGGACATTTTCTCTGCTGTTTGCTTATTTTTGTGCTGTGGAAACCAGCGCACACCCGCTTATCCGCTTTTAATGTCATAGATTTTTCTTCCCATTCATATATACCTGGCCGCTGCTCGAAACAAGGCACGCTTGTAGTACTCCTTTGGGAACAGTATCGTCTTACCCGTATCAGCAAGTCCCCTGGCTCACCTGCTCCTCAGAAAGCAGAAAATGGGGATGGATTTCTTTTTCTGGAATAATTTTCTTGTCATTAAATTACATGTTAAAGACAGGCTTTCACTACCTCATGTTACTACATAGGAGCTTGCAGGCTTCCAGCGATAAGCAAGCAGGCTGTGGGCAATTAGAAAACCTCAGGGTTTTAAGAGTCTCTTCACTAAAATATGTTACAGCTCAAGTCATTGTTTAACAATCTGAGTCTCTTACAGCTGTGAAACACTCCCATCATCAAGTAGGTCTCTGGGACTCCCTCAGGACCAGCAGGCTCTAGATATCCAGCTGCTATGAACAAAAATAAATCTCTTTGAAGACTTATTTGCTGTCATATTGTGCAAGGACCTAGCAAGGCTGAAGTATTTTAATCATTAATCTCCATTCATCAAATCTTGTCATTCTTAACAAAACTCCAAAACAGTTTCAGCTGTGAGTTGAATGTCGATGACACCAAACCCCATACAAAGATATCAATTTTGTGGTTAAGATGTGCCACACACAAGAGATGCCTCTGGCAATAGAAACAATTCCTGCACACTCAGAGAAACCAGAGAGCATTTCATAACTCATTACAGTTAAGACTCTTACTATTGTACAAGAAGTAAAACTTTAATAGTATTGATTAGAAACCTCTATTACAAGCACTGCAGTATGCTTCAGTCATGGTCAAATAGCGATACTCTTATGTAGTGTTTGTTACTGTTAGTATGTTATAAAATTAAATCACTTCATAAATATATTAATTGCAAAAACATATGGGGAAGAAAATGCATGATCAAAAGCCCACTAGAATCTATGGGCATTTATTTCACCTGGGTGAAGAGAAAAAATGCTCTTTGTTTCTGACTAACTTGTGTTTTTAAAAAGAAAAATTTATCATTTTCTAGTTATTTATTTTTTATTGCTGATATTAAAAAGGAAAAAAAAATCAAGGAAAAGTTGGCTATCGTTAAAAACATTTCTTGGTCTCCTGCTTGGTTATACTTGTAAGCACTGGATAAATTAATAGCAAAGGTGTTGCACAACTTTAGAGGTGAGTTTTTGATAACTTACAAAATTCTAGGCTGGCAAACATTTGAAAACAAAAGGTTTCAAACTTATTTCTTGACACTGATTTTTTTTTTTTCAATGTTCCTTCTTTTTAATGGACAGTCTTCTGCTTTCTCCAGCCTTCAACTCTTCTTCCTTGAGCCACCCAGAGAATCATTAATGTTGCATTTGTGAGGTTGCACTTGTGCTCCTGACAGAAGTCTGTGCTCTATAGTCAGCACAAGAGAAGGTTAATCCGCTCTTGCTCCTTATGCACGAATGGAGTGCACATGGAGTGTGCGCTTCAAAGGAAGTGCTGCTTATTGCTGGCCAAGTACATTGCTGTTATCATAATAACGATTCCTTGCTCTTCTAGGATTTAATCCAAAGGCCATCAAAATAAGTGCAGAACAACTACAGAATACACCGACAGTGTGTATCACTCTTTCCTGATATTTTCTATCGGAGGGTCATAAAGTACTGCAACCATTCAGGGAGAAAAACTTTATCGCACTTTAGAGAAAAGATAAGCTGGGGTACAGAGGGCAGGCTGCTTCCCCAAATCGATACAGCCTGGGAGGGCTGAATGGAAAGTCCTTCAAAAGCTCAAGAGCTTTTGAAGCGCGAGCCAAAGTCAGTCAAAGGTTCCTGTGGAAATGTTCACATCAGCATTTAATTTTTCTGGGTTTTTAATCTATTTGAGGAAGCACAGAGAACAATGCCAAGACAGGTATAAAATGTTGAAACTATTTCAACCTGCTCTTACGTGTTTTTTAAGTTGCGTGGTTTGACTCTGGTTTTCTCTCTGCCTTGTGTAGGGATGAGAGTCGGGGTGCTGCTCACACCGTGCGCCTTGTGCAGACTCCTGTAGCGGCTCCCACTGCCCTCCCACAGGCACCAGCAGGGCCTCAAGGGAGCACCTGCTCTGCTCTCCGGGAGGTGCCTCTGGCTGGAGCGCTGCGCTAGGGAAGCGGCTTTCAGCATTTGGGGTGGCAGGTGCTGCGTAGCCCAGAACACAGAATGACATTACTCCCTGCCCCTGCTCAGTCTTGCCTTGTGTGTTCTGCTGCTGTGTAAGGAATGAAGCTATTTAAGATTTTTAAAAAGCTATTTGAATATTCCAAATTGTAATGGCTTAGAATTAAATGACTTAGAATTAAAACTTTATATAGCAGTGCCTAACCTTAGAGCTTATTTTAATTTCAAATTCTATTAATCCTTCAGACGCTTTATATGGACCAAAATGATTGCTGTTATTACTGGAGTAGTTTTCCTGTTTTTTTTTTTAACCTATTCTTCTATACACCTGATTATTTATCAGTAGTTTCTATTTGTGTGTGCTGTAGTTTAGAGAATCCCTCAGCAGATTAGTTGTATATCAGAGTAGGGGTAGTAAAGCAGATGATCCCTGCCTTGATTTTCATTACGAAGCTAAAAGGTCCTGGCATAAAATAGCTGCTGCAGAGTCTGGACCTCAGTATGGCAGTGAGGCATATATAGACTTCTTTACTCAGCAGCCATAATGCGGGGGCGAAATGGTAAAATTAGCAGCAAAGGTGAACATTTAGTAATAAAATAAATACTCTCTCTCCTTCCTAGTATGGTTTTCCAGTGATTTTTCATGTTCTTTTTGACTTTTTAATTAGTCCCTCTCAGAGAAGTTTTTTCCTATATCGTGATTTCCAAGAGCTTTCTGTCTGATTTATTTTCTATTTTCAGTGCTCAATGAAGCAGAAAAACAATTTTAGTCTTTGGTGGCCAGGGAAAATAACAAAAGTTCATGAAGGTGGTCTCCTGATGATACAGCCCTCACAGAAGCAATTGCTCTGTTCTCCATTTCCACTGCCTTGGAAGCAAATCTACAACACTAGCAGGTCTGGTAAGTGCAGGTGAGCAGCACTGCGTAAATGTGCTAAGAAATCACCACCACAAATGCATTCCCAGATTGGGTAATATTCAAATAATGGCTATTACTGCTCCAGGGAGGAAATAATTAAAGCCATTTCTTGACTCTGACAGCTTGATACTGGTGGTTTTCAATGGCAAATTACCAACATCTGTACTGCAAAATTCAGCTACTGCAGCAATTATTCAGGAGGGGTAACCACAAAGGTTCTACAACTTTTTAATTTTCTGTAAGTCCCCTAGTTAAATGTGACCTACAATTGAGACCTAAACTATCCATGATGGCAAAATAGGTCTCTTGCATTAGAAATATAAATGAAACCATATGGAATTCCTAATATTCTGTGAAAAACCACTGGCAAAAGCATCAAAGATAGAAAATGAAAGACGGGAAAGACATTTGAATATGTTCCTTAATTATGTAACAATTTAAAGTTTCCAGAGCAATTCATAAATAAGATTTATACAGTTTATTAATTTCCACAAAAATTATGGCTTTTCAGTCCACATACTGTTACAACTGTTTTGGGTAGTAAATGTAAATAGAGTGTAACTACACAAGCTGGAAATTCACATCTACGAGCCAGGGCAAGCAACATAACACTGGAACTTCTCACTGTTTTTGAAGGACTAGAGTAGCTAAAATGTTAGTAAGTTATAGGGTATTTCTAACTTTGTCAAATATTTCTGTTTAAACGCTAGGTAAAAAAAACAAATCTGAGTAAGAGTGAAAGGCTGTGATATGAAATATAGCTCTAAGATTTTTTTTTTTTGCATTCATAATAACATATTTCTTAATTATTCTTCTGCTTATGTTGTAGCTAAGTGTCCATCAGGGTTTTATCTTATAATCCCCTTTAGCTGTGGTTTTACTGATGAAACTGTAAGACTTCAGTTTAGTTTGTAAGTTGGCACCCTATCTTGAGTTTAGTATCATTATTATTTAATCTTGCAAACCAGATTAAAGCATAATACAATTGTTAAAATGTGTAGTCATTTTAAATTTGAGCTTTAAAGTTCAAAAATCTTTTTGGTAACCTGATAGGTGGTAAAAATAGCTTGTATATCTGTCTTAGGATAGTTGAGAAGCTTAAGATATCGTTAGAATCTGTGGCTGAATAGTGGCGATGGAAAGGGCATAAGAATATGCTGATTTGTAATATATGAAGTAATGAATACATCATTTGCAAATATTTGATCCATGTTAATGCAAAGATAAATGTATAATCCATTACATGCATATGAGCCTCACCTCTACATCATGGCTCTCTATCTGCTCACAGCTGGGCAGAATTAGGCGACAGCAGCCGTGGAAAGGGGGGAAGTTTCCGTTCCATTTGCGCTCTTGCAGCTGTGCCGGCCATGGCAGTGCCCTTCACTACCGCATGGTAAGAGCTTTTTCTGGATTGGTGGACATAAGGAGTTTGCTTATTTTCCAGTTATCCACTAAATTTCAGTATTGCTCTGGAAGTGCCAGTCAACCAAACAGAACATTTAATGAATTGCATGCATCTGTTTTAAAACTGATAGGGAAGAGAGTGTCTTGTTGTAATGAAGACTTATCAGAATTACATTAAAGCCATTTTCAGTCTCTACTGCTATTGTGCATGTTTGTTCAGATCAGTGGGCTAGTAGTGGACTTAAGTGATGTTGTACAAGTGCAAGTTCTACTTCTAAGCATTTTGGAAAAGAAGATGGCTAAATTTTTTTGAGTGGTGCAAAACCCAAGGGCCAGGAAAAGAAGTTATATGCAAACTAAGTGTACTGGGATGGATCTGTACAATTTTGAACAGTAAGGCCAGCTTAGTGATACTGTTCAAGACTCAGTTGGATATAGATCATATAGAAGAAATAAGCTAAATGAGGGATGACAGTGGAAAGAAATACTCATTTCATGTGTGTGGACAGAACAAGTCCAGATAGTGGCTTTATATTAACAGCATATTAAATTTTGTGATGACTGTCATTGCAGTGAGGACCACGTGAATCAGTATTGATATGCTTTAAGGCTGCTAAGATAAGAACAGTAGGATTGTGCAGGTCCAATGCTAATCCATACTTCCAGGACTGTGAGCAGGTTTCAGAAGCACGATGGATGAGGTGTAACGCATATCTTTGTTTACAGTTGAGCTTTTTCTTACATTAGGTTAATTTAAGGGTTTATATGGAGGAACTGAAGGACTGCAATAAATAAACTAAAAGCAGCAATTTGTCAGTGTCTAGAGCATTAGAGGGGAATTTTCGCTTCTTACCAAACTGTGTTTTCGCCTATCAGAGTCATCCCTGAGAACACAGCATGAAGTTGTCTGATGTCTCAAAATANAAAAAAAAAAAAAAAAAAAAAAAAGACTTTCCTGTAACTGAGGCTGTTCTGTCATACTGGCTTTTCCTTTATGTTTATGTTAAATACAACCAGTTCCACAAACATACAGAAATTTATCTATTTATTTGCAGTATTTCCATTTAAGGAAATCTCTTTGGGGAACTCCTCTCCTGAATTTAAGTTCCAGGAAAGACCATGGTATAGTTCAATTTACGAGAAAATTGTTTGGACCTTAACCTTATGGTGCATTGAGCTGTTTCTAGTAAAGTGGCAGTGTTCATTTCTCAAGAATTTCGCTTCTCAAAATCAATTAATTTATAAGAGAATTCTTGGGTCGCACAGCTTTGTTTACTGTACCCTGTTTCTGGTTCTCTGTTATATCTAGTCTATTGCTCCACGCAGCTGTAAAACAAATATTAATAATTTATATAGAATTCAGATGAAAACATAAGTTGGCAACAGTTTACAAGGGAACACCTTTTTCCTTTCTCTTTCTGGGCCTAGTTAATGAATGATAATATTAATTCATTTTCTGGAATTGCTTTGGTGACTATTGCAGTAGAAATATGAAATATATTCATATATAGAAGGAAAAGCACAAACAACACACACATTTCAAGGATAACTGAGTGTTACTCTTTGGAGCTCTGTATTTAGTACTGCCTGTAAATTTACCTGGGTAGAAGTCCCTAGACTTTTGTGTAGAAAAAAACTGTTATCTTGTGATCCAGAGTTATTGCAGAAAGCAATATTAAGCTGCATTATTTATTAACATGTTTCTCTGACCTATTCAAAAAAGAAAATTCTATAAAGTAATATCTCTCTCCGCTGCCACCTAGTGAGGTCATTGCATGGTGTAAATTCTTGACACTTTCAGCTGAGCATTTTTACAGCCATATCTTAGTAGCATACAGGAATCTGTGCAGCAAATACAGTCTGAATGCAAAATTGATCTATGGACTTACTGTGTAACTGTCTGTCTCCTAAATAATCTTCAATCACACAGTCTGCACAGGCATATTTACAGTATGCCAGAGGAGCCAGACAATGACCATGTTGCTAATTATAAGGAGGCAGAGAATTTGGTTCATTAGCAATTTCAGTACTAAACATTTGCTGAATAATGTTTAATTTCCAGCCAAATAGCATTTTAGCTGCTTTGTTCAAGGAATTTGCTAAGTTAGAAGCAATGATATTTGAGCATATAACTCCCTGTTGTTATAATACTTGTACTAAGTACAGTTCCAAGCAGAAAACTGAATCCATTGCATTATCAAAGGAATGGCATACAAAAAACCCATAACCAGTATTCCTAAGCAGTCCTATTATTAAGAAACAGCTGAGAAAAGTACATTATGTACTTAGGAATATCAAGCACACCAGGAGCAAGACGGCAGTTGGGTTATTTTGGCACTGCAGTATTCACATTGTATTTTCAGTCAGAATTGTTATTTCTTTTTATAAAGATGCCAAATAAGAATTTAATATTAAAAAGTTCTGTTTTGTTCTTTCAATGATTGTTTACATTGGACCTCATGTATCCCAACCTCTTTACTAATCTCCTAAAAAAACATGAGAGTCTGTGAGCATCACAACAGCTGATAAAGCAATGCAAATTGCCCTTCTATGAATAATTTCCCAGTGAAAAGTGTATAAATTTTACTTCTTTGCATTTCCAGTAATGTGAAATATCTGTAGAAATGACTTGTGTTAGAGTCAAACTTTTCTAATGTATCAAAACAAGTCTTTTCCTTCTTTTTGTTTTTCTTAAAAACCATCTAAATCCTGCCTGAGTTTTCTGTGTTTATTCATCCTGGCCATTTTAGCCTTCTCTCTTCCTCCATTCTAGCAGAGTGATAATTGTATTCCACCTTGCCCATATGACTTGCATTACATATAAAACGCATGTAAATCAAAAACACAGGGAGAAGGATTTAATTTACAAACATTAAAGGAGATTGTGTTGCATAAGCTCCCCCCTTGGCCAAACCCTATGCCTCCAGCAGCCGAGAGCTAGCGCTCTGGAAGAGCGCAAATGTAAGCTGGCAAATCGTGGTGCTTCCCAGGAATCTCCCCTGTCCTCTGTTGCTACACGGCTTAGGCTCTTCCTGAGCCAGAGGTGGTTTGCTCTTGATCCAACTCTTGTTTTTTTTTTTTCCCCATTAATTTTCCCAGTCCCTTTCTGACTCCAAGGAAACTTTGTGTTCTGGTCCTACTTCTGCAATCAGATGTGTACAGCTGATGGCTGTGGGATGTCTTGTGACCCAGGGGCAGAAATATGGTCTTCGAGTTCCCACTTTATCTCAGTTCATGAACTTCCTCTGACATGATTCAACACTTTCTCCTTATTTCTATGCACAGAGTGTATATGGCGTACACCCTGTCATGCTGGCAGTTTCTTCTGAAGGAATGACATTAAAAATAGACGTTTCTTGTATGTTATTTGTAGTCTACCTGGCTTAAACTCTCATGGTTGACTTATAAGTCATGACATGACATACATTTAATACTTGTAGAGAAAAGAACTCAACAGCAGTATATTATTGTACAAATTTATGTATAGTTTGTATTTGCTTATTTACTTAGAGTAAAATGATTAATTTTTTTAAAAAACCAAGTGAGTATTTTTTCAGGCACAAAGCATAAAAATTTTGCTCATAAGGGCAGATTCCTTTGATGCTAGTCCTCACGCTGCATAAACTTCGCAGATCCATCATTAGTTCTTGTCATCTCTTAGGCTCTTTTGGCTTGGGACCAAACAATTGATATAGTAGAGAGCTTCCAGCTAAAATAACAGCCTCTGCATCTTTATCTTCCCATCCATCAGATTGTTGGTGGAAGATAGGACTAATTTGTCACTCTACCCACTTGGAAAAGTTTGATAAATGGCTTAATTAGACTTTTTTTTTTTTTTAAATCACATTTCTTGAGAACTTGAGGTTGGGAAAACAATTACTAAGGACTGAATAAGAAAAGGAAATATTTTTTCTCTAGCAAAGATCAGAGTAAACACACCCATTATGCAGGAGTATGGAGAAATGCAAGGAGTACAGTGGGCTGGAAGGAGTTTCAAGAAAAATTAACCCTAATAAATAAGTGCTTTGTATACAGTGCAGTTATTCAAAGAGTCTGGACAGACAGGCCGTCCATAGAAACACCAAGCTGCAGAATACAATTTTGAATATGTTTCCCCCTAGATTTGAGTGCACTTCAGCCTTTTAGATATCTAAAATCAGCAGCAAGGCATCATTTTACCTAAAAGAACATTTAAATATGCATTGAAGTACATGTTTTTTAATTTTTTTTTAATCTTCCAGCATGTCATCTATATGAAGGGAACCATACGAAAGGAATAGATCTTTACCAAGATGCTCCTTGCATTCCCTAGTGCTGGTGTCTACACTGCTCATAGCAAAGACTTCAGGCCTCATTCTTTAGTTCTGGGGAAAGGGGCCAGGCCAAAGCCCTATCCTTCTTTGAATTCTTCTCTTGATGGACTAAAGCTGGATCACAGTTTTCAAATGTTTCTGTAGAGAAACTAGAGATCAGAGGATATTTTCATACTTTCCTTTTTGTGAGGCCATTTCATGGTTTATGAATCAAAAAAGCTGCATGAATTAAAACCTGTGGTTTTGGTGCTCTTGGAAATCTCATCCAGAAAAAAAAGGTACTAGGAAGCTATGTAAAGTTCTTTTTTCAGCTGTTGTTTCAACCCCCAACGTTAGATGATTTCCCTTTCACTCTGTATGCATAATTATGACATGTATGCACCTTTATTGACACATGTGGATGTGTGCGCAACTGGGCAAATCTGGACAAGTTAGATATGTCTGGACTCTATTTATGTTCTGATTCTAATGGGTCATTGGGATATCTATTTCTCCTTTCTATGGTCTGATAAAAATTAACAAGGCAAGAGCCAAACTTCATCCTCCTGCTTCTGATGAACTGTCCAGAAATTGGCTATAATTCAGAAATAATTTTAAAACTCCTTAATCTCCAGGCAAGAAATTTATTTTAGTAAGCAACAGACAAATATTTTTCAATTAAAATGATTTAAAATCCCTGTCTATGTAGTACACTAATATGAAATGACATTAAGGAGGAGTATTAGTACTTCCCCAAGGAAATGTCTTATCTTTTGCACTAAATTAACTGTGTCTTTCTCACACGTCCTAAAACTGTCAGCTGGGGCTTTTTCTTTGTGGAAATTTCTTCTGATTTAAAGTTTCTGAGAAGAAAGGCCAAACAAATGTGTTTAAATAATAATGACCTCTTAGGCCCCGGTCTCCACAACGCTTTCTGTAGTGGATAGTCATTAACATTAGCATTAAATCATTAGCACTTTGGAAAAGGTCACTGGGACAAACTGTGGGAGTAGCCTTCACATGGGTCAAATCTGGGGGCATTACGCATGTAACGGCACAGCGGAGTATATCAGGATAAAGTGCCATGAACCGGGATAATGCAGAGAACGGCATAAGGCGACTTTTTCAGAGTTTTGCTGGTTGGAATCCAGGCCATCAGCACAACTACACTCAGTACCGACTGTACAGTCAGAGTGCTGACTCTTTGGTGGCCTGAGAAAATAGTACACTGCAAGTATTCTCTATCTCTGCAAGCACTTAGAGCAAAAAAAGGTCACCAAACTCCTTCTGCCTATCACCGGATCACAGCGTTTGTCAGAGAAAAAATAAGGAAAAATTGTTGCTGCTGGACCCAGCACCAGGTTTTATGTACCTGGTTTTAAACTAGTACCCAGTTTTATGGCAGACCAAAGTCTTTAGCTTTGCACTCCTGTGCTTGGGCACCATCCATGAGTATTAAGGCTAGGTCCACGATGCTTTGAAGAAGTCTATGAGACTGTCTCAGATTCACTGCTCTCCTGTCCACGTGGGAACGCAGAGTCAGGCTCTCCACATGTGACTGCCAGTGTATTCATCTTTTCAATGACTTGACAAAAATGATGTTAATTATGTTCAGGCACGCAAGCACAGAGAGAACCGTCAGTGCTGAGGAATGGCATTGATGGGGAATCTGGTCAGGAGGGGAATCTGGGCAGCTCCGCAGCACCTTTCCTCACCCACTGGGACTTTGTGAACTCAGTGAATGGATGGAATTCTCCTGACATGTGAAAAGACCGAGTAATCTGTCCCAGACCAGATTAAATCTCATGCTACTGCACAGCTGGGAGCCAGTCTACAGAGTTTTAGAACTTAGTTTCAGTACTTGAAGGGACATTTGCACCTGCTGCTGCATGGAGGCAGGAGCAGGGCTGCCCAAACCATGGATGGCCCAGTGCGAACCAGCTCGTCAGGCTCCCAGCAAGACCTGTGAGGTGGGACTTAGCAGCACCCTGGTTTAGGGCTATCTCAGAGCATGAGCTCTTGACCAGATGCAGCTGTTGACACCTAGGACACCACGGGCTTGTTGTTCGGCACTTTCTCCATTTCCATCTCCATAACCCAAATGAGGCCTTGCCTGGGTTGCTCTTTGCTTGCCCTCTGTGCAGACTGGGCCAGGAGGGCTGCGCTGCCCTCCCGCTGAGGAGGTGTGTGTGGAGCCCAGCTCGCAAACACGCGGCCCCTGTGCTACCCCAGCCGGCCGCGCTGTTGGCGTGAGTTGCCAGTGTCCTGCATGACTGCTCTTACGTGGCACCTAACAGGAGCTCTGAGATGGAATTTTAGCTATGGGAGACCTTATATAATATCTAATTAAAAAAAAAAAAAGTAAAAAAACATCTTGTGACCATTCCTGGCTGTAGTTTATTTCATTATGTAATCTAATTTATGAGTTTATATGAAGATTTCCTTTTATTATCTCCCATTAAAAAAATCAAAGCTAGTGACCTTGTAAATGTTTTCCATACCAGGGAGTGATTTAAACACCCTAACTCTCATGAACAGTAAAGTGGTCATCACTGGAACGGCTGCTATGGGTGAAGCTATTCATGTGCATTTTTACAGGGTCTGCTCTGATGAGAGTAACTGCTCGTACCATTAGTGAACTGAGAAATGATCTAAAGTTAAATAGTACTTGCAGCTTTAGATCTTCACTAGGAAATCTGATTTATCAGATTACAGAACTAAAACTTAATAAAGTAGCTAACCATTGGGGCATGAATATTGCATTTACAAGATTTTTTTTTTGAATTGAAAAGAAATCAAGCATTTTTTTTTTTCATATAAATAAATGTCTTAAACATGAGGGGGGAAAAAAAAATACATTGATCCCTGTGTTGTTGAATTGCTATTTTAAGCTAAGTGAATATGCACAGTGTGTTTAACTGTATTTTAGAAATAAGAATTGTCAGAAAGAAAGCTTGCTAGAGTAATGCTTTCTGATTTAGTGCCAGTTGTGGATATTAATATTTTAAATCAATTCAATATGTTTTGAATTGCTCTACCACTTGAAAACTAAAGCCATTTGTAACAAAACAGCTAGACTAGTTTTAAGTCAAACTCTAGTGTACAAGGACATGTAAAAGTAACGGTGCACTTCAGTCTGTTTAAAAAAAAAAAAAGTGATTTCAATTTAAATGTGTTAGAAACCAACATTAAAATGCAGTCAGTACTTTGAAAGTCATTCTCCATGTGTTTAATTTATGGTTTGAAAAAAATTCTTTTCTTTTGGTCCACAGAGAACTCAAAGGTCAGAGGAAAAGTTTTCTGCAGGTAGTGAATGTCCAGGTGAATTTGCAAGAGTGGATTAACTGATGGGAGTTTTGCAGTTAGGTCTCTTGTAAATCCCGTGAATGATCTATCTGTGCTTTTAATTGCTGACTCTGTTATGCCATGGTCCAGAAGCAAGTTTCTCTAAAAGGCAAGTATATATTATCAAGACATAGTGGTGTCCTGTAGCTTGCATAGCTAGCGATCAAGGTAGAAGCTACTACATTAACAGCCCTTGAAACCCCCCAACCTTCTTCCACCCTCTCATGGCATAATAATCTTCAAAGAGCAATTTCAATTATGATAAAGTTTATTCATAGGATTAGTCAGATCACTGGGAATTTTGTCTGAATAAAAAGTATTAATGTTTTGATCCTTTGAGTGACAGTTATTTTCAGTGTGGGAAAAATAACATAATTAGGAAAGTTTTTTATTGTCTCCCTAATGATATTTGATAATAACAGATCTTTCAGTCCCTAGTACTCTGATTAATACTGAAATAATCTCTGCCTGATTTTTTTTTTTTGGTCCATTAAATATTATCTATCAATTAAATGAATTTCATTTTCTTTTCCAGACAGATTCCAGTTGCTGCTTGACTTATTAAGAAGGTAAGAGGGACACATAGTGACAGTTGAATGTAAAACCAAGAAAAAGGGCATAAAGCAGAGGAGATGAATATACTTAAAATTACTTATATATGCTTGCTTCGATTTTAAAATGTAAAACTAATGGTTATCACATATTAATAACAATTTACAAATACCAGACTTCCCCTTCATTTTGACATCAAACTTGATGTAAAGATAGCAGCATGAAAAGTAGTTTCTAGGTTGTTAATATACGGTGCTTTGGACTCCTTTACTTCTCTTTGTCTGTAGAACCAGAAAGGAATGTATTATCCTTTCACATTGTTTTGATAAATCTAGTCCCTTTAGGATTAAACACTCCTCAATGTTTCTATGCCTCACTAATCTATTTCAAGGAAAGACAGCATTGTTCTGTCATGCTCACTTGTGCAAAGTGACCATAATGTTAATATTCTGATTTCATTCATACCTGCTTGCTTTGTGCACTTCTTACAGGGGAATCGAGCTTAAGAGCATTGAGTGGTGGAGAACAAGACCCAGGATTTGATACTACAGTGTCCTACAGAGGTAAGTCAGATGGTTAAGTATCAAACTTCAGTTTTATGAACAAGTCCAGGACATTTGTGGATTACATGAGTGCTGGTGCAGACACAACCACCAGTTGCTCTGTGATTTAGAGTAGGCCAACTGAATTCAGGCTAAACTGATTTATGCTTTTGGAATATGCAGACACGAGAGTTGCTCTTTGTAAATACAGGTACACAAATGTTTTTGTAAATACAGGTACACAAATGTTTGCAAAATCATTACTGGCATAATGTGGTTCAGCTCTCTTGAAATAACGGAGCCACCTGATTTATGCTACTAATTATAGGCCATCATGCTGTAGATGCTGTGGTAGCTGACCCTTTTCACATAGAATGTGATATAGCAAACAGAAATTTTGTTTTTCTACAGGAAAGATAACACACTGAAAATAATATACTTAAATCATCACAGATCTCCACCAGAGTTCTTCAGTTCTATATTGCTAAGTTTTCATTCATTTTTATGGACTCACTGCTCGACTTTGCTTGTATGCATTAGTTCATTTATATTCACGTGGACAGTGCTCATCTGGTTACAAATGATATTGTTGGCTGGGCCACAGGGAGAGCAAGCAACCACAGGCCACCGCTGCGTGTGCGGCAGCTGCTCAGGGACGAAACGCCATCTGGAAGGGCTGCTGCTCCCGGGGGCCGCTGCGAGGGGCTGCTGCCCTCCCGGGTAGTGGTGGGAGCAGTTTGGTGGCAGCTTTTGCCCAAACGCTCTCTTGGCAGCACCAGGGCTGGGGCTTTGTCAGGAGGAGCTGAGGGCACCCTGTGTGGGGGCTAACACACTGACTAGGCTTCCCTTGAGCTGACGCAAGTAGAGAAGGGTCAGGGAATTTGGCAAAGAAAAAGAAATTACTGGGCAATGTGGGCACACTGTTGCCTGGTTTCCTAGTGGTGACCTCCACTTCTAGCTCCTTGGGAAGACAGCTAAATCAGCCATGACCCCTTTGGTTGTCTGGCCCTCCCTCCTGGTAGAACAGTTTTGCAGGTTGGTTGAGGTCAAAAAATAAGATTTAATTAGGAGCTCAGACTTTATATTATGAGAGTTTGATGTTGAACAGCTTATCAGAGGCCATTCTCTATTTTTTCTGTTTGCTTTTCTAACAGCCTATTTTATCAAGCCCGTATAGTCATACTATGAGCATCTCAATAAACAATGTAGAATATTTGTACTGTAGCTTAGAGGAGGTATCCAGATTCATGCAGCTGATAAAGTGCATGAAGGTGATACAGACTTGACAGATGGTGAATTCTGGCCTCAACAAAGCCTTGTAAAGAAACTAGTGCTCAGAAAGAAAGAATTTCCACCCCATCTCAGATAACCATCTGCAACCTCTATGTATCCGTTTAATATTTCTTTTTTTTAATGCTTCCTCTAAGTTATATAGCTTAGTTATGTAGTTATATTTAAATGAATGAGATGGCCCCTGAACACCAGATATTTTTAAAAGTCTAACTGAACAGGAAGAAAAGCACGATTTGTGCCTCATATTATGCCTATTTTCAACTAATGTGACTAGAAAAAGTTTTTTTCATTTCATTTTTCAGCATGAGTCTGGTATGTCATAAATGGACTACAAGTTCTTTGGTTCAGAAACAAGGTTTTAAAAATGATATGGTACATTTCTGGAGTGCTTTGATGTAATGGACAATAACAATTTATATTGAGATCCTTCTAATTTGTCTTAAATTTTCCGTTTAATTTGATATTGGCTGCTCAGCAGTGACCATTTAATTGAACTTACAAAATTGCACTCTCATGTCCTTTAGTTACAGGGAATCTGCTAGAGGAAGCTTCTGCCATACTCAGTTTAATTTAGATGAGCATCCAAACGCACAGATGTTTAATCCAAATTTTGTCTAGAAAAGGAAGTGGAAATCTCCCAATCAAACTGCTCAGAAATGTCCAGTACTCTGGGCAGGGCAGAAACAGTGCAAAATGATCTCCCTTTTAATAAGATATTGCTACAGTTGTGTGGTTAACCCAGATCCAATGAGGTATGGAAAAAAGAAATGATCAAAAATGGCTTACAAAATACATTTTTTCAAAGTTGCTTTTTTTTTTTTTTTTTTTAAAGTTTACATGTCTACTATTTTGTTTGTTTTATCCACTTCTAACTTGCATAATGTATTTTCTGCATATTGTAAATCTAGTTAAATCCAGAGGATATTGGTGTCATTTCAGATGAAATCAGACAGAGGTGACCCATAGTATTAAATCTGAGTGTCCACCTACTTGCTTCCTATTAGATTTCATGTATTAAGATTAAGAGTTGCAATTGCCAGTGGTATATATTTGTATTTATAGAGTTATGCCCTCCCATTGCTGCATTTTTACTTCTTATATATTTAATCATATACTTCCTATTAAATCTATTATCAACTGAATGTATTATATATTGAAAATTGTGCTCCTAAGCCTTTCCAAACCCAAAACATACAAAAGAAACCAGTAGCAAGTTACAGTGATTTTAATATCAGCTTTAACATGATTCTGTTTATGTTGGTTTTAGAATTATGCCTTGGTATTGTTGTCCTTAAAAAAAATATAAAAAAGAGTGAGAGAGAGTAATAAATAAATAAATAAAGATGGGGCAATAACAAATTGCTTTCTTTGCTATAATGCAATGTACCACTGGCAGAAAATTTGTATTTTTTACTAACCAATCCAGGCATCTCTAAAGATCTGAGAATTGAACAAGATGGTGTTTTTAGGAACAGAAGACTATTACATAACTTTGAAAAAGGCTGAACCATTGTTAATGCTTTGGGAGTTTCTATAAATACACAAGGATTTTTTGCCATTCTTCTCCAATATTTAAAATTATTATTAAAATGTCAGCCATCATTTTTATAAAATATTTGTATAAACCCCTCAAATCTTTTTCAAGATTATCAAGTAGTTAACATTCAAAGTTCACCTTTGCGTTGTGCATACAAACTGATTCCACTGAAGACACTCTGGTTTCAAATTAAAGAAGAGGTGTTTAATCTAATATTTAATCTTAAAGGAGAGCTTAATTAAAAAAAGCACTAATTAAGTTTAAAAAGTTTAGCAAAAGAAAAACTTACAGTTAAGAACAAATAAGCTGTGAAAGGTTCGTATCTAAAAGAAAGTTTTAAGAAAATTTGGCCCAATGCCTGCATTCATCCATTCCGTAATATAACTGTATTTTGGAAAAATCACCATTTGGGAGCTATATTTCCTCAGGTAATATTGGTTAAAGCACATAAAATTCCTCCCGTTTAAGCCAATATAAGCCTGTGAAATCTGTAAGCTTCTATGAAGCATTTATAAAAATGTTATGCTTTTGGAATCTATCTGTAAAGACTTTTCTGTGGTAAATGCCAGAAGAAGTACCATACACAGGACATATTTTTAATATTGACGAAAATGGAAAAAAAACAAGCTCAGCCAAGTTTGCCCTCCAAACTTGGACCGGGAACACTGACAAACACTCCTAGCTAAGTCCAGCTGCACAGGCCAGGATGTTCAAGACGTGAGCAGTCTATCAGTGGTTCTGATGTACCTCCTACTGCCCTGATATTTGAATGTCCCACAGTCATCACCATAATTCTTCTGTGTGGTAAGGGAGGGACAATATCTCACTTTAACAGAAGGGAACCGAGTTTCCAATATTCTAGCACTTTCTTTGCAGGCAGTGGAAGAGCAACTGTTTCCACCCAAGGCCCACATTTCCCTTCCTCTCTCCCCAGTGAGCTTCAGCTGGGCTTGTATATGGCTAAATTAGGATAGATTAATTCTACCTTACCTGACTTTCTCAGAGGCACACAAAATGGTTATCTGGGGCAGTGACTAATCCAAGCTGGCATCATAATCACAGATGTTATAATAGAGGTTTTTGTCTTGATTTGTGACTATGAAAGGCATAGCAAAAGAAAATTAAGTTCAGTTGACCTAAAAGTTTTTGTGTTTTTTTCTTTTTTTTTTCCATACTTGCGAAAACGTGGTATTTTCTGATTGTTCTGGAGTGTAATTGTCAACAAAAGAGTTCCAACTTTTAAAAATTCTGGGTTCTTCAGCTCATTCTATCTTTTAAATGTTTAATTTAGTTCAGTTGTGGCTTGCAAATAATTTCTCTTCTGGAGCTGTTCTCTTTATGAGCTATGTAGGAAAAAGAAATCCTTCAGCCCTAGATTTAGCCACCTCATTATTGCTTCTCTTGTGGGCAGTAGCACCATTCAGTCAAGAAAAGTTACAAATATGTAGATGATCTTGACTTTGGAAAAGTGATATCTTGTACTGATAAAATGCCTCAAGAAAACAATAGGGTAGGCTGGCACATGTACCAGAACATATTAAATTAACATAACTAGGATAAATGCCTAAAATGCCACTCTGTATTAAATCAGTGAATCCATGATGAAGGGCTATAATTCCCACCTCCTTGAATTTCAGGAAAAAATTTCCATGTTGCTGAAGGGCCTCTCTTTTAACGTCGGAGCAACTGAGATTGATAAGTAGGCATGCAGAGCCCCACAGCAAACGATGCCAGGCTGCAGGCTGAGTCCACAGTCTGTGATCCCAACAGCCTCCGTCTGCCAGCACACAATTACTGTTCAGATCGGCCAGGCATCTCCAGGGTGTTAGGTCTGATGTGAACATTTATCAGCTCTACATGGAAAAATTCATCCCTTGAACTGAAATACATATTTTGTTCCAATATCTTGAAATCAAGGGCGAGGACAGGTCTTGCCTTGAGCATAGTGACACCCCTCTACACCAGAACTTTACAAAACTCGCTAAAATCCTTCTTTGTCATTTTGCCTTAAAGAGCACAAATAACACAAGGGAGATTACTTCTACCACACAGCAAAGGTAATTGCTAACCTCATGCAGAATTCTTGTATAGCAAGTTTCCACTGATAGTTCCTTTAGGTGTGTATATAACATATTAAGTATATATCATAATAAATTCTATGTTATGTTATATGTATGTGACATATATGTATATATCACATATATATGTAAACACACATACACATACATTATTACTAGTGCTTCAGCAATTTAGCATAGTTCTTGTGCATTCATGTGCCTGACTAGCAGTCCTCATTGGAGATTTCACTGGCAATCCCCAAGATCATGGAAATGGTATGTGGCAACTTAGGCTGCACCTGAAAAGGGCTGTGTAGGAGAAAGCTGCAGCATCCATTGCAAGGTAATAGCCATTTTCTGCTAACAGATCACAGCTGAATACCTGGATGTCGTTAGTAATGGCTTGATAACAAATACCTTGTTCTGCTCCTCTTTTGTAGAATGTTGTTCTCTTTAGCTTTCATGGCCTGATAGCTACATAAATACATATTCTCACTACAAATGTTCTGTTTAGATTCCAACCTGCTAGAAAATATTTGAGCCACTCTTGGTGAAATATTTTACAGCCCACAGTGCTGATCAAGTTTACAGCAGATGCCAGAGATTTCAGCAGTCAGGGAGTAAAAATCTGTGCTAACTCAAGTATAACAAGTAGTTTGGCCACAGTATCATGGGACTTCATGCGCACAGTTTTGTGCTACTGCATTTCTGGGCAGAATTAGTAAGCCCATGCTCAATTCAGTGTTGGCATGTTTGAGTGCAAAATATGGTAGGATTTTTAGGCTAAATCTAAATTGATTTTTTTTTTTTTCCAGGAATCACTTATGTATTTTTTTAAAAGATGTGTTTAATATAGTTCTACTTGGTTTTGTTCCACTCACAATCTCTACTTTGGGACTGATTCTGCTTACTGTAACATTGTGCTGGTGCAAAATCAGACCATATCTCCACAAAGCAGTATCTTTCGTATGTTCACTGTGCCCTGTTGACTAAATATAAAACTGTCTTTCCTGAAGTCTCAGATCTCTGTTGCTATGTAGGCCTGCGATCAACAATTTATAAGCAAGACAGAGAGTAAGGAAAAAGGAATAAAATTGTGAGCTCTCTGGATAGAATATTTTGTAGAGAAATGAAAAACTGACGGGTAATGAGATGCGCTTTGCTTGTATTTTCAGGGGCTGCAAAATATCTAAATAATTTTCAGAACATAATATTCTGCACATGGGGCAGAGGCTAGTATAGTCTGTAGGAAGTTCCAGGAGAGAAATACAAATTTCCAGTGGCAGACTCCAATGCTTTGGGAGAACCCAGTGTAGGTTAGTATCATGTGCCTTTGATATTCAATAATGGCCTTTAAAGAAATACAGTATAATAATAAAAAGTAGTATATTCGAGTAAGATGAAATTTTTCCAGCTGTTGTTCTGTGCTATTATGAAAAATCAAGTTTTACATACTAATGAAATGTATTTACTATAGTACAGGAAACATTTAACCAAAAAAGCAGGTGCAATTTCTTCCTATTTGCACTAGGGATTGTGTTTCCATTCATCTCTTAATATAGTTACTACTTTTCATGAACTTAATGACATTTCCAAGAGACGGGAGAATAACAGAAATGCACAGTGTAGTATATAATATAAATGTGAATGATTTATGTCTGCTTTTATATCCCATTACAACAATCATTAAACTTTTATGTATGAGAGGAAAACAGAGAGAGTGCAACAGGTCGAGGTTCAGTAAACCTAGAACCACAAGAGCTTCAAAAACAACCAAATCAAAGGGTAGTTCAGCATTTCCCTTTTTTTTTTTTTTTTTTCATGACTAGTGATCCTATCTGGAAGTAATTTTCTTTACTTTTTCATTTGGTAAAGGCATAAAAATTTTCCAGCTTTTTAGTTTGTCAAATCACAACCATTTATCTTTCGGTACTTGTCTTTCCTTCTCTCTGATGATTATTATACCTGGTTTTTAATGCCAAGATAAATATTACTAATGTTCATTGAAAAACATTTAATCAGTGGTTCTAAAATTTCTTAGCCCTTTTTTTCTTTACTGGGAAGATTTTTTTTTTTTTTTTTAACCATTGAACGTCTGCAGAGCCCTCCACAGGGGATAATGTAGAAAATTCTGAGAACCAACCTTAAATCCAACCTCTAAAACTTCCACTTTGTTCCTTGTGGTTTCTGAGGTCAAATGTGCATCTTCATTTATCTTAATTTCCCACTGAACGTTTTTCTTTGTGGTTTTGTAGGAATTTGTCTGTATTCAGTAGGTTTGTAACATTACTTTTTTTTATATATGCTAACACATTTGTAGTCAAAAAGTGCCAAAGGTCTATTTGAATCTCAGCTACACTGTGTTTAATATTTGCAAAAATACTCCCCATTTTGCATTAATAATTCTATGTCTTTCTGTGCTTATTGTATCATTACAGTCCATTCATTGAATATGTCAAGAAGCAGATGAGTTCTTTCACAACATAAAAATGATATTCAAAAAGCAAGTTTGAAAGTTCTTCAAAAATATATGGAAAAAAAAAGGTGTATGAAAATCACTTTGCCAGTACCTTTAATTTGGTCGGTCTAGGAGATTTCCTAGCAGCATGTGTCCGTTCAAAGTTCAGATGATTCGTATTTGCCTGTACAGTACTCTGACATCCTTGTCATCACTCATCAGAGGTCTTGTACCTGCATACCACATCTCCTATATCCTGGAGTCTGTAATGTATACAAACCTGATGAGATAAATTCTACAGCCTTGAATAAGGCACAAGCATCTTTAGCTATGCTTCCAAAATGTACCACTTCTCCAATTTAATAAGTTTAAATGATATACTTTGATACTTTCCTGAGTGTTCTTGTGCCTTTTACTGGTCATGAAGTTAGGCAAGTATTTGTACTGGTTTGTCAAATCAAAGCTGGTTTCAGAAACAAAGTATCTGTAGTTCCTACTGATGATCTAATAGGCTCAAAAATCTTACTTTAAAAGGCAAATTTCAGAAGAGTGGCCTTAAGACTCCAGCAAAGTAGTAACAGAGTACTGAAAAAAAAGAGAAGACTTTCTTTGGAGGGAGGTCAAGCTCATATAAAACTATTTCATTATTTCCTGCATCTCTACTGATGTAATTTTAGCAGTAAAAAACATTTCATTCCCCTCCCTTTTTCCCCTTCTTTTTCACTACTGATTGCTAAAGCGAAAAATGGGAATTGCATTTTTAGTAAATACAAACTGCTTCAACCTGGAGCTGGAAAAACAAACAAGCAAACAAACAAAAAACAGCGAAGAAAGTAGCCTGAACAGAGGTACAGATGGATTTGCTTTAAAAATATTATGCCCATTTCCTTCAAACCTGAAAGAGAATCCTAACAACAACAAAAAACCACAAGTAGGCAGATGCTCTTGTCTTACCATGTTTGAGTTTTTCAAAGGCAAATGCTTTCAGTGGATCATACAGAAAAGGGTTAAGCATGGATTGGAATGGATTGTACGTGATTAACTCAAGAATGGTAAAACTAACACTGAACAAGTTTTACAGATACACAGGGCAAAAGGCTAGTCTGCAATTGCAGTCCAGGTGGAATTTGTGTAAGGATGCTATGATCAATTGAAAGTGGAAAGGTTTTGTATTTAAGACCAAATTAAATCTTAACGGTATTTTTCACAGAATGACCTTTCCTCTTATGGCTGAAATTACCAGCTAGGCAGCCAGGCACACCGCCACAGAGCAACAGAAATTCCTTAGGTCTCTGCTGGTGCTGTGTTTATATCTGGCTTAACAAAGAGACGGGAATCTGGCCTGCAAAGTCATCATTATAATGTTAATATAAATATAATTATATTTTCTCCAGCAATGGAATTAGTGCCACTAGGAAACAAAATCATTTTAGATTTCTCCTGCTGTGTTTGTATGAGCTTGGGGTCTAACTGGCATCTAGGGAAATTTGGCCTTTGTGCTCAAATAATGTAATGCTATGCTTTCCATTTCGAGATAAAATTACTACTAGTGGGATTTATGCCATAAGAATATTGTTGCTAAAACTTCTGGTTGTTCAGGCTCTTTTGTCTTACCATATAAAGGTAGTTATTTATGTGCCTTCATATAAAGACATACATCTAGATGTGCATGTGTGTTAGTTCTGGATGTGTTTTTAGCGAAATTAATGTGAAAGACGTTATGGTGATATAATTCACTGCGTCCAGCCAGAACTCTTGCTCTCTTCCTCATACAAAAAGACACATTATTGTCACCTTCCTACAAGCAAATCTGAAACAGAGCCTTCACAGAGTCTCTTTTTGTCTGTCCAAACCTTAGGAAAGGATATGGATGGCCAAAGGTGCCATGCTGCTCATAGTTTCAAGGGCAATTTTTAAGAAAAAAAGATAAGCTTACTGATAATTATTTCTGTAGCTCTGAGCACAGTCTATTTTTAAGACTCTGAAGGTGAATGAGGCACCTCAGATGAACATGGGCAATCGAATCTAGCGCTCCAGTTTTCTTCAGTTCTGGAATACCTTTCTGGACCTCTCTGAACACAAGCTGCTCACCCGCCACTCGGCAGCACCGAGGAGCTGGACAGAAAGGACTAAGATCTCCTGACAGGTCCCGTGCCCAGGTTCTTCCTTGTGAAAGCAAAGACTGGGGAGGAGTGAGTCACTTCTGGGGACAGGAAAGGGGGGGGGACTTGGTTAAGCAGGAACTTGTATTCTCAATTTTAGTGTACATGTCAATTAAGAGAGAAATTAATCCCTGCAGATACCTGGAAGACTTAATATGCATCAGTAGATTCACTCTTCATCCAATATCATAGAAAATATGGGTTTCGCTTACAATAATGCTGAAGAGCAATTTTTTTTTTCCTTATTTAAAAATGTATTTCCTAAGCTAATATTGCAGTGGACGAAACTGTTCTCAATAATGTTTTCAAATGAGATAAATTCAATAAATTGAAGCCCATTTTCCCGACCTGTGTCTGACAGCCATCTAATGCCCAGTGTCCAGAAGTGGATACAAAATCATTACTGTGTGAGAGACTTCTTTTTCCGACTAAAATTGTTCCAAGTGAGCACTGGAAAACCTAAAATAAAGCAATACTCATCCCAAATGTATTGTAATCATGATTTAAACTCAAGGCCTAACACAGAGCTTCTCCTTAGCCAAAGTAGCAACTATTTACTTAGAGATGCCCTGCTAGCATATGCACACACACAAATACTCCTCTCTCTCCCACTATGTCTTGCGTAGCAAGCATGCTTTTTACTCTTAGATGGAATGAAGCTTTGCTTTAATTATCTTTATACTAATTACATGATTCTAATTATTGTTTAGGGAATTATTAGTCCCAGCTCCAGTAAGCAAGTTGGAAGGATGCATCTCTTTATAGAGGCTACTGAAAGTCCTTCTTAAACCCTATTGAGGTTTGTGAATTAAGGCTGAAGTTGTTCATAGGCTTTGGAAAAATACATTTCATCTCTGAGCACATCACTGCCACTTCCCCACTAGGTACGTAGCACCCCCTTTGTTATTCTAACCACTCCTGATATTAAAAAAGAAAAATAATAAGGACAGAGAGAAAAGAAAGCCTGAGCATAAAGCCCAGCAAGGTTGTCACAGAAAACAGATGAGTTACTCTTAGACAGGATTCTGTTCTAACATCCCCTACTGTTTCTCTTTTTCCTCTTTTTCTGTCTTTGCTAGGAAATGGCAAGTGGGTCTGATTCCTGAAGTCAGGATAGAATTAATTTCCAAACTTTCTGGGTAGACTTTTAGTTGGACTGATTTCTAATACATAAGTATCATACACTTGTATTGCTCTTCCCCTCTCTACGTCTGAAAGCTACAGCATTGAAGAATTAGCCCCCAGGGTATTATTATCCACTTCCAACTCATGGGTTACAGAGGGGCTTGATGACTTCTTCAATACGCTGTGGTAAAGCTCAGAAGGGAACCCAGATGTCCTGGTTCCTCATCCTGTCCCTTAACCGCAAACCACACGTTCTTGCCTTATTAGTGACAATCTCAGCACATGAAAACAGGCTATTTATATCTAAATATTTCATCTGTTCTCACTCGATATTCCCTAACTCACCAGTGTAATTATGTTGGCAAGGCAACAATATCTTTTTCCCAGTAAGCACAAACAGATTGTTAGATTTTCTGCTGAGATACAAGTTGTAGAAGAGCTCCCAAGTAACTAAGATCAAAAGGACTGTGTTTTCATTGAAACATCCTTGGTAGGGCAGCAGTGCGAGAGAAGATTTCTTAACATCCTACTTAGTTAAATCTGACAGCTACGTTAAAACCACTGATCAAGAAGGTCCTAACCTTAAACAGTATCAGCACAGAATGAGCTAAGCCAAAGGCAGAAAGGATAAAATGAGGCATCGGAAAGTTCTGGGTTTTTCTTAATCAGTTCAATGCCTGTTCAATATTCTCAGAGACAATGCAGGGGACAGGCATATGCCTTTTGCGAATTCCCAGCAGCATGTCCCCAGTCCTAAGTTCCTTTGTTGGAACTGTAAAATACAAGCAAATGTGAAAAATCTATTAGGAAGTGGCTACGGACATAGCTTGGGGTTGTTAGAGATTTCAGCCTGGTGTCGCAGCCGAATTCCCATCTCTCTCACACTAATTGGAGAGTTACAACCAAACATCTGGAGGTGACTTTCTGTGAAAAGGCTTGCACGCCTGCAAGGGAGAGGAAGGAGGTCTGCGAAGTGCAGGTCTAATGACAACAAGGTTGAAACTAGCAGACTATATAGCAGATAGTTTAGCTGAATTTATACTTAGAATTTAGCCCTTTGGCATTTGATGTGCTGTATCACTTTTATACAAGGGAAGGCTACAGGAACAAAAATTCACAGTGGTTGAAAGTGTTAAGCTGGATCCATAAAGAGAAGAGCAAATGGATTAAGGTAAGTTAACTGATGGGAAAAAATCAAGTTGTCAAGCAATATTAAAGTCCCAAAAGTATTGCTTACAAGCAACTTTGGATGGTAAAAGTAAGAAAATCTGTGAAGAAAATCTGAACTGTGTACTTAACAAATGGTGTTATAAATTAAGTGATTACGTGTTCTCTGATTGACAAATATCATGCTTGTTTTGTCAAAATATGTGCTTCCATTTATATAGAATAAAAACCATCCTAAGCAAAACGCAAAAGTTGATGAGAATTTTGCTACTGAAGTCACTACCACTATGTTTCACTCTATCCAAGGCAAAGATTTTTTAGCTTTTGACACTAGACTGTCGCATCCTGGGATTGAAATGACAGCTACAATCTGTCTCCCAGATTGTATTATATAAATGTCAGGTGTACAATCCTTCTTACTTTTCAGGGAAATGCAGAGGCATAGTCACATTTACTAATATGTAGACAACACATATGCTAGTCCTGCTCAGTAGGATACTAGAGTTTACTGACATAAAACTTTAGGTTATTATTTCAGAGCAGAGGCTGAAAATGCAACATAGGTTCATACCGTTCATGTTCATATTTTCAAAAAAATCTCAAACATTTTACCTGGAACTTTCAGTCACCGACTGTGTGCTCTCAAACGTATCCCTAAGAACCCCAAGGGTAGAAAATAACAAGAGGACAGCTGATGAGCAGTACATTTTCACCTATGATGAAGTCAGAATCTCTCCACTGTACAAGAGCCCCCCTTTTTTTTCTTCTTTTTCAGTGTTCTCTGACTTGAAGGAAGTCTCAGGAAAATGCTGAAGTGCTCTGTTGTTTAACATCTCAAATGAAATGGGCACTGTAACCTCTCAATGGCCCTGGAGCTGCATAGGAATTATTTCCTGCTCTTTGCAAAGGAAGATGCCTTCAGATTTTGTTATATGATAACAAATACGAGAAAGGAGGCCTCCTCTAGTTCTAGCAATCCTATCCCTCCCACTGGGCTTTCCTAGAGGTAGCAGAGTTAAAACTCCCAGGTTTTATTTTCAGAACATGGTCATTTCTCATTTTGATATTTTAAAGTAAACAATTTCTTGCTCCCATGTATTATTCAAGTAGAGAGAAGTGGGTCTCCACTGCATGCATAACCAAACATCTAGCCTGCTCTAGACAACCTTCTCAAATCGCTAGAGAAATTTCTGTATTGCTGTTGTTATCATACTCCATTCACTACCTCCAGTTAGTTAATGCTTCAAGCATCGTGTCACATGTTTACCCCACAGCTGTGGGGGAAGCTTTCAAGTTTTGTTGGACTGTGTTGTATCTAAGAGCTTGACCATAGGAGAAAAGGGGTATCTAGACAGATGTTACTGGTATCACATTAATACAGAAATAACCTCTTGAAAGTAGATTTGCTTTATTTATTTTTTTTCTCAGTGAGAAAGTATCAGTTTCAGAGAGAGAAAATAACGGTTTTCAGCCACCTGCCTATCAAGCTCTTTCAATACTGTCATGAAAAATCCGTATTGCTCTTTCAAGTTTTAGGTAGTAATTTTGTGATTTTTTTTGTTACTGCCAAAACATTTACATGAAACAGCTATTCAGATCATATTGTCTCTAAACTGTGAAGTGTGCACAAATTCAAAATTATTCAGCTTGTAGAGATTACTGCATATTGAATTCCACAATAGAAAACAGCACAACACTAGTATTGCTGCAGATTTACTGGAATAGCTAAAGTGACACTTAAAAAAACTATTTTCCTTAAGCACACAATTACATTGAACACAAAATCCAGTACTTCACTACAAAATCAAGCAGGTCATTGCTAATAGGATCCTATTAACCGCTGTTTTATATTTCTGAATTCTGTGTACTTGTCTTTCAGCAGCACACTAATTATGGAAAAGCCTCTAAAATATCAATGAAGTAACGTAAATGTGGAACTGGAAATTTCAAGTCTTATGTGAGCCATCATATGAGGTATGTGGAAGTGCTCTCCTTGTATAATATGCTAAATAGTGTTATTACTGATTCTCGTGGGGATTCTGAGTTTCAATGACAGCATTATAAGGCAACTCTAAGGCCTTTCATAAATATATTGGGAAAGAGCCATAAAGGTAGTCTTGGAAGAAGGGCTCTCTGATTTGAAAACAGAAGCCAAGGTTATTTCTATCTGTTAGGGAAGCCTGATGAAAACTTATTATGCAGACCAACCTTAAAGACATAAAACCAGAAGCTTCTAAGTCTGCAGTAGTGAAGGGGTTGCTAAAGAAAAGTGAAGCCCACAGAAAGAACTTACCTTGAGCGTGTGACTGGAGTGCAGCCCTTTGGCCTTCTAGTTTTCTGATACTTAGAGGACAGCATTTAAAGTTTATGTTCTTTTCTATGTTTCAGTTCATTTCCTTCCTTCCTTCCTTCCTTCCTTCCTTCCTCCCTCCCTCCCTCCCTCCCTTCTTCGTTCTCCACCTTAAAAAAACGAAGCTTATATTATGGCTCTGATTCAGTAGGGCATTTCAACACCTAGTTTAAAGCATCAGGCAAGCTCCAATGAGTACAGGAAGTGCGTGGGCAGACTAGATGACATAGGCACATATGTAAGTATTCTGCTGAATGGGTCTTAAAGTTGCATTTGGGCAAATATTTAGTTAGATAAAAACACATATAACTTTTTTTTCAATACTGTTTAACTTAATTTTATTTAAATTGAGATGAGAAAAGCTGTAGATAAAATATGTAAAATGTGGTGAATTAAAGACTTAGAAATTAATTTCTCCTGGGACCTTTTACAGTCTAGACTCCATCGACATATCCTGCCAATTTGTTTGCCTAGTCTCCCTGTGAACATAGCATTTGATACTCCAGGCAACCTAGAGATTCCTGATTAGAATTCTTGATTGCTACTTCCTCTAGTGCTCTGTGTTCATAACGAACCTTTTAAACATGATTTTTAGCTTTAGGCTTTCCATTCCACAAGAACTGAGATTATACACTGAATGAGTAGCTTTCAGGGAACGGTAAATGTCTTCCTGGTATTTTCCAGCAACACTGGGACAGAGAATGATGTAGTGAAAGCTCTCTGGAAAACAGAAATTTAAATCCAGAGCAGACGCACACAGTTTCCAAAGCCAGAGAAGGAATCTGGGAACCCATAAGCCTGGCTAACGAAGAATGTTAAGAAGCAGCTGAAGTATAGCTGATAGTCACCTATATGCTGTGATGCTAAAGCTCATCTTGAGTCTCTGTGGGATTGAATCATCCACTGTCCATAGTTTTACTGGAGAACTCTTAAGACATCTTTCAGGTGGGGGCAGGGACACTGAGCATATCTGCTTCAGCTTGTCAGTGGCCACCAAGAAGAAAAGGCGTTCTCCCAGGGCGACTGCTAACTAACAGTATTTCATAACGCCTATATATAAATGACACAAAGAAAACCAAGCAAGGGATTTTAGGTCTGATCTCAGGCAAACAGAAATATTAGGAATTACAGCAACATCAGTGACATTCGTGTTCTACTACTGATGATGATTGTATGTACTTGTTAATATACGTGACCCAAAAGCCGTCATTTATTTCATTATTCTGGCACTT
Source organism: Nothocercus julius (assembly GCA_013398735.1). Lineage (NCBI taxonomy): Eukaryota > Metazoa > Chordata > Aves > Tinamiformes > Tinamidae > Nothocercus > Nothocercus julius. The sequence goes on along the minus strand of VZSV01000269.1, from coordinate 183,923 downwards.
GAACTAGATGTACTGATGTACTAAAAAGTGCAAAACAATCCTTAACGAGTCACTCTGCTTTCAGGGAAGGTTTCCTTTCAACTTCCAGAAGTTAGAACTACCCAAGTCCCAATTCCTTGAACAGAAGGTAAGAGTTCTAGGTGTTTTCAGAGTATCTAATAACTTACAGTATATTTAAAATCCTTGCTTTAATAGTACCTTATAGTAAGAGGTTCTATGAAATACACACAGTTCAGTGCTGTCCTCCCTACATAGCCCCTCATTTTGCACATTTTCACCATATGGCTTCATGCTTTTCTCAAAGATAGATTATTCCCCATGTTCAAGTCCCTTGTTAAGACAAGGCATCTTTAGGTTGCCACTGCTGTGCTAACATCCTCATAGTTTACCCCCTACATGGTTTGTACATGTTTCTGAAATGGTAGGATTCGATTGTGATCTTATTCATTACCTCAGACCAGCCCTTTGATAGCTGTTTACATCAATATTGACAAACTGGGGACTTCTGGATGTGGACCGCTGGAGACAAACTGAATAAAAGAAATAAAAAGCATTTCCATGAGAAAGATTCCAGTAACTAAACTAATCTTCAGGGGGTGATGCTGATTCATTAATGGTACTTCTTGCAGAGCCTTCATTGCTTTTTAGCTAAGCACACAATGCAGCTGTATAATTAAGCCACAGGCATAATACGGGACAAAAGGCACATGTGGCTTTTTTGCTGTTTTTAATTTTCTTCTTTCCAGTTATTACTGGGCCCGCTCTAGTGGCAACAAGAAGACATGAAGAAATTGTGCTCAAACTTTGTCATCTCAGATTCATAATTCATGGTGTTTTTTGAAAATATTAATTTTTACTACAAAAATTGTTAGATAAAGCACAGTCTCTTCTAAATGCCTTCATTAGTCCAAATAGCTTGATCTGAGAAAAAAAAAAAGGCGAGAATACTTGGAATACAAATGAAAAATGATCTGAGAACAGAAGAAATTGTGAAAACTGATTCCTGTTCTACCAATCAGATAAATCAAACATTGTTCTGCAAAATATATTGAAACCAGCTGTAGGAATAACCAGACCACAATTTACACAGGGAAGTGTAGCTAGCTAATTACTCAAGATCTTCTGGGAAGATGCCACAGGGGAAAAGGTGCTCAGAAGAGCTGGCTACTTTCTGAAGAAATTTTCAGAGAGCTGAAGAAGAAACCCCCCCTTCCTAAGGAAGATGGGGAATTATGGCTGAAGGCCCTCTTAACTAAGCAAGGAGCTTTTTCATCAACTGAAATGGAAATGAGACCATACAAGAAGTGGAAACAAGGACCAGCAAGCAAGGAGGCATATAAAAGTATTGCTTGCCAGTATTACTTACTGGTGAAAAGGGGAATAATAAAAACCAAGCTGGAGCTAAAAGTAACAAGGGATATAGAAAAGTAACAAGGACAAATCTACAGGTGTGTTAGTAGCAAAGGAACCATTAGCTTTTGCTTCAAAGTGATTGGCTGCGTGGAGCTCCAGTGAAGATTCAAAATGCTTAGCTATGGACTACCCAGAATGATCACAATTAATGTAGGTACATTTGACTTTGCTGTAAACTGCCTACAGAGGGACTGAAAGCTTGCCAAGGTCTTGAATTTTAGACCCTCAGAGAGACCAAGGTAGTCATCCACAAGGCAAGTTATCTCTATCTGGAAATGTTTCTTTACCCTGCTTCTCACCTCACATTGAATTACAGGAGTCAAAGCTATAATACAGCTTTAACCTAGTCATGGTAATCATTCTCCAAATTAAATATCCAGACCTAACTGAGCTGACTTTCTGGGAGGAACATTTAGTATGTGCCAGTGATTATGTGACACTTGTTAAGCAATAGCACTTCTGCTTTGAAACTGTTCTGCAACAGTGGAAAAAAAATCTTTTAAAAATACATTTCCAAGTATTGCATTAATTTATTCAACATGGTCTGTAAATAGGCAATACTTCAAATTCTACAATGGGCTAAAGGGATAGCATGAAATAGTTTTCATGGAAAATCTACAGTTTAAGCTACCTGTACTCTCAATCACAAGACCTACTTTATATTAAATAAGTAATGTTTGAACCTATAACCCGACAAAACACCAATATCACCCATTCAGAATCTATTAAGGAGTTCTGTTTTGACTTCATCTCTGTCTCTCACAAATGGAAAGTGAGATGCAGCAAGCTTCTGTGGATTTTTATGGCATTCTTTTTAGGATACTTTTAATATTCTGTATATTGTGTAATAACACAGGAAGCTTCCAGGATTGCAACTGCAATCTTTCTTTTTCTGCAGAGAGCTGCTTACAGAAATACTACATGGGTAGGTAGCAGTTCAACCACGTTTATGAAGATTAGCCTCCTTGTGGCTCCTTCAGTCTAAGTTCTTTCCTTTAAGTTCTATTAAATTGATTCATTTCTCTTTCCTACTGTGTCTCTGCCTGCAGAGCCTCTGAGGCCAAAGCTTACCAGGAATATGACTTACAGACATCTCCTTTTAACATCATATCATTGTGACCTGCTAAGCTTCATCATTTTTCAGCTGCATTATTATTTTTGATGGAGATGGAGGCAGGAGATTCCGTCTATGCGGCTACTTTCTTTGTTTTATAGAGTGCTTCCAAGTTGGCTCTCTCCACTGCCCTCCTACCAGAATTTCCTATCCCAGGCTTGCAGCTGAGGTTTTTCCTAAAACTTCCTAGTCCTACTTTGGGCCTTTTGTGGGGAGTTTCATTCCTTCTCTGCAGTCCTTTTCTATTTCCCTCTCAGTTCTCAAGCTTGCACATACCTTGGATGACCTAGACCCTGCCAAGCTGAAATAGATGCCTCCTGTCACTTCTCAGGTGGCTTTTATGTAGCTGGGTCTATATAAAGATAAGACCAAAAGAATCTGGTGTCACTGGTTTTTCATTGCTGCACCACTCTGATCAGTAAGGTTTTCTTTTATCACCTCAAGGGTGATCAATAACAGTTTGACCTGCTGATCTTTTTTAAAGGAGTAGCGCTCTGGAGTGACCCATTTTTTGAATTATTTTACCAATATGTAAGGATAAACACTTTAAGTCAGCGATCCCCATGAATAACATGCTATTGCAACTAGCTGTAAGCACTGTTTTCTGTTTCTCGCTGGAGGCTTTTCCTGTGTTCCAGGCTTTTCCTAACAGAGCTTCCATTATTGCATTTAGATTGCCATCCATAGGTCAGCCTAACAAGGCAAATCCCATCCATGGGCTTTTTTAATGTTGATTCTTGTTTCCTCTTTTATTTATTTTCTTAATAGATCCTGGGAATCTCTGAAACAGTCTAAACAATTTTACCAATTGCTGCAGGCATGCTCTTCTCCAAACCCCTGAAAGGTATGCAGTGATGGTTAGAAAGGTGAGTTCTGCAGTTCTGCAGATTCTAAATCCTCACTCTTCATGAGTTTTAAATACAGATTTTTTTTTTCCTCCTATCAGACTTTTTAAGCCATTGCATGGGAGAGTTATGAAGACAGGAAGGCATAGATTTCTGAGAAAAAAATGTCTTTCAAACAGTACATTTAGCTCTTCTAGAACTTGTTTCAAGTGTAAAACCAAATACAATTGTTTCCCTACCTTCTTGTTCCATACCTGCAGCAGTTTCATCTGCCATGCTGCTAATGTACTTTCTTAACACCTCTTTTGTATTTCCTAATCTTTTCTTAAGGCAACCAGTTCATGCTCAGATTCTCCAGGAAGGATGATTGTCTTTCTGATTGCATGCTGTTTGGATGCAGGGAGATAAGTCAAACTTACAGTGAGTTGGCAAAAACATATGTTGGAGTTCATATGCAAGTTTGGGAAGAGATAAGTCCTGATTTTTTTTAGGAATAACGATGTTTCACATTGTACTGGTTTTTTTTTGTGTACAGTTGTTGTATTCTTTCTTTCAACAGTTGCATGCCAGCATTAGTAAAACAAAACCATAGTTTTGTTTTACAAAACTATGTTAGATAAAGCACAGTCTCTTCTAAATGCCTTCATTAGTCCAAATAGCTTGATCTGAGAAAAAAAAAAAGGCGAGAATGTTTGTTTATAGTTAAAACAAAACCAAGTTTCATTTCAGCGGGGGGGGCCCTGCAAAATGCAAACAATAAGGAGTAATAAAAATGCTTTTTGTTTGCAAGTCACACTGATATTTAACAGCCATTCACTTTTTGTCTCTTTAACAGACCTGATTAACTAATGTATTTCATGCACATTCACTACATTCAGCTGTAGTCCTAGTTCCAATAAATAGCTGTTTCTCAACAAATCTTTGGCAACCTATTTTATAAGTGATTCTTGGTAAAGGGTTTTTACAGGAGTTTTGTGATTTGTTTCATTGACACATTGCATTATGGCTAGGGGGAAAAGAGAGCTGGGTGTCTTACCCACAGGAAAAATACGAGCTTCCAACATCAGGAAACCATATAAGGTGTAACAACCATATACAATATAAATGTGCTGCCTAGATGCATCAGGAAAATATTTCAGGTAGAGGTAGGGAAGTGTGAGCACCATTTCATGAGGCCCTAAGAAGAGCATTCCACACATGGAAGGCCATGTAAAATCCTGGCCCCCCATGGTTAAGGAAGATGAGCTGAAACTGATGCTGAGAATGGCTGACAGGATGATGGGAGGAAAGGGAAATCTGTTATGCAAGAGAAAAGTAGACAGCATGGCTTCTTCAGCCTAACAGAATGAAGAGGGGTTACAATCATGATCAGTAAATAGTTTTAGAGTAAATTTGGGAGAAGAGCTACCTAAGCAAGCTAAGAACAATATTGGTATAAGGAACAAGTGGAGATAAATTTGCTATAGTTAAAGGTAAACTGCAAATTATGAAGGTTATAATCAGCGGGATCCTGGAACTGTCACGGAGTATCAGAGAAGAGCATTAACTACCTTTAAGACTCAGCTTCTAAATTTTTTTTAAAAGGGGTATGTGAGATTTTGTGTGTTATAGGCCCCTCACAGGGCCCTTCCTATGCCCAAGACGAAAACTAAAGGGTGCCTAGACCCCTCCTAACACAAGGGTGTCTTGGACTTCAGGCCCATATAATCTAAGCTTCAAGGTTTTACGTTTTGGCAGGACTAGGATTGCTAGAATTTACAGAAAAGGAAAAAAGAAAGGAAACTAAAGGAAACAGAATTGAATTTTTCAAATAAATATCATTTTCCAAACAAATATCAGTATTTCAAATCCGTGACATTTTTGGAATTAACAAAATATTTGGCAAGAACTTGATTGCTGAAAAACAGTATGAATCACCAAATTGGAAGAACAGTGTGAAACTGTATTTTTATTCAAATGTTTCATATATTCAAATATATGTTTTGTAGCTGATTTTTCCAGAGCTGTGTACAGTTGAGAGCTGAAGAAAACAAGCTGCCTGGTAGGTCTCCTTACTTGCATTGGGAAGTTTCTGGTGAATAAATGAGGAGGTTCTTACACAACAGGACAAATCAAGTAATGATACAGAAATGATGTATTTACCTTACATAATGAGCCGTGACACAATAAACTCCTTCATACAAAGGGATCTCTAACTAGTGTACTAAATAAAATAATCCCATGACCTCTTCATTTTTTTTTCCTAAGTTTTTATACATATTTTAAAAAAATACATATATATTTAAAACTAAGCCTGCAAAACTAAGCCTGTATTCTTCCAATGATCAAAATCTGCAGAAAGACAAATCCGTTGTTTTTGGCAAGTCGGCAATTGTTTTCGGCAAGTGGGCAAGTGAGCATGTAGCTTTATAAATTATTGACTCCCTCACAAAACAATTTCTCTTAATCAATATCACGATTGTCTTGTGGGACTGTGCTGGCAAAATACCCTCCTCTCTGTTGTACTGGAAAACTACTTCATCTCAGGACTCCTCCCAAAATAAGTTATAATCTTCAACCTCTGAAGCAGGTACTTGACCCAAGCCACCTTTCTCCTTCCTCTGTTCCCATGGCCACATGGCTCTGAATAACTGTCTTGTACAGACTAGAACAGCCACAAGGCTGCTTCCGTTTGCATAGGTAGAACAGCAAGGTCAGGATTAGGAAATTGGCTGCATATGCTGTTACACCTCTGCCCCTCAACAGCCCTGAAGCTTTCTCTGTGCTTTTCAATCATCCATGTCTCCAAGAAAGGAAGAGTTAAGTGGAATAAACCCAAGGCTGATAGCATAATATACACTAAAATAATGCTCCCTGCAGAATCGGTTATCCTTTTAAAATTTAGGTGGGATTCATTTTTTTGACACAGAGGTAGGCAAGCATGATTCCAGCAGGCTCAGAAACCTGCCTCTTGGAGAGAAACTGGCAATGATCACTGATTGGTAAAGCTCATTGAGTGGTAGAGACACACAAATTTTCTTTAGTATGAATGTAGTATTGCTGATTAGAAATAACTTTTACATATTCTTATGTGTGTCTAACCTAACTGACAAATTCTTCACACAATACAAAAAAAGTTCTCTGCTAAGCCTGCTTCCTCCTGCTGATAGCAAGTTTCCAGTAAATGATCAGTTTGCAGTATAAAAGCACAGGAGTTTTTTTTCTTTTTCCTTTTCTCAAACAGAAATTCTTTCCCAACTATATAATCATTATCTGCTGTGAATTATCTAACATATCTTTTGCTGTTATTTTTTTTCATTGTGTCAAAAAAGCAGCAAGGCATTTTGTTGCCAAGGCCCTCAGAAGTGGTATAAGTGCTCATTGTCTAGCTAGCATCACAGATGCAAAGTGTGCCAGTGTCCAGCATCCGTGCACGTAAGAGCCGAGCCCCATAAAACAGAGGCATTTAACTGAAGCGAAGCAATTAGCCCTCCGTCGCTGCTCCTGTTCACAATAGTAAAAACAGCTGATGTTCCCTTAGCTTGAAACAATGGGAGGATATGCATGGGCTGGGTAACTCTTACAAGCAGAGTAACTCCTTCCAGAGTGGGATCGTGAGAAAGTAAAGCCCATAAATGGCCTTTCAGTGGATGAAGTCCTGAACAGTCTTTTATAATGTGAACTCATCACTCAGCTGTCTGTAGATGCACTTTTCTTTAGAGACTCTCAGTTCAACTGCAGCATGCCAGCTTTTAGCAATGAAGCATTCTGCTGAATAATATTCTGTCTCAGAATTGTACTTGTCTCAATATTGATTTATTCAGCAGCATCTCTTCCTTCCAACTCTCTTTTACATGCCTTACCGTGCTTGTACCTCTTCCTAATGAGCTCAGAACAACAACCATGGTTAAGAGGATGACAAGAAATAAAAGTTGCTTCTAGCAACAGCCAGTGAGACTTCATTTGATTAGGATACTAAGAAAAAGATCAAGTGAAGAAGATGATGAGCTCAGAAATTGAACTCTTCCACACGAATCCAATAGTTTATTCTCTTTTGACTATTTTCTACTCTTTCTAGTTTGGATCTTGCCATCACATCTAATCACTGGGTACCCTGAAGAAACCTAGAACTCAGCTAGGTTTCTTGGTAGCAACAAGGCCATGTTCAAAAAATGAACCCCTGCCCCATTCCTTCAAAATTCGTACATGTTTTTGTGTCGCTTACGAACCAGGATGCTTTTAAGCCTGTGCCTTTAAGCAATAGTTCCTCACTCACAAGTATGAAGCTTATTGAAATAAAGAAGACTTCATTAATGGCAAGAGAAAGGTGGTTAATTTGGGGAAAGCAATGCACAATAAATAAAACCATCTACTTCCTTCACTACTTTTGGCAGTTGTCCACTGGCTTGGTTCCCAGCTCATGCAGTGAACATCCCATAGGTAGCTATTCTTTTCAAACATCATTTCTCCTTCCTTATCTGATGTATTTCCCTACAGTTTGGCTCTAGTTGGGTACTGTGGATCCAAAGCTTTTAAGTGTCTCCAGGCAGACCTGTTTCTAACCCCTTGGGAATCACTGTTTTGTTTCATTCTGAATTTCCTTCCTTAAGCCCAATCTAAAGCCTTCATTTTATTTCAAGACTAAGTAAAAAAAGCTTTCAGGGAAGATGACTCAGGTCTGCTGCTGTTATTCATGGTTTCAGCGAAAAAAAAATTGCTTTGTTACATGCCGTTATGGCCTGTCTCGCCATCATGTCTACTCATTAAATCCTTTGCAACTTCTCTTACAGAGAGGTCTGCCCAGTACAGGATGCTGAGGAGCACGGAAGGGCTTCACAGTCATGTAGGTGTAACTATTATGGCTCCTCAGAATGCCACTGGCAGAGTGAGGAATGAAAAACAAATGCAAAGGGACATATTTTTTATTACCCAACAGATGGTGGCAGAGAGCTCCTACCTTTCTGATTATCTGTCCATCTGGTGATCTGGGTAAACAGCTAAACAGATTAACTGGTTTTATGGGCATTCTTCTCTTGTTCACCAATAGATGGGAGCAGAGATTTCTCTACTCATGAAATTTTCAGGCCACAGCAAAAAACCAACAATGACGATATAGCTCATTCATGTGTTCACAGGGAGAATTATATTGTTTAGTTTAGTAGCATAAAAATGAGGTTTGTAATGGGAGTCAAACGGAAACCAGGAGTCAGCACACATGAATTCTTTAGCCTTGGAAATTTCTGTTTCAGTATCTAATGCTGGTCAAATTCATTTAAAACATTTACAACTACTCATTATTTCCCCAATATAAGTGTATTTTGGTTGGATTCAAGCCTTGGAAAAGCAAATAAACATGTCCTAACTTCCATTCATTTTTCTTGGGAGATCAAAGAGGAAAAGCTGTCCAGATGTAAACAGCTAAGCCTCTAATGAGATGGCCAGTGTATTGTTTCTCTCTTGTATTCTAAGCATTTAAATTAAAATATTGCACTTAAGATGCTCTGCATTTCTAAGCTGCACAGCAGAATCCAAGCAGGCCTAACACAAAGCACAAGCCAGACAAGTAAGTTCAGCAATTAGCTTTCAACACAGGTCTTTGACCTCTGGCCTTTCTTGTTCATCGAAGCAAGCTACATGCTTTGTTAAACTATATTAATTGTGCCTGGTACTTCTCTAGGGTCTGAGATATCAGCAAGAGCCTGTTTGCAAGAAGCAAAATCTCACGCATAGTTTATGTTCAATATGAAGTTGACCTGACTATGCTAGAAGTGATGTCTGAGCTGGTTCTCCATACACCGATCTTGGAGATGGAAGTGGAGCATCTACACAGGTAATACCTGCATGATACTGTACTGTACTATGTCGCTCTTCACCATCTCAGGCTTTTCAGCTCCATTAGCTCAAGAGTCTCTGCTCTGCACTCCTCTGCATCCCATACTACTTAATCCTTGGATCCTTAACTGAGGCACCCAGGTTAGGACTGTCAGTCTTCGTGCTTGCTGTCAGTGAGAGAAATGTCTTGAGAGACACTAACAACTTGGTGTACTGCGCTACTTTCTGGCAATGTGGTTTTGCACCTCGTATACATGGGTTCGGAGGCCAGCAGATGCTACTTTAGGAAGTCCAGCTGAGTGCCATGTTGAAGTAGGATGAATCTGAGCTAAAAGGCTTGATTTCTGTAGGCATTTGATGATGGGAATACAAGTCAAGCAGTCAGGGCTGCCCAAAAAGGTGCGGGACAATGAGACAAGTAGTAAAGTCATTCCATCATTTTCCCTAGTACCTCTTACTCATAGCTCATTTTTCAGTTCCTTTACAGGTTGCAAGCAAAATAAATGGTCCTCTGGCAGTCTCCTGTTAAATGGAGTCCTGAAATTACTGACAAATTCAGGAGTTTATATAGGATGCATCACATTCTGCCACATGGTGAGGTTAAAATTCTTCAATGCACTTTAAAACCTTTTTTTTTTTTTTTTTTTAATGAATTTCTCTGCCCTGCAGTCTTTAGGTAAGCAGTGCCAAGAAAATGTAGTAATTATAACCTGTATTACAAGATAATTGTAAAAGTCACTTGCCACAAACCAAGAAACTGGAAACCTCTGAGGACCATGGCTAATGCAGAGAGAGTATGTTATCAGTGAGCACTGAAGCACAAATTATGCATGGTCAGCCCCTCCGCTGCTGTAAATTACTGCTCTCAGTGATTGATGCTTCAGAGCCTGAGAGTGTGAATAGGGGCACATTTTAGTCTCAGCTACCTCCTAAAGCCAAGGAGCAGAGGTTGTACCTGGGAAGCTTTTATACAATAATCGAAGGTAGTATTTACTTTTTCTTAAAACTCTACTTGGTGGCTTGCATAGTCAATTCCTGCTGGTGGGACAAATGTGTGGGGTATAGCTTTCTGTGCCCTAATGCACTTGACATTTCCCAGCTCTGAGGCGCCGTTACAGATACCTACCGCACCTCCACTGCACCTCATCTGACAGGGAGGTTCTTGACATTTGGCAGCGGGAGGATATAACCCAGGAGAGGCTTTGCCTAGTTCCCAGTCAAGTCTTTAATTGCTTGTATTTCTTTTATTAACTTTTATAAACTAGGAAAAACACTAAAAAGGAAGCTAGGAGTGTTATGACAATTAGGTTAAACTATGCTCCTTGTTCAGTATTTAGGAATTATAGTTGGATCAACTAAGATGATATTCTTCAGTGATGAGGGTTTTAGAGCAGCAGAACAATTCATTCACCTTACACTATACAGTCAGCAGAGGATGGGACAGACTGGCAATACTGCAAAGGTTGCTTCAGCAGTCAACAGTGGCTAAGCTTTGATGTGGAAAAGGGAGCTCACAGAAAGCTGCCCTCTCCCTCAGCCACAGAGACAACGGGGAGAAGCGGGTCCTGAAGCCCTAATTATCCTGATTCATTCGCCCTCAGTCATCACTGCTAGGGGAATCCCGTGTGTGGGAGGTGCTGTATAAGGCCTTTCTGAGAAGGAACAGAACGGAGGATTACATGTATATCTCTTACACCAGTTCATAAATGGCAAAATGCTTTTGAAAAGGAATTTGCTTTGAGACCTAGTGCTGAGCAGGCATAATGGAATAACTATTTTTCACTGTACAAAAGAAAGGCAGTGATGAAGAGGTTGAAATAAAGAGGAACAGTTTTACTACAGTGTGTGTATATATATATATACATATATATATATATATATATATATACACATACACACATCTGCTCTCTCCTATATAGGAGACCCACCACAGTCTTGATTTCTAGATGAAACTTTCAGAGCAAAGTAGGAGATATGAGCATCTATCAGTTTTAATGAGAGGAACAACCAGGACCCTGCAGAGATTCTAAAGAAATTTCAGCCCACAAATCATAACTAAAATAGAAGAAGGAATAGTTTTAGTAGATGTGTCAAACCACAGATCACAAAGTGGGAAAATACACAGCAAATGTCATGCTTCTCATTAAAATTTGTGTATCTGTCCGTAGTACAGGGCTCTGAGGAGGATGCACACAATACCACCTCTTTACATATAAAACTTGTTACTGGGGCAGTGAAAGCCAAGTATGTTCACTGTGTGACACTGCCTACCTTATTTCAAAAATAGAAATATGGATGATGTTGGCTAGGCACATAGGTGACTGATCTTTGTGTCTTGCAGATGTTAAAGAAAGTTAGCAGTGAAAGGGCAACTCTACACTATCAAAAGGGATCACTCAGCTTGATCTCACCAGTATTTGCTCTGACTATTGAATGAACGAGGAACCGAGAAGCTGAGACTTTAGATCTGCTGCTGCTTTTTCTCAGACTCAACCAAGCAGGCTTTCAATAAGAAGTCACGGAAAAACAGTTTGCAAACTATTCAGCGAACCTCTTTTGTTTTACTTTGCACTTGCCACTGTTTGCCATAATATACTTGTGCATGTGGAGTATAAGATCCAACTGGATGACAGCTATTTTGCCTAGTTCAGCATGCCCTTTACCCACCACACTCACCATGGCATGTCTACCCATGGATACCACATATTTTTCATTTCATAGCTCAAACCCCAGTTTTGAAGAGTGAAGGGGTGCTGGACCATGATCTGGTTTGTGTAACTCGGAACTCAGTTTGCAAGTAAGATCAGGTTATCCAAACAGAGTCATAGAATGGGGTCTGCACATTAGGCACTTTCTAATGAAGACCTGGGGTATTTTGTTCTTGATCACAAATTTCTTCATAGTGGGTATATACAAGAACAACCTACTTTCACATTTCACACTGAAGCATGTGCTTCACCAAGTCAGAGTCAGGCCCTGGGCTGCAGATGAGGCTTGCCAGCAGGAGAGGCCGTGTGAGATGCAAGAGCCCAGGGATGTGCATCTGGTGCATTGCCAGGCACTAAGACACGTGTGCTTAAGCTACCAGGGGCCATGGGTTAAATGAACCTGTTTGCCCTGGCAAATTTGATGTTTTCATACAATCACGTATCACCTCTCAGTTGTAAATAGGTAAGTAACATTTCGGGAGTGAGGTAATGTTTCCTATTGCCTCTGTACTGTAAGCAGCCACTGCCTCAGCATGCTGCTCCGCTGTCGCACGGCCACATTTGACCTGCCTTCCACAGTGAATGCTGGCGTGCCAGGGTTAATACAGTTTTCAATTTTTTCTTTGTTCCCTTTAGAATTTTCCATGAGGTATTTCTAATATTTATTCTGCATTTAGCTAAACTACTTCACTTTCCCTTTTTAACTGTTTCCTTCTTTAATTTGGAAGTGTTTTTAGCATTTTTTCTGAGCCCCCAGGTTTCCATGACCCACTAAACTTCCAAAAGGCTGATCTCGTCTCAAGATGGATTTTGGCTGTGAGTAGCATTTCTCAGCTTTTTTTACATATCATTTGCTTTACTCTGGGGTGCGGATCCTTCCAGATCCCTTTCACAACAGGGCTTCTCTGAAGCCCAATTCTAAAATGATTTTTTTTTTCCCTTCTGGCAGTAATCCTAAAAATACCATTGGACTTAACTAGCAGAGCTAGTGTAGACGTTGTGAGGAGTTCTGAAATAAGCAGAGTGGAGAAAAGGAAGTCAGCCAACTGCATGCCAAGGAGGAGGTCTTTGGAAGTTTATAAAAATCCTGATTTGGAGTGGATATGTTCCTAATTTACTCAAGCCACTTCTTCCCTCTAGTAATAAGCTCTACTAAAAACAAACTCTTCTCCCCAAAATTATCTTCTGACGTTTTAACAATAACATCAGCCTTTCTGAAATGATAATATTTCTTACTGATGATTTCAATTTTAAAATTAAAACTTGATCCTGCAACAAGGAGCAATACAGTTTTATAAGTGGGCAAGGGGGAAGTTTCACAAAATTACCCTAGAAAACACCTGATGAAGATGTGGTAGTGGTTCAGTATTTAATACTGTGCACCTCTTAGCCAAATTCAGCTGCCTGAAGGTTAGGAATAAAAGATTAAATATTTTTCATCCATTGTTGAAAAGAGAGAAATAGGTACCTCTGGAGAACTCACTACGTAAGAGCCAAGGTAGGAAGGGATCCTCTGTCCTATGGGGGAATCTTTGCCTTCTATTCAATTAAGATAAAGCCGAAGCAAGCAGCTTAGAGTAGATGCCCAGCTTTGGTGAGTTGAATCTTGCCCTGAGTTATGTGGTATATGAGGTAGTTTTTGTTTTGTTTTGTTTTTTGAATTGCAGTTTCTATTAAAGATATCAGTGGAAGTGTCTAACCTAAATTAGACAAGTCCTTTTGAGCATGGTGTAAACTGAAGTTCACGGATATCGGCAACCTGCCTGAATTCTTGTAAAGAAAAGAATCCATCTAGTCATATGGACTTCTTTTCATACAGGCATGATCTATGAGATAGAACTAGCATATAAAATTCAAACCCTTAACAAAAGTCTTTGTTTTTTTCTTGAGCTACAATTTATTCAGCACTGCAGAGGAATATGGCTTCTATTACACATCAAAAGTCTTTCACAGGGAAATACATTGCTCCAGATTGTTTGTATTAAAGCCACACGTATTTTATCAATGATCCCTATCTTCTGTGCCCCTCTTGATCTAGAAGCAAGAGATGCACAAAAGCAAATAAAAACCATAGCTTTTGTGAATATGCTGACATATTGCCATTGATTCTCCGGATCAGAGCTGCTTACCCAGTGGAATTTGTAGCTTGGCAGCACTGACTTGCACTAGAATTCCACAAAGGCATTCCTGTTGCTCCGCAGTCCAACTGCAGCCTCCAGGCCCAAGCTGTGATTTGTGGTGAGGATATTTTGCTTTGACAGCCCAATGTCACTTTGTTTTTACATAATCAGCCCTTTCTATTCTATCTGTTGGCTTCAGATAACAGCAATGAAAAACATTTTCAAATGGAACTGGCTCTTTTGCACTTTTAATAAACCTTCAGTTATGTCCTTCAAGGACAGATTTGCCAATAGCAGAAAATAAGGCAAATATCTGCAAATTGAAGTGACTCGAAGCAAAGTAACACGTACCTTCACTGTACTAGGGTTTTGTTTGGGGAACATTTCCATCTGGATGAGTAGCAGAAACAGGAAAGCATTTTAACCTGTGAAAGCTACCATGCTCCTATCTATGAACCACTGATAGGATTTTTATGTGGAGCCCTAAAGAGAATGACATGCAGGGCATTTTGCCAAATTCAAGAGCTCCGATGTTTGAGAGCAAAACAAAATAAACTCAAGCATTTAAACTCATTCCTGAAATCTGTCTGGTGGCTGATCCCATGGCACGTACCCCAAACACATGCACTGTGTCAGCTCTGCCTCACATACACCCTTACACTGCTGTGAGTACAGCAGCACTACTGCTATGATAGCGCTCGTGGCACCTCCTCCACAAAAGGGACGGTAATTAGCAGAGAAATGGCTATTGGTGCAGCTAGAAAGTAGACAAGCAATCTTTGGGGTTTCAGTTCATTGCATCATTGTCTTCAAACCAGTGACTAATCTTCCCAGACTCCAATTTGTAGCTGTTTCTTTCTTCTTTCCTTTCCCCCTGCCTTTTTTTTTTTTTTTTCCTGAGACTACGGCTTTTTCTTATTCACTTTATTTCTTTCTTTTTAAAGGGCTATAGGGCAGCCTTACTGTTGCCAGGGATATGGTAAATGCATGTGACATCATGGCATAGAAACAATGAAGTGAGTCACATTCATTCTTCGTTTAATGACGGTGAAGTCAGTAAAACTAGACTGGGAGCTGGACTTATAAGGTATGAAATTATAGAAAGAATTTTCTTTAAAGAAAGGTCTGTTAAATTTCAGGTAGAAATATACAGTTTTAACTTTTAAGATATTTGCTTACGAAGGTTTTACTGCCAATCTCAAAGCACAGCATAGATCAGAAGCAGTAAACGTATGCCATTTTGACAAGAAATTAGCAGATAACATTGCAGACTGGAAAATACTACCTGTTTTTTCCTAACTGCACAGAGCCTGTTAGAAGACAAAGAATCTCCAGTTCTCAAAGGTATATCACTGTTTTACCAAAATTTAATTAATGAAGAATAATATTTTGGCAGCTAGTGAAAACACCTCTGTAGGATATGGAGTGTTAGCAATAGATGGAAAATTGCCTATGTAAACAGTTAAGCAAGTTGGGGATAAACTCTCAGAACATTTGTATGCACCACTGCCCTTCAGCGTGAAACAAGACAGGCAGCCACACGGGGCAGTGATGGGCAAGTCAGGCCTGTGCTGTCAGATACTGGGCCGCTCCAGAACAACATGAGCTCTGTCTCATCACATCTTTTTGACTTGAATTTGACTCATGGAAATGTAAGTAACTCTAAATGGACAAATAAACAGAGGAGGAGATCTCCCTGAGAATACGGAAGTGAAACTCAACGTATGCTAACTATATATATATGTATATTTCTGTGTTGGGGTTTGTTCAGACTCAGCTCAGGATTCAGAATGAGGTATCTCCATTTGAAGTTATTTTGTGGTTTCTAGAATTCAAGAGTGTTGAATGATCAGATCCAGTGTGCCCAGTAGCATCGCCCATTGTATTCGACCCTCAGTGGCATGGCTATGGAAAGCTAAAGCATTTCAAATTACAGTGACTGTGAAGAACTTAGCACTGAACAGCTCCTGCCTCAATTACTAGCTGCAAAATACCACCACCTTCCTTTGAGAATACAATCAATTAAATGAGGCTTAATTAATTAGTGTCAATAAAGCAGATGTGGCAATTATGGTGGAAATAAATAAATGTACATATTGTAAATTATTATCTTCTTTGCAAAGGATTTGTTTTGAAATCTCTGTGGCCTCACAAAGCTATTGTGAACACCACTGGGGAATATTCAGATATAAACTGCAAATTGCTGAAGAAATAATGTATTTTTATAAGTTTATATTGTACAAAACCAAACAGCAAGCAGACTTTTTCATTATCCCACCATGGACTTGATGGTGAAATACATACTCAGTATTTAATTTCCACCTCATGCCACATCATGTGAAACACATAAGTTAACTGTTTAACTTTTTGGGGAGTTATTTTAAATGTGTTATACCTGACACCTCCACTGAGGATTTTTCTTCTGTCAAGGTCACTCTTCTATAGTACAAGAGCAGAAAATAAGGAGGCTATGGTACTCTGAGCTGTTTCATATCCAAATAGTAATTGAGCATGTATTCACTGGAGCTGATTTTGATCTCATTTTTATTGAGAATCAGGTACAAAAATGCTGAACTCATGTTAGTAACACTGACTATAAACGTCTGATATAAATATAGGTGAATACTCAGAGAACATCCCTCATCTCAGGCAAACAGGACAATTTTTATAATGACAGGAGGTACCAACACAAGATAATTGCTCATCCTGGGTCACAGGATGATGCCAAGAGAAGGAAAGGGAAAAAAACATCGGCATGAATGAATGAAAGGTAGTGCATGAGGTTGTTTATTGTATATATCTGTGCAGTTGGTATCTGCAATGCCTAAATGCTAGTCTGAAAAAGTAAATTTTGAGCTCTACTCAGCTGATATCTATGTGAAACTTTTGGCAACTTTGAAATGCAGGCTTCTTAGAAATTACATCTGTTGAGGCCTTTCCATGGACTATGCCAAGATTTTATCCTTCAGCTGAAGCATTTCCTCTGCAAAGGAGCAGCAACACGTTGTGTATAGTGCATCTTTTGGGATATGTGCTATTCCCTGGCAGGGATGGCATCAGAAGCGTGTTGTCCTACTACAATGAGACACTGCTGGATTTTCAGTTTCATCCATGACCTTTGGGTGTATGTGCTTCTCTGCTCTCTCACAGGCAAGATTTAATGGTAAATATCTATCTCTGTTTTACAACAGTACAGGGAGTGGCTAACCTCATGGGGTGAATGAGTTTGGTTTCTATTCACAGATGGGCACTTCTTTTTTGCCTATCTCAGCTAAAGCAATTTGTGTCCCAGTGAATAAACGAACAGTAAAATGAGTAATGAGCCAAGCAAAGATATGAAAACTAGTAAAAACTTGAAATATAACTTCACAAAAACACCCACAGAAGAAGACATGTGAGTGAGAATAGGAGAGTCCTTTCTGAGCCCAGCTACATTTCTTAAGAATCCCTCAGAACTCTTCAGGCACCTGAAGAGGCTGATGGATGATTAGTGGATGATTAGTAGATTTTCAAAAATACTTGGGCAGCCTGAGTACCTAAGAGGTACCTGAGGAGGCACTGAGGTGACATCATGGCAGTTGCTTTTCAGCTCTTAAGTATCTTTGAAGATCTCTTTCTCGTGCTTTATACAGGTAATGGCAGAGTTAAGCAGGTAAAATGGACAGAAGCCCATCTTGCATTAGAGGTTTGGTCTGCAGCAAAAGTGAGCTTGATTTTTGTTGGATTTATAAAGTAAAACTTTTAAAAGTGCTTCTGATATCTACTTTTTAGATCTTGTAAAGTCTGAATTCTGCCTTTTTAAAAGGGCATAGGGCTTATTTTCTTCCTTTTTTTTTTTTTCTCATAAAAGACAAATTAATTTAGGGGCATTAATTTAATGCATTTTAAACAGTTTTTATAATACAGCTTTGCCAGATGTCAGTCTCAAACTATGCACAGCTTTCTATGAATGGAGCACCTTTTCAGGCAATATGAGCTTTATGTTTAATAGTCAATGACAGGTTTTATATAAACAGAGAATATGAGTGATTTTCTGGGATTTAATGCATCGCAAACTAACCAACTCTCTCCATAACATCATCTCCAGTGAGGGCTCCTTTTTCAGAACTTTTGCTTTATATTTTCCATAACACTTAAATGAGTCAGAATTCCTGTGATTAAGGCACTTGACCAAATGAAAAGCTGTGATAACAAAAACTGAACGTTTTCCTTGTTTCCAAAGACACACAGGTGATAGTGGGGTCAGATTGTATGACCTTGATTTACATGGGAATTTATGAGAGGCAGTCCAGTGACTGTAGAGGCACTATAGGATTGCAGCATTGAAGAATATTTGGCATTGCCAGCTGTAGTAGGATGGAGTAAGTGCGGCCCTGCAGGTCTTTCACAGAAAGCTCCATTTAGGTGAGATGAATCCCAGGCTGTACTTCAGATTCTCAAACATACATCTGTGCCTGACCCTGCTGATTCTCCTTAAATATGTGCCAGTTTTCAGGGGAAATACCAACTTCAGTATGACACTTCAGTCTGAAAATTACATTACTCTGGTGTATGTCTACAAGAGTCCATGGACCCTTGGGTAATATAAATAGTAATGTGGATAGACTTTCTAAGGCATGTACTGTCTTTCAATTTCATTGTCTATTTGTCCCATTCCTTATATTCCATGTTCATCAAGAGCATGTTTGGGTTCATAAAATGAATAACATTAACCCCATTAAAAAAAAAAAGAAGTCAGCCCACAAACATTTCAGTGAATGGGGCTATTCACAGACTTTGTTTTAAGCAGGTACTGCATAGTGACTTTAGGAAACAACTTCAGTGTTCCTAGCTCAGCCTGTATTTGAATGCCTTTTCCAAGAAAATTTTAAGGGATTTTTTAAAACAGTGAACCAGTTACTATCCTACTATCATAAAACTATCATGCTTCTTGAGTATTCTCTTTGTTCTCTTTGATTTTCTTATCTTATCTTTTTTTTTTTTTTTTTTTTTCCCAAATAATTTCTTTTGGTGGTCAGCACATGACAAGCTTAAAAAAATTGGCTAAAATTTGGCCAAACTGGAAAGGGTCAAAATGAGGGTCAAAACGCAATCATACTACCCTGTGAGGGTAGTATGTTTGCAGTCTTTGCTACTGGACCCATAATGAACAGAACAGATTCCATCATCATGTCCTCTACATTCAACTTAATTGGCTGGTTATCTCCAAGAAAAAGCAGCAGTGTTAAATTTACTGCACTGTATAAATGTGTTTATAGCTTGGCACTAACATACTTATGCTCACATTTTTTCCAATGTAGATCTCAAATAGGCGCTTTGCTCAAATGAGTCTATTAACTTGAAAGTGCCTAAAGCTAAAACTGAATTACAGGAGGCAAGCTTTGGGGCTTACAGCCCAAGACAGCTGCAAAGGGTTTCTGGAGTCTTCTTTTAGTCCCTGTTGTGACTGATTTGTAAGAATCACTGTTAGAAAAACAATGAAATAAGTAAAAGCAAACCTGATTTTGGACCAAGTTGTCTATAATTTTTGCTGGTGCTCACACCCACCTAATTCCATAGACATAGTAGACAACTCTTAGTGTGAAATTAGAATATTACCCACTCATTCTTTCTTTATGTGAATTTAATTTTGAATAATCACATTTCCCCTCTACTTTCTTGTGTGCTGTGCTGGGTTATATTAAATTGAGAAGAAGATCATCTAATTGTAATCCTTCCAGCAGTGTATTCATGTGTCTGCTTTGGTGTCTGGTGGTTTAAATAACTGGAAAAAAGTTGCCACTCTCCCAGCCTGGGGGATTGCACAGAGTTTATCAGTGCTGCCTGTGAGCTCCTGCAGGGGCTGTGCCTCTACACAGCTCGTGCTACTGTCATGTGTAACAGCAATTACCATCCCTACAGGTTTATTTAATCAAGCAGAAAGTTTTAGCGGACCCCTAAGTACAATCCATAATTACCTATGCCAGTTCAAGATTAGGTCTCTCCAACAAAGCAATAAAAAAATTTCTAGTTGTTAATGGTCTGACTTTAACTGGAATTAAAAAAAAAAAAAAAAAAAAAAAAAGAAAGAAAAAAAGAACCCCCTTAATACCTAATGAGGAGAAAATGATTTATAGAGATCAAAATTAAATTAAGGGAGGTGAACTTTAGGAGGAATGTCAGAGGTGAAAATACCATAGTAACATCTACTTAACTGTAGAACAACCTCCCAAGAGAAGTGATAGAAGCCCAGGGTTTGAAGAATTACAACTGTATTAGGCAAAGCCTTCGAAAAGAAACAACTGAGGGAGCAGCACAGACTAGCTGCAACAGTGCCTGGCAATTGAAAGCCAGAGTGCAAGCTTTTGCTCAGACATTTACTATGTAGAAAGTAAATTAAATGTTGGAAGGCACAGTGAACATGCATTTGTCCAGCATAAAAATCTATGCATATTTCTCAGGTAGTGTGCTCCGCTTATCTTGAAATCCTAGCCTTGTTTAAGCTAATAGGATAACATAAAGCCATCAGAGGATACCAGTGAATCTGGCTGATATTTTTCTGTCTCATCCTAAGCAAATAATACCTTAAAATTTCTTCAGATTTAAACTTTTTCGTAAGAATCCTGTAAGTTAGGTGACCGGTATTTCTGCTTTAAAATCTTGCTTGTTTGATTGTTTTTTTTCATTTTTAAGAATAAGTTCCCTTTTGCTTTTACAATTATCCCTAGTATTCAGTGTACAAATAGGAAATGAAACACTGAAGAAAAACATTTCATAACTTGCTGGGGGAAGAAAAAAATACAAGTGGTCTTGTTACAAGATAAGAACTAGACACATTTCTGTGATATGTTTGCTTTTTTTTTTTTTTTCCTTTTCCCAGGGAGTTTGTTCATAGTTTCTGGTGGATAATGAGGAAATATCTTCTGAACTGCAACTGTCTGGGGAGACTTTTTTCCAGAACAGATTTTGAATGCAGCATTATCACAAGTTATAGATGGATTTGAGAATGCACTGCTGCTCTGTGAATCAGGCACTACTCTCTCTCTGGTCTGCCATACACACAGCAAGATGCCTGATGATTATTTTTTGTGCCAGTGACTTGTTATAAGATGACTGAAGAAAACTTACCTGCGTACCAAGGTCAGGATGTGATGTGTCATTCTCTACTGAGATTAGTTCACGTTGTCTCGTTTCCAGATGACAGCCATCCAAAAGAGCTGTAAACATTAAGAAGGGATATAAGTTTTAATTGTAAGTTACAGTGTGCTGACAATAACCTTATGATAAATTGAATGTGCAAGCCTTTGCACAGTATCTAAGTTTAGGAAACAGTATTTTAACTGCAATATTTCCTGGTCTTATTAGAATTAGAAAATACTGGATTGTGTTCAAAATGAAGCTGTTGTCATGAGATGAGTGAAAATTCACTGAGCCTGGTTGGTAAAACATCCACATGCCCTCCTTTTTGTTACCTCACTCCAAGTACAGGTGACTCAGTATCCAAAACAAAGTCATAGAGGAGCTGCACTAGTCCTGACCCTTTTTGTGTCTGCCTAAAAGAAGCAATGACAGCAGAGCGGCTAAAAGTCAGGAAAGAGTTAAACCAGACTCAAGTGTGAACATGGAAAGAGGAGCTGTGTGACACAGGCAGGGAGAAGGTTAGTGGACTGAGTCCTGACTGGGGGAGACCTTGGGACTGCAATAAGGAAACCATCTCCTGTGGTTGGAAACCATCCTCCTTGGTGTGAGGAATATGACTTAAAACACTTTGTGTGGGAAGGCAGAATTACTTCAAACACACCTGGTAGTAATAACATTTTTTTCTTCTTAGCACAAAATATGTGGTGACCTACACCACATATCATGGTCAACCCCTTAGATTGCTCACCATTACCTGGCTCTTGCTTTATGGCCTTAGTCATTAGGCAGTGCTGCTAGACCCTTTTGCCTTGAATTTTATGTCCGTTCAGGAAAAAAAAAGTGCCCGTATCTGCCTTCACTTAGATATGGGCACTTAGATATGCACTGCCTTCACTTGGGCACTTAGATATGCCCAAGAGCTCAAAACAGAGACAAGGAAAAAGAAATGGCCATAGCCACTGCCCTGGTTCTTGGGTAGCTGTTGGCTTTCCCCTACCTTCAGGTTAGCCAGCTGTCACTTCACAGTGCATCCAATCTGCTGAAATGAGATGGATGCAGTGAGCCAACTCTTCACCTTATATTTTGGAGGCTTTATCACCTACGATTTTTGTTTTTCTCTGACTAGCCACATTGGTTCTTTGCATGGTTCCCAAATTTCCCACCGAGGTTCAGCATGCATGTTGGATTAGCCAGCGGCAAGAGGCTGGGAGAGCAGCGATTGCAGTAGAGCTCTGCAACGCACTGTGTGTGATCTGAGGTAAATTGTTCTCTCAGTCCCACATTCTTTTATGGTTGTAGAAATAATAAAGTGCATCCCAGGAGGCTATTATGAAATTTGCCTGTTATGTTTAAAAGGGCTTAAGACTCTCAGCTGCAAGGATGTTTTGCTTCCTGCAGTGTATCCATGTCCCCTCTCTCTTTCTGTGGTGTAACTGATACCTTGACATTAAGGAGGTTTAATTACAAAGAAATGGGATTTCTTTTTGCTGGTTTTTGTTTTATTTTGTTTTTAAACTTAGAAGTCAAGACAACAGTGCAATAATTTTACAGTTGTCATGAAAAAACAGTCAATCAGAAAAGTCTAAACATACTGTCCCTTGCTCTATAGGAAAAAAATGTCATCTGCTGCAATTCACAAACTCCATTAACTAAAAACGACAGATGGATCTTAGAGATATAGCAGCCATGTGTAATTAAAGAAAAATCTGTCCTGTTCGGCCATGTTGTCTGATGAGAATACAAATGCAAGAGTGCTGTGACCTTCATGAAGTTTGTGCCCCTGACAGCGCACCGTGTTACCTTCTATTCCTTCATTCGTGAAAAATCAAGCCAACAATTCTGCAAAACAGGCAATCAAATGATACAGACTTTCACCACAAGTATCTGATCTAACCAAAATATACACATTCTGCCTGGGAAACAACATGAGCAGTTGTGATGGAAGCTGAATCTTTCATTTGCTCTTTATATTTTCAGCCTGTTTTTTTTTTTTGGTTTGGTTTTCCTCTCTTTTCTTTCTTTGCAATTGCCAAGGAAGCATTTGTGTGTTTTATTAAACAAATGTTACACATTAAAAACCTATTGCTGTCTGCCAGAAAGGAAAATGGCTTCTTATTTGAAAACAATTGTAATTGTTACTGCTGTCTTGTTACAAGTTATGTCCTTAAAAATGATAGGGACTTATTTAGTAGCAGCTGATACTGAGGAAAAGCAGTATAACTAAAGTAGAAAATTAACTGTTCAATGCCTTTGGGTTCTTTCAGACAGCATAATACTGCTGTATTGTGCACTTAGGTGTGTTAACTATCACTTCAAGGAAAAAGTATCTAAGGGATAGAAAAACATTTTTTTTCTATGGCACTTTTGTCTGCCTGTCTTGGTGTTGTAGTTAGCGAATGTTCAGTTTGGCCAAATGCAGTGAGGTACTGCGAGCGCATCTGTCTGACAAATTGAAACAACGTTCTGTCATAATTCATATTTCATTTTATGTATGGACCTTGCAACAGGGATGACTCGGGGTCTAATTTGTTATTTCCTCTAACTGCTTGTCTACAGAAAAATCAGACTCCAGTTACATTTTTAATAGTTATTTTGCACTAATTCTCCATGTTGGCACTGTTATTCCGCACATGTTCTTTTCCCCAGAGTCTTTATTTTGTTTTAAACTATACTGCACAAAGGCTGCTGTTGTGCAGAGCAAGCAAGTTCATGTGTTGGTTAGGCACAACCACTGAAGTTTCCCTGCACTTTTCTCTCGTGTTAAATAAATTCCCTGGGCAGGAAGCCCTAGCCCTAGTGAGTGGTAAGTGTGTGTCTGTGGTGCAGGAAGCAGTGCAATGCAGACACAGCCTGGAGGCTGTTGGGGCAATGAGTAGAACCTGCTCATCATGCTAGCACAACTGCCCTGCTTCTAGTAACAGAACTAGTGCAACTATTGTAATACCACCCACCCTTCCAGACTTCGAGGTGATCTGTGGAAAATGTGGAAATTTAAACTTTCTGCTGGGTAAAAGTCTAAAGGAAGGATATGGGAGAGCTCTGGTCAGAAACATTCACACATATTTTGAATACTCTAGCCTTTCAGTAGAAGAATCTATCCAGTTCTGACTTTGAAGCTGTAGTGAGGGACTACAAAGTTGCTACTGATTTGCAGATCTCAATTTAAAAAAAATATGCCTTTAATTGTTAAAAAGTGGGGAGCACTTAATACATTTCCCTTTAAACAGGCTTCAGACTTAAAAAACCCACATCATAGAAACACGAACTTGAAAATCCACAAAAAAAAGTCTGTTCAAGTACTTATTCATTCATCTAATACTTTTTTTTTTCTTCAAATTACTGATTTGAAAAAAAAAGGAAACTCAGTATTTTCTGTTTGATACTAAGAAATATCAAAATACACTCCAACGTAGCAGAATCTGACTAGTTTTAAAAAGAGAAATCCAGGGAGAATCATATTTGTCTGTCTTTCTTGTCAGTCCTATGCAAGGAGCAGTGACCGGTAATGCTGGTCACGCTGGTCTTTTTTATCTGGAGGGCAGGTCCTAGATACGAGCTGAATGTAACAGCCTTACAATGGGGTAAGCTGGATAATGATTAAATAACGAATCTGCACAGTGCTACTTACTAAGTTTTCAATGGTATGATGATTTGGCCAAGCCAAATTTCAAGAGTCTGAAAGCCAAGTTCCTAGAATCTCATTGGCAAGTAAAGAGGCCGATACATCCATCATTTATAGAAAGTGGCTGTGAAGAATTTGTCCATGCACTCCCACTGGTGAGAAATTTCAACATACACTGTGTAGCACTTGATGGTGTTATATCACATAGCCTGTAACTGAAACTAGTGGAGGAGCTTGTCTTTATTAAGACTGATCTACCATTAATAGAATAGAAATATGCCTGAGTGTAATGGCTTAAATCTGTGACAGCCACAGTTTTGCCAGCAGTGGATTTCCATCCATTTTCAGCAGGGGATTTGGAACATTGGCTGAGTGCAGAATATTTAACATGTCACAGATTATGCCTCTTGATTTCCTGTGCATACATGCACAGATTGATGAGCCATGGTTGGGAAGAGCTTTATTTTTTCCACCTTTCTCAAGAAAAAGTGAAACAGGAATTCTGCCTGTTACACTTGGTGTGTCAGGTACTTTGCCAAGTTCCAATAAAGACACTTCATCACCTTTGCCATAACACCTCATAGCCCCTTGTTAGCCCTTCTCTTTTTATGGTCTTGTAGGTAAGAAGGGGTTCATCTTGCTTAAATAGCCCTAAGGCTACCAGGAAGAAAATATTGAACGGTATATGAAAACGCCCGAGTATAAAAACAGATGTATATGTTCACCTTGGGGATAAATGCATTATGATACAGGGTTAAACTCTGCCCCAGTTGTATTAATGGCAATGCCAAACAATCCCAGCAAACCCAGAAGAGTAGATCTGAATTTACACCAGGCTAAAGGACATCAGGTCATCCTATGATTATCATCAGGCTTCTCACAATCACATTTTCACTTATTCCATGTGGATCATGACTTGTTGACAATCTCCTGGATTTCAATTTGAAACACAGAAGTTTCATCTTTGACCTTTTATCTCCATCACATGAGTGTCTGCCTTGCCCACACACTATATATTGATTCTGTTTCCTTTTATTTAAATTACATATGATGTAAGCTATAATAGCAATGCCTACTCTTTTTTTCTGCTTCATTTTTTTGGCTTAGCGCAATATCAACATGGTCTCAATTTTAGTTTCTGCATTCCCTTCATTGCTTTTGTAACATAGCCTCAGCAAATATGGATGACTGCTCTTGGGTGAACTTCATTTTAGCCTCTGCTGCTCCAATCTGAGGTTTTAAAACCCGTTTAGGCTGAACAAATGGAGAAGATATTATTGACAATTTTCACATAGGTCAAAGGTTTTGATATGCAAACACTCAGAAAGCCGGAGTGTTATCTGAAACTAATCCAAATGCTCTGAAAACCTCTGAAAGCCTCATGTGTCATTATCTTTCCTCATCTTCAACAGGAGGACAAGACAACTCCTGGTAGCGGCAACAGCTTTACCTACAAGAAGCAAACATGTACTTACTCAGCCACTGGTAGAAGACATCCTAGGACTAAATAAATTGATACCCGTTTAGCAACTAAAGTACCTACTCAGAATAGCAGAGGCCACATGTGGCCTACATATGGGTGTTTGCAGTACCCAGCTGAAGCAGTGGGTGTCCCTCAATTATCTTGTTTGGAAAACTTTTATGTTCTAATGAGTCAATACAAATTTGATCATCTCTAATTTTGCACAAAATCACATGATGATTAAAAGCGAGAGGAACAGAGCCATTACAAAAAAAACAGCTGGATAGCAAGTTGCTCTGGAAGGCATTAGCAGTGACAGACACTGGGGTTTGAAAAGCAAGAGCTGAGAAAGGCAGCAGATAGGAATGAAGGGCTACCCTGACAAAAAGCACCCTGGCATATAAATAACCTGGCATATTTTCACTCTGCCATGATTTGGTTTTGTTTTCTATCATATTTGAAGGAAAAAAAAAAAAAAAAAAAAAAAAAAAAAACAAAAGAAAAGTCAAGTCATTTCAGTATAAGCATGTAAAACAACTGGCATCTTTCCTGAAGCCTTGTAAAATGAGTTGTAGCTTGACAGACTTAAATTGGCTGGGTTATAGTATCTTGAAAAATTAGATGCTCATAATGGGAGTGTTGACAAGCCCTTTACTGCAGCAACATAGCCGTGCCCATTTGGAAAATGAAGCAAAACTCCTGGGAAATAATAAAAGAGTATTTTAGTCATCTTGTGATACAAATATGATTTTTTTTTTTTCAGGTTATGCAGAAATAAACTGGAAACCCACAGAACAACATCAAAAAAAAAAAAAAAAAAAAAAAAAAAAAAAGACTGACTGGTGTTGTCCAAATGGACCTGAAAGGAAAAGGATGGGAAGAGATAGGAAAGTTTCTGAGTAGCTGAAGTTCAGGAAAACCTCATTCTCCTCTTTTTTTTTTTTTTTTTGAAGTCTGGTGGCAGACACAAAACTAATTCAGCTTTGCATTAATCCTTTCACTTTTATTTAAAAGAAGAACATTAATTAAGGCTTTAGACCAACAACTTACTGATGCAGAATCTTAGAATAGCATTTGTTTATTCAGTTGTGTTATTTTCACTAGTCTGTGGCTATATTCTGTGGCAAACCAAGCTCTTTTGTCTTTTTTTTTCTAACAGTGTAATGCCTAGTAGAGTCCATTCATTACATAGACAATTTCCAATTTGAATAACTGTAAATTAAATTCAAGCAATTTCAATGAAATCTGTAGAGAACATCCAGATTTAAACTGATCTGTGCTAGGAATTTGGCATTATACTGTAATTAGGCTTCTCAAATTCACTAATGTCTGAATGACATTTAGCAAACCATTCCCCTCATCTCACTCTATTAATTCCCAGCTGAACTCCATCCTACTTTCTGCTGACATGGTCAGTGTGTAATGATGGTCAATGAAAGTCTTGAATAAATACACCCAAGAGTTACCACTCTCATGTGTCCTTTTATATTATTTTGCTTAATATTTCCAACAGTTCTCCAGCTGTTATTTTTTTTTGCTTCATAAAGCAAATTTAGTGAAAAAATGTTCGGGAAAATGAAGATTGTAAAGTTGATTTATTAACTGCTGAGTTCTAGTGAACAATAAGGCAATCTTTTAGAAATTCTCATTAACGCGACAAATTTAAGATGGTAGTTGGCCTTAAAAGAGACTTTATGGATAAAAGTCAAACTTAAACTTAAAACAAGACTTAAAACTTAAAACAAAACTTAAAAACAAGTAATGACATCCTTTCCTCCTTGAAGGGCATCATATATTTCTGATTTTACTGAAATTGCTTGACAGTATATGGAGGGAATGTATTATTTTTAGCAATTAGCCTGCTATACATGGTGGTCTCCTTCTAATCAAAACTGCAAGCCTGAGAAATTAAAAGATGTGAGGCAGCTATTGTCACCATGTTAAATTACTTTTTATAAAAGAGTATTGCTTAATGCCAATGTATTTTCTCCTGTACCCTAGCATCCCTAATTAGTTTTTTTCTTAATCCATATGGTAGACAATTCAGCTTCATAATAATTTTTGCTGCATAATGAGGCAATCATACATTCCAAATATTGGCTGCATGAATATCCTTGCAAATGCTTCTGGTTTGAGTTGCCTGATGCAATAAGTTTTCTAGTCCATAAACTACAGTGAGAAAAAAATCATGTGATAAAGGTGTAACCAGCAATGAATGAGTAAATAGCTGTTCCTCTGAAGATCAGCTCATTAAGAAGCAGACATCTGAATGAAGATGCCCGGGGAGTCTGTGGCACCAGACATACCAGAAAGAGAGGCATGAAACCTTGTTATATGCCATGACCAAGCAAAAGGAATTTTTACCTAGGCAGGATTCGTGGTTAATATTCTGCTCTTGTGCTTAGCCTATTGAAGCCCCAGCGTGCTTTTGTTTATGATCTGGTTCTTGTTCAGCACATTTACATGCAACTAACTGTTCAAGTGGCTCAGTCACCTCTGGTACAAAATGGAGCTCAGCTGAAATGCTAAAGGCTACAGCTTTGTTTTCAACATGAAAAAGCCCAAACAATATCTATTTGAAGTTTTTTTTTTTTTTTTTCTGTGACAAAAGCCTTAATGTTAGCTTCCTTATTCAATAGAATAGTGTTGTATGGATATATTACAGCTGGTTAAAAGACTCCAAGATTACTTGGGTTTTTAGCTAATCTTTTTTTACTTTTAATTGAGTTTGTTAGTTGGAGATAGCTGGATGCCATGCTGTTTGTTTAACTTTGCAGTTCACAGCTTAAATACTTGATGTGCCAATCCTGGTACTAAACATAAAAAAATTAATAACCCAGCACCGCTGTCAAAGTTCATGGTAAAGAAGAGAAGGCGCTGCTAAAGTATAAGGTAAGCAACCTTTTCTGCAAAACTGCAAACTAAATACTAGCAAGCGTTAAGAGATGTTGGCCTTCCACACACCCTATTTAACACATCCTCTCCACAAGCAGCAGGTACGCACCTTGAACAACCACTAGGTTTTTAGCTACACACCAGGGTTTTAACACATAATGAGACTACAGTGGATTGAAGGGAGAGGGAGAAAGGCAGACAAGGGGCTGAATCTCTGTGAATTAGAACTGCAACTTCCTGAGCACTTTTTTAATGGCTAACTCATACATTGAGTGAGTTTGTCAAATGTGATTAATAACAAAATAATTGAGTGCTGCACTCAAATGTCTTTCTGCCAATATATGCATAAACAGAAATGCATGTAAGAATTGAGCACCCTTTCTAGCCGGAGTGGGGGATGAGGTTGTCAATTCAGTTGTTGTAAAGTTGCCAAATGTTTTTCCTTTCTCATTTCATGGCGCCATTACTCACTCAGCCTGTTGTGGTATTCATATACTTTGTCATCCAGCACAAAAAAAAAAGCTCTATTAGCCACTATATATTGCTGTTGGTGACCTTAGTGGACAAAACATCAAGTGAAGAAAAACTTTAAATTCCAGTGACAACACTTTTATCTTAACCGAATCTTCTGGTTTGCTCATGTCCTGGCTTCATGCAAACAGGCTGAAGGAGGTGTGAGGGCAGAAGCCACTGAAGACAGAGTGAGAGTACACCGGGACAGTGATCTGTTTGTTCATATTTTGCCTTTGCATGTTTGAAAAGGTCAGACCCAAATAAAACTGCCATGATACAATATTCCCCTGAGAGGAAGAAAATGGTTTATATATCTCAGCTTTGCCAAAAACCTATGGAAATCAGTGCTTCATTTTGTGAATAAAGATGTAGGCACAAATAGTGCCTCAAGCAGGGCGAAGACCACCCTTGGGCAGAAGTGTTTAGGAGTTAAAGTGGTGAAAGGTTGGAGGGGGGGGGTTGCTTTGTTTTGCAGAACATTTGGGTGTGTATAACAGGCCTGTCTAAACAGAATTGGTGTGTCTGATGGCTGATGCAATATTCCAAGGAGGTCCTCTATTCAGTACTTGTTTTCCTTCCACACTTACCCTACTTCTTTGTGTATTGTGCTAGATTATACTGGTTTCATAAGTGGCAGTCACAGTTACTGTCCATCTGGATATGTTTTGAGGCTCTATAAAGTTTTAACAACTGTGAACAGGAAAAAATACTAAAGTATGCAGCCAGTCTGAAGTGGTTATCTAGAGATTTAACCTCCTGTTGCCAGGAATGCACAAAGCACACCATATTCAGTGTAAAACTTACTTGGATCTGTACTCATAGAAATACAGTGAAAAGTATTCTCTTACGACATCTGACTTCAACAAGTTTTGTTCTCTTTATACTTCTTAAAAAAATAACTTCTTAACAAATGAGATGTCTTACGATTATACTATTAAAATTACGGTAATAAATCTCTACACATCTAATCTTGATTCAGGGTCCATATAACTGACTCAGATACTTGACTAAAACTCTTGCACTTGTCCTACTGCTTGTTTTTAAATAAGGCTTTTCAATATCATTTCCAAGATTTGACATTTTATAATTTATTTAGTACGCTCTTCATTATGGAATGCCATTCACTTCTCAAATGCTGATATATGCTTGTTTACAAAGCCCTCTTCTAGTTGGGATTCTTTTTTGAGCTTAATAACATTACAATAAATAAATAAATAAATACACCATGAACAACAATACAGAGGATGAGTTTAAACTTCGTATTACCTTTATGACATAGGGCAGTTGTTACTTTTGAAATAAATGTGATATATGCAGTCAGACAAGACCTACCAATAAGTGGTTGGAAAAAAAAAAATAATAAGATGACTTACTTAAACTGGCATCTATTCAGTATTCAGGTATTCACTACCTGGGGGCTAAGTCTATTTTTCCATATAATTCCAGTTGCTCCTGATATTTCCAGTAAATGCTGTGGAAGAATTAAATTACTCCAGTAAATTACTGATTGAGGAATAAGATCCCAAATTCCACAGAATGAAATTCCCTGACAAATTCACTAACACATTACAATAAATGGCAGGATAAATACATAATGCACATTTTTTTTAGAACAAGGATGTTTCTCTGTTTTCACAGAAAAAAAAGAAAAGTATATACACATAATGTATTAATAGCCTGTAAATCTAGATACAGCAGATTCCTCTCTGGAAAAGAAAAAAAATGTTCAGCACAGAACTAACTAACCCTATCAGTCTTTATTAACTCTTATCGCTCTGATGATAATCTGATTTCAAACATTGGCTAGGCAAGAGCATGGTTTGCAAGTAAACTACTCAGGTGCATAACTCGGAGCTTTGGAGTAGGCCTTTTGAAGTCAATGAGATGTAGACTGATGATCTTTAAGTTTCAACGTAGGAAGCATTAGGGTCAAAGGGACAAATCAGGGTGCTAGGAGTACAACTTTTTGTAAATCACCACCTGTACTAATCACGAAATGAGTAGGTGCATTTCATATGCCGTTGCCATCTTCACGTGTGAGCACAAAGGAGCACATGATACCTTCTAGCACTTCTTTTATTCACTGCTCTGCTTGGAACTGTTACAACATCTGGCACAGGTAGAGAACAGTTCAGCTTCTGCTGCACAACAGAGCAGCCAGTGGCTATCTTTAACTCCTGCCAGCTACAGGACATGCTGGCAAAGCGGGAAATACAGACTTTCTGCAGATGGTAACCTAAGTCCAGAATTCTATCTAATCCTAATCCTGCTTTGTTAGGGGATGACACAAATGAATGGTGTATAATTGCCTATGCCAGGTCTGTGCCATGCTGGGATTCTCCAATGTGAGAGGAAATGTATCAGTATGGTATGTCCAGCTGGAACCTGAAACTGAATCCTTCTCCCCTTTCTGCTCACAGCGTAGTTCCAAAGGACTCAGCAAAAGCTAGGACTATTCTCCAGTGTGAAAGTATATTGCCCTACTACTATAGTCTTCAGTCATTTCCAAATCTCTGTCTTCCAGGTCTGCTTTCATTTGGGCTTTTTTTTTTGCCCTGATGTGTTGATGACTACACAGGAGAAGAGAGGCCAATCTACACAAAACTGTCCTGTTCTGATATATATGGCCGTTAGTTTCCTCATTCCCCTGAGCAAAATAATACTTGGGCTGAGCATAGTATCAGGGCTCTTTGCAGAGCAGCCAAAACTGTTCCTGCAACTGCAAGGGTGATTTAAGTATGTCTTGTTCATGTACAGCTTTTTGATACTTTTCCCCTTGTTTATTCCAGAGAGGCCAATAAAATGTTCTCTTTGCCATCTGTAAGCTTAAACTTTGTTGGGATGGAAAGAACCTCTCCTGCTGGGAAACAAAAAGAAAAAAGCTACTCCAAAACTATCATAAGGCAGAGATACTATTAGAGCAGTAAAGGATTTTCCTGTAGTTTCTCAGTACCTATCTGCAATAAATTTTTCTGAGGATGTGAAGCAAAGCGAGGTCTAAGCCAACCAGCAGGTTTAGTGGGGAATCTTTGTTTTATGCACCCTGACATGTTTTGCTCTATCATACCGGTATTTTTCTAATGCACTATTATAAATTATTGTCAGGTCATCAGCATTCCCACAGCCTTCCAAAGTATTTTTGTGTGTGCCAAAGGTTCCCACCAGAGCTATAGGTTTAGGATGCTATATGAGCGCCTTTAATGGGGCACGCAGTGCTGGCATGTTCTGCTGCAACATTCCAGCTCAGCGGAAGAGGTATAAGGAAGGAGGTGGTCTCAAGAGTTATCGCTTAAGGATACCAGGAGACTTATATTAAAGACCACCTCTACTGACTAAGGTTCTGTCTTAAATAATCATATCAAAGAAATCAATACTTTATTTAAACAAGAGATTTTTATCCATTCATTTAGGAAAATCTGACTAATAATGTTAATAAGTCATCCTCATAATGTGTTGCACATGATATACTGTTGTCAATCTAAGTGTTTCATAGAGCCCAGCAGTTTATTCCTCCAGGTTAATCCTCCAGGTGAATATAACTGGAGTGCAATGTGTGCTGATTGTGCCTTCTCCTCTACCTGTCAATCAAGCCATCAGTTACCTGTCTCTTCTTGGAGGGAGTGAATCCTTTTCTCTTTTCCTAAATCATGTTTTGGAACGTTAAATGTTTTCTAAAGCATGTTTCAAAAAATGTTAAAAAGGAAACAGAATTAAGCTTCGTGATTATTTTTTGAGAAACTTACCTCTAGGAGTTGAAAGAGTTGACCGCATGAGCTAGCTATGTGACTGAAACCTTCAAACTAGGAAATGACACTGCGCATGCCAGGGTTACCAGTGTCACACCAGCCTTGCTATTCCGTGTCACAGTGATGTCACACTACTCTTGAGCTGCCTCCTTGGCTAAAGGTTATTACATCAAAGCTAGTCCGATGTTAAATGATTTGAAGTAAAACAGGCCCTTGATTTTCAGAGCATCTCAAGGGCTTTTCAAAGCAGGAGGAAACAAAATGTCAGTTAACGGATCAGGGAAGGCCTGACCTGAGCATCAGGTTAAGCGGTGTGGCAATCTCTGTGTTGAACTTGTCACTGTACAGCAGTTTCTCTGACGTACCCAGTCACAAGGGTACCGCTTCAAGGCAACCTCACAGGCTTTCTGCCCCTGCCATTTCTAATGAAGTTTGGGGTTCTGCTAAACATGGGACTTCCCCCTCATGCCCAAATCACTTTCCTTTCTGTTCATTAAGGACTACTTTCCTCCAGCTTGCATTCATTTAAAACCTTATCACAGCTCTGACTCACTTCTGTACACATCATTTTTCAGTACTCCGATATCTGCATCCAAAAGCAGCCTTCCTAAGATACAAATATTTAATAGTGAGTGCTGACACTGACATATGCATGGAAACTCTTTCAGAATTTACTTTTGTTCTATCACATTTTCTAAATCTAAACCATTTCTTAGTTATCTTATAGGCTTTCTTCAACAGGAATCAAAAATGTTAATGCATGAGTTCTTTGGCTGGCTTTGTTGTTAGAGAAAGGAAAGGTCTGTCTGAGGAATGGCTTATTTTCAGAGAGTGTTGGATGAGTGTATCAGTCAGATATGTTTTTTTTTTTTTTTTTTTCTCTTTGGAAGAAAGAAAAAAACTAGATAATGACTTGCAGAATTTCTCTAGGCAATGGACTCTTTATACTTGTTCTCAAGACCAGCATTGGCAATATCATCCACCAACCTCATTAAGGAAAAATGTCCTCTCCTACACTGGGAAGATATCTGTAACGTCTCTGAAAAGCTAACTGAGCTAAATTTGGAATTTATCTGGTACTAGAAAAAGAAATTTTAAGTTAAGGCTTAGAAAATCTAAGTGGAAGCTCAGGATTTTTTCCTGATATCTTTCCCCAATATCTGATATCCCACTTTTTCCCTGATATCTTGGGAGAGACTTTTTTCTAACATGCCCCAGTTCAACCCAACCATATACTCTTGTGATACTGTTAGGTTGGAGAGGTCCTTTGCTTTCCAAGAATAACACCAATTTACTCTCACTGAAATATAACATTATTCCAAAATGTAGAGAAGGAATAATCATACAATAAAAAAGCACTGTGAATGGAGATAGGAATGCTTATTATGTTGAAGAGAAAAAAGAAATAAGCAAATTGCACTCATGCCTCATGCAGAGTTTCACTAAAGAAGACGAGGCGTTAATGTCATGAACTCAGATGACGAGCATTGTTATGAACTGGAAGTTGGTTATAGCGTGATACTATCTGAAATATCAAAAGATCAGGATACGGAACAGGCTAACAGGGCCAACCAAAAGACACACCAGACCGGGAGACCGTCATTTGGTATGTACACAAGGAAGAACTTTCATTTGAGCTCAGAAAAGCAGATTAAACTTCTATGGTAAGAGATGGCCAAGAAAAATGAAAAGGAATTGAAAAGCAGGACAAAAATAACCCTTCTAAGAAATAGTCGCTGAACTCCTGGACCCAATGAAAAGGATACAAAGAAACGGTTTTGGAAACAGTGGCAGCCACAGTCAAAAAAACTACTGTACATATAACACAGGAAGAGAGATATTCTGCTCAGACTTGTCTAAGAACTGTATAAATGAGAAGAATGATCAGATGTTTGCGAGAGATTTATAAAATTATTCTTTCTTTTTAATTAAAATGTTCATAGAAGTGAAAAAAAGGGATGAGGAAATTGCAAAATACAGGATGCAAGTTGTTTATAAATCAAGGATTAAAGATAAGATGTTTTTGGTTTGTTTACATTTAGAAAAGAAATCTGAATAGAATCATAGAATGCTTAAGGTTGGAAGGGACCTCTAGAGATCATCTAGTCCAACCCCCCTGCACACGCAGGGTCACCTACAGCAGGTGGCCCAGGACTGCGTCCAAGCGGGTCTTGAAGGTCTCCA
>VZSV01000269.1:66332-148106 GCA_013398735.1 Nothocercus julius | reverse complement strand
TCTCTCAGCCTTTCCTCATAGGGCAGATGTTCCAGGCCCCGGATCATCCTCGTAGCCCTGCGCTGGACTCTCTCCAGCAGCTCCACATCCCTCTTGTACTGGGGAGCCCAGAACTGCACACAGCACTCCAGGTGTGGCCTCCCCAGGGCTGAGGAGAAGGGCAGGATCCCCTCCCTCGACCTGCTGCAGACGCTCTTCCTAATGCATCCCAGAATCCCATTGGCCTTCTTGGCCACGAGGGCACTGCTGCCTCCTGGGCAACTTGTCACCCACCATGACGCCCAGGTCCCTCTCTGCAGAGCTGCTCTCCAGCAGGTTGGTCCCCAGCCTGTACTGGTGACTGGGGTTATTTTTCCCCAAGTGCAGAATAACGTGTCATCTCAGCCAGTTGTTCCAGAAAGCTTATTCTTCCTTCCTAAAGCCGTCAAATGATTGATCTCTGAAGCAAATGGCTGAGTTATGATCCCACAAATAACATGGGATTTCTGTTTCTCAGTGTTATCCAGCAATCTTAGTCTTTTCTTTTAATTTAGACTGTAGCCCAAGTTGTCAATGTTCCTATTCCTAAATCTAAGCACCTCATATCAGCTCTAACGCATTTTAGATGCCTATCAGGAAAAAAAGTCAGACTCTTAATAAAACAATTAAGAGTGTAACTAAAAGAAAATGAAACACTGGAAATGATTTATAGCGCAATATATATATATCTATATATCTTACGGAATGAAAATATCCAAATTACCTCAGCTTTAATAATCATATTCCCAAGGACTGCAGATGAATAACTTTAAAATGGATGTGTAAGACTGGAAATAGTTATAAAAGATCAGAGGCTTTCAAAATTCACTGTATACCAGGTCTATGGAGTGTAATGCCAAGAGTAATATATAAAATCTGATCTGACAGTTTTACATTTTTCCTTTGTTTGAGGAGATCCCCATGTAACGAAAACATGTACTATCATGCCAAAACTAAAAGAAACAGTCAGTGGAAATGACTGAGGGGTATCTACCACTAGTCAGAATCTCACTGGCGAAGTATAAAAATAAGATGAAGACTTAATTACTTTAAGAAATCCCAAGAAACATGGTTTAGATTAAAAGAAGAGCTTTTAAACTGGTCAGCTGTAAGGTTGATACAGTACTGTTGTACATGCAGGTATGGTTGGAAAGTATTTCAAGACTCTAATTTTGGAGGCTGCTTCTAAAGGTCTTTCCTCTTTCAATGCTCTGTGCCATCTCCAATTTATTTTAAGTGCAAAATAGAAAAAAAAAAAAAGAAAGTACAGCTTCTAGTTAAATTGGGTGTGTGGGTGTCATTTTAAAGAAACACAATGAAACATAAAATGTCATCCAAATTCTATAGATTCAGACTCTCTAATAGGTTGACAAGTGACCAGTCCCCTTTTACCTACAAGCAATAAAAATTAAGTAATAGACAGTGTGTCAAAACTCTGCAGGTTTAATTCAGTCCCTTGGCTCATATTGGCTGCATAGGAACACTGCACTGAGGAATAAATTGCTGTACTGAGATGCTGGCATTCAACATGGCTAGAATCTGGGCCAAGACTCCTGCATTCTGTTAATTCTGTAACTTCTTGCTAAAATTTTGTCTTTCTAATGATGCAGAGCTTGACATGCTCTCCAGATTGAAAGATAAGGGCTCCTCCTGCTATTCACTTTATCCAAGAATATTTCTTTATCTCTAGAGATGTTGTGTGTTTGTGGAAAAACATAGAGATGCGAGGTGTAGCACAAGGAGTTACTATGACAGAAACATTTATCACTGGACAGAAATCCGAAGTGCTGTGTTTGACTCCCTCAAACCCAAAGTTAGCTATAAAGCCTTTTGACTTATTCTTTCAAATCAATTACTCTAAAAGGAAGAAGACTAGATTGAGAGGTAAAGAAACAGGCTGCATGGCCAGTCCAATATTCACTGAAAATGAAATAGCTCCTTCTTCTCCGTCCTCTTATGTAGATATTTTTTTCTGTTCAGTGTAGCTCTACTGCCAGACAGAAATTTCCCTGTTTCCTTACTTTTTCTTAGTAGGCACATTGCACATATAATGTAGTCCTAAAATGCCACTCTTAGGCTTTGGATTTGTTTTGCTTCTTTATTCTCTTGATCAGAAATAAACCCTGTTGGCTGGTGCCAGTTCAACTTTGAAACAATGACAAGCCAGCTCTGATTACTTATGTTCTTTGCATTACATTTTCCTGCACTGAATACAGACGACCCTCTCTCTGAGCCTTTTTCAAATATCTCTTTTTTTTTTTTTTTTTTTTTTTCTGCAGTAGCAGGTCGCATCCAGTACTAGGTTCTGCAAGGAAAGATGCTTTATGTTGCCTTACCCCTTCTTGGATTTTGGATCATTTCTCAAAGGCTCTCTCTGACTGTCTAGAAGGTAACCTAATTTGTTATGTTACCTAATGGCAATATTGCAAGGGACAGTTTTTCATTTGCTACTCACATTTCTTTGTTGCAAGAAAGTTTATGAGATGAGAAATGATTCTATTATCAATCAAGTGAAATTTCCATTGACTTCTCTGGGGTCAAAACTTCACCCTCAGGGAGCTATTGATAGAAATGGGATGGAAATTCCATTTCACAGGGAATCTGCAGCCCCTTACAAGTATTGAAAACCTCAAATATTTTCTTTACCAGGCAAAGTTCATATTTTATTTGGGATGACTGTAGTGGCTGAGCACTGTCTGCCACTAGAAAACTTTAGAAATTACATAAAAAGAAAACAGGCATAAAAGAGAAGTGGGGTGGGAACGAGTTGTTTGCTATTACATGCCAATACGTACCAAGCTGGGCTTTTTGTCTATTCCCTTCCCCCATTTTGTTCACACAGTCCTCCTCACCCTTCAGACTGCCTTAGAATGCTAATTTTTCTAATGAAGAATGAAAACTGCCATTAAAATATACTGAGATCTATCTATTAATAAACCCCTAATACTCCCATTCTCAACTTCCAAAAACTGTAGTTCCATACCCTGGCACAACCCGACACATTCAAAGCAATTATTTAAAACCATTCTCAAAAATAGTTGCTTTAATAGGAAGTGGCATATGGTCTTTAGGAAAAAATGGTTTTAAATAAAAATTTGATCCTCTACAGATGTTTAGGGTTTCTCTTCTCATAGAAACACATGATAATGATGCTCAAAATGATTCAGTTTAGTGACACTGTATTGATAAGGCTCTGATCAGTTTTAACCTGTGTTATATTTTCCACCTTTTTTTCTTTTTAACTTAAAGGGTTTTTTTTTTTTTTTTTTCCTCAGGGATAGGGGAGAATCTGTATGCATGTAACCCTCAGTTAACACTAATAACAATGTGAAAACCTTCATCAAAGATGTGACTGTGTGCTTTTGTCTATTCTAATGGTTTAAAGTTGAGAGAAAATCTTGATAAATC
This sequence comes from Nothocercus julius, assembly GCA_013398735.1. NCBI lineage: Eukaryota > Metazoa > Chordata > Aves > Tinamiformes > Tinamidae > Nothocercus > Nothocercus julius. The sequence goes on along the minus strand of VZSV01000269.1, from coordinate 144,680 downwards.
AATGTTTCCTTTTTTTCTTCCTCTCTCTTAAGTTTTGTTGCCTTGATTAGATAAAAAAAAAAAAAAAAAAGGGGGCTGTCAATCTGTTTTCTTTTCAGGTCTTCTCTGTCTCTTTCTAAATTAGTTACAGCCTGCTTTTTGTAGCTTTATAGCCAGCCTGACCTAATTTAATTACCATGACTTGTGTGGCTTAAAGATAAATAGTTTTATTCAATCAGCCTACTTTTGTATATGTTTTCCCACTTTCATACATCTCTCTATATTTTCACATTCAGAATTCTTGTTGTCTATTCTTTGGTAGGTTAACACAAGGTTAGTTTTATAGCATTGTCCATATTCACACAAAAAGGCCCCTTTGATGCTGTTCTGCCTAGTCCCTTCTTTGCTGTATCTGTTTGTGCACTGCAGTTCTGTGGGCCTTTGTTGGACACAAATGAAGGGCTCCTGGAGCAACTGGTGATGTTCCCGTGAGCGTCCCCGCAAGGGCTCAGGGACATCGTGCTCCAGCCCAGCGGCGCTAGCTGCGTCTCAGAACCGTGGGATGGAAAGTACGTTGCAATGTTCCAAATCCTCAGGCCTCAAAGCTTGATCTCACACCTGCTATTATCTTTTTATTTTAGGAAAATGCATCACAAATCCAAACTGGAGACACTGAGGAAAGAGAAAGAGGGATGCTGCAGTTGAACTGACCATTACTCTGCTCTTGTGGAAACACTTGACAAGGAAGTAGAAATCTCCTGTTCAGCACAGGTTTTATGTGTGTTCCTTCCAGGTGAAAAGAAGGGCAAATGAAGAGTAGTACCCTTCCCAGGATTGCGATCAGGACTTCATCAGGAATAATAGCTTATTAAGTAGATACTAACTGGTTCTGTATGCAGGTGGTTGGCTCACAGGAACCTTTGAAATAACTTTCCTTGGGATGTCAGAGTGAGAAATATGCTGGGCCTGAGAACAAGAAATAAACGTACAAAACCAGAAGTTGTGCTTTTAACATATTGGACAGTGCCATAGGCATTGCAGTAGTACTTTGTCTGCACTGGAATGCCTTGTCTTAAAACAAGCTGCCTTGGGGTGGTGCCCTTACAAAGCACCCGACAGCAAATGCATTTATGGGAAAAAACACTGTTTTATGAGAAAAAAACACTGACATGTTGCACTGTCCAGAAGCACATGAAAAATCTTGCCATTGCTTTAAAATAAATGATTCAGAAAAATGTCACTGGCAAAAAGGAAAGCAGAAAAAAATAATTACACAACATTTCACTTTCCAACCATCTAAGGTCATTTGTACAAACACATAAAAAGATGTTTTGTTTTGCAGATGAATCAAAAAGGCATATCATTAAAACGAGTTCTAGTGGAACTATGTAAACAGGCCTGTACCTTAAAATAAACAGAGTGAGTCTTTGTGCACGTGCCAGAAATGAAAATGCTATAGATACAAAGCAGAAACAGTATTCCCATGCCTTTAACACCCACTGCCAGGGAAGAGTCCGTGGGCACCTCCACTCTTGGAAAACAGAGAGGTGAATCATTTCTTCTCAATCATGATTAAGTAGAAGAGAAAAACCTATGGAAGAAAAAAAGGAGGAAAAGAAAGGCAGCTGCATTTGTTTCCTGTTTATACTCAAACCACCCAATGGTACCAGCATGGATTTTTTCAGAAACGACCACTGATGTACTGTCTCAGTTCTTATTAAAGCCTGCGATTGCCTTCGATCACCAAGCAAGGAAGAGTCACTTCTGACAGAGATCTCACTGTGTAGTCTACCCTTATCTAGTCCTTCCCTTCACAAAAGACCAAAATAAAAAGTAGTCCCCTCTGAAGGGAGGTGCTGCACCCACTCAGAAAACAGGCTGCTATGGCTGTGGAAGGAGGCCAGCTGAGGTCACTAGGGCATAGCATTATTGTTGTTTAAAAAAAAGTCCTGCTGAGAAGATAAGGTTTTAAAGGGTCTCCAGAAAGAAGCAGACACACAGGAAACTTTATGGCACACTGTTAATCTTCCTCAGAAAGATGAAGTGCTGATGTGGCCTTGATGAAATCTTAAGCTGCCATTTAGAGGGGGAAGGGAAGACTAGAGTGTTTCAAACATAGCATTTTCATCACCAAAGTAGACCTAGCAGTACACTGAGACTCTCTTGGCTAGGAGAAAAATGTCTATTTTGACTTCTAATTTGTGATATAGTCTGTGTGAATGAAACAGTCTGGGGTGGCCCATTTTCACTTCCTCTCTTCAGAAACATCTTTACCAGGGTGAGACTCTCCTGATCAGCGTGGAAATCATGTTTCCTGCCCCACTGAGCTAGTGCAACTGCTGCTGCCAGCAGGTCAGCTCTGCCCAAAATTTTGTATGTTCTCTGTCTCTGGAGATAAATAACCAATGAACTAATGGCCAAAATGATGATGAATAAAATATCCACGAAATGCGTAGCCTCCCTAGAAAATTCTTCACTCCTAAGTCATGGACCAACCAAGAAACTCCACTTTATGGACACCTAACACTGCCTCAAAATTGCTGCAGCCATGCAGTACAAAATACTGTTTTGGTGCAGCCTCACTCCACAGACTCAAGCTTTTTTTTAAAAAAAAAAGAGTACCTAAAATTTTAAGGATAGCACAAAGACTGAACTAAGGGTGCAGGCTCATTCAGGTGAAATGCAAATGTATTCCTGTACCTTATCTCTCCCTGGCCTACATGTCTGTGGAATTTATTGGCTCTTAATCTGAATCCCGTTGACCAAGATGATATGCCATATGCCCTAAATATTAAAACAAAAACAACATTTTACTTCTCTGCAGGTTACTTGAATTTGTGACTTAGTGGACATAAGATCTGCAGTAAAGTAACTTTATAATATGAAAATGCCTTCCAGCTGTCCAAGGGTACAAAATATTTACTCAGAGAAGCAGCCCCCCCAAATTACCCGTTAAGATAATGCCAAGATTACTGGCAAATCTTTATATTACTGTGCCACACACTTCAAAATACAGAAAGCAAGCAACCAACTTATGCAGCCATAAAATATGACTTAAAAGAAGATTATGATATTTCTCTCTCTGTCAAAAGAGAGAGGGATTTACCAGAAAAATGAGAGTGACAATTAATATAAAAAGTCCGATTAAGTTCCTGTTACATTCCTCTAGCCTCCGTATCATTTATAAACTCATATATAACATTCAGATGGACATTTGTATCATTGTTCAAAGAATATCTCCATATAAATGTATAATGTTTCACCTATGAACTCTAAATACATTTTGCAGTGCTTTACACATACTTGTTGAAGTTTAATGCAGTTTTTCATACAAGTATAGATATTTAAGAGTGCTATTTCATGCATGATCTTGAAAATTCAAGAAGAGTCTTCAACATTTTCTTTAAAAGTCCTCTACTACAGTTTTAAAACAAGTGTATTTGAGGTCATTAGGAAAGGAAATTACTTCCATTAATTCTGACCGACCGCAGGTTTTAAAAGACAGAACTGTGAAACTTAAAAGGAAACCCAGCAAATGTGTTTTACGAATCCATGTGCAATATTTTGGTTACAATGAAATAAAATATTGATATGTGCCAGACACCCTGAAGTTGCTCTCCTGTGACTAATTCGTCTGAGTTAGTTTTTAAATTCATCTCCTAGTGCTTGGCCTCTTCCCACCCTCGTTATTAAACTAACAAAAGTAGTTTATACTGACCACACTATAAGCAAAGACGTAAAATAAAAGCTCCTTCAGGCATTTGCTTGGTCTTGTAAGACAGATTTACCTAAAATTGTATATATTAATACACACATTATATTGTTCTAGTAAATAAAATCCTGCATAATCAGGATAAATAAAAAATAACTTTATTTAAATACATGAAATGTTTCATTTCTAAATGTGATACTCAAATGCCTTGTCTTGGTATTTGTCGGTCTATTCACCTAAAGTGCATATTCCTAAGCAATGTGCATGAAGCTAAACTGATACTTGCAAAGAATCATGATGACTGCATTTCAACTACAGTCTCAAAGGGATTTAAGGGACAGAGGCCATACTTCCCATACGAACAGCTTCATCTCCTGAGAAGGACTTCAGAGAAGTCCAGACAGTTAATGATGCAGTGGGCCAGCTAGGTCTTCCCACTGTTTGTTTCTTTTGATATTTAATAATCTTTATTCAAAATTCTTTCTTTGACTGAACTGAGTGATGACTGCATTCAAAGTGCTGAATCCTGAATACAAGCACTGCAAAGCTGGACAACTGAGGCAGCTGCTATCCTTGATTTTAGCCCTACCTCGCTTCTAGCCTTATCTCTTTCCTGTATGCTGCTTGCTAAGGAAAAGGAAAAGGGGAACCAGAAGGGACAAGTAAACAGTTCCTAAATGGGAAGAGCTCAGTATATTATGATAACCGAAATTTACAGTTCTGATGATGAGGAAGATTAATGCTCTGTATGGTTAAGTGGGTACCAGCAGTGACTAAGAACAGTGGAAGGAGGTATACACCAAATAGGACTGGAAAGATGAGTGGGAGTAGGATATCTGTGCTGAAAGGCTGTGAGGAGAATGTCTGGTCTTCTCGAGAGATTCCTCTAAGACAAGATGTTCTTGGTTACCATGACCACTCACTTCCACTCCTCTTTCTAGAAAGGTTTAAAGGCATTTCTTTTATGTTTTTTAAGTCATAGAGTACTATCACTTAACTGGAGTTAGGTCCAGACTACTTATATTTTAAATATTTAATATGAGATCACCTTTACCAATATGTGCATACAGTGGTTCTTGATCTCATTTGATATCTCTAAATGGTATCATTTTACCAATAGTAATATAAGAACAGCAATCACATACAAATTTTAGAAAAGGTAATTTCTTATTTGCGTATTTGTCTTTGATAAAAATAACATCAGAATGAGAAATGCTGCAAGAAAAACATATGAATTCAGATTTGTATATAAATCAAATGCATATTTAGCAAAAGTGCACATCTGATCACTGCTCCAGACAGATTCAAGAAAATAAAGGGCAGAATATGGCACAGATTTCCCTGATCTGATCATGCATAGAAACCAGCTGATATTTTGAGGTTCTGAGGTTACAACATGCGGATCTTCTGAAGAGCAGACTGTAACCTTGTGGGGTTCATTTTTTTCCACTGGAATCTGACATCCACTGAACACAAACATTTGGAAGTCATATTTCTCATTATGCATTACATATAATTGCTTTAACTTTTACAGTGTGCATTAAACCAACTATCAAAATAATAGAGCACTTAACAAAACCCTTACTGACCTGATAAAGATGAATGAGCATGGTGTCTAACTTTACAAACATTGTTTACTTTAGTATAGATGCATGCATTTCCTTCTTAAATCACTGGTGATGTCTGCAAATTGAAAAGGTGTGCAGGGAATAAGCCACATTGTGATCTATGTACAGATATACATATATAAGTATATATTTTTTCTGGCACAGATTTGTTTTACTCAAGATTCTCTGATCAGGGAAAGATGTGATATGTGCAACAGTTGCCAATTAGTTTGTGACACCTAAGAACCTTTGGTTAATTTGTGTTGCTACGTTTATATGGGGTTTCTTCCTTCAGTGATTTCACATTCCCCTCTGACTTCACTGAAATCCCATTTTTAACAACAGGAATGCTAGCATTCTTTCCAGGTGCAGCAAAGCAATATCCCATTTGGAAAGAATAAAGAATCCCTTGCTCTTCTGCTCTGGGAAGGAATGCCTTTGTAGTTCTACTCAAAAATCTACGAACAAGGAAACAAAACAATTTATTATATACACAAGGTGGGTGTTGTATCTTTCAAAGCACCACAGGAGAACTTAACCAGCTTACGTATACTAACATGTGTAGCACTTAGCAGCAAGACTCGGGTGTGCTGCTTTGGAAATCTAACTTCATACTGATTTGCCATAGTCGTACAGAAACGATCCATTGTAAAGTAGTGGGAAAAACAGATTTAGACTCACTCTAAGAAGAGTGAGGGCTCTGAAGTGCCCCTTCACATGACCCCATGGAAGTCTCCTAAGTCAGACCCTATTCCTCAACAAAAAAGAGGACCACATTTCAAAAATGCTTGTTGTATGCAGAGCCTGTGAGAGGCCTATGTCCATACCACCGTCAATAAATAGTATCACTATCCCTACCACTCTTTGCATCACTGGGCTAGGATCATCATCACACAGGAAAGAAGTATCCTCACAGCAAGATTTAATACCAGTAGACTCAAGCTACCTTGCCAGGTCTGGTTGCAGAGTACCATCCCTTTCACTCTCCTCCTTTACTTAGTTTCTACACAAAGAAAACAATGTGCATTGGCCAGTTGCAGGGCAGTCCTTAGGCACTATGGAGATTGCACTTGCACTTATCCTTAATCCTTAGGCACTATGCAGACTGGAAGCAGCCTCCATGACCTGCAATATTAAAACACTAGCCCAAACATTCAAAGGAAAAAAGAACTTCCTTCTTATAAAGTTGCATCTGACACAAAAATTTAAAGGCTGGTGCAAAAAAGAAAAAAGAAAAAAAAAAACTTTTGGTAAATAAGAAAAAGAACTAACTTTGGAAGTCTCACAAGAGGAATTTTTCTTTCCTCTTGTTGTGTTAACTTCATTTATTTGTATGTAGCCCTGAAAGTGTCATTCAAACTTTGCACAAAAATTATTTCAAACATAAGATACTCCTAATACTGGACAGAAAACATGTCCATCTTAGATTCAAATTCCTCCCTCATTTCTGTGACCTGGGGCAACTACTGCTGCCTTTTAAATATGTGTACCTCTCCTGTCCCTGGTGATTGTTATTAATACAGTTTAGGAAAGTGGTGATAAAGATCAATCCCTTACCAAGAAAAGAAACATTAACTGCTTCTTTCATGTCTTCTATAGTGAGTGAGCAGCTACAGTTTCAAATGATCCCCAGATGTTTACTATTTCTTGTGATCAACAGCAGTTTAGATTTTCTCCTGAGCTGCTGTGCCATGTTCCGTATTTCTGGTTATCCTGGAGGCTTCAATCTCTTGCCTTCTGCAGAAAGTGTAAAGGTCAAACAGAAGGCCTGTGTGGTACAGAAGTCCCCAATGAAAAATAAAGCATGGGCACTCTCTTAATATTGGCCAACGGAAGCCATGCCTCCACACATTAAGCAAAATATTCCAGGAATTCCTACAGAGATGGATGCGCAAACATAACAAACTTTTCACTTAATTCCAGAAAGGCTTCTCGATGCCAGTAAAAGGATAATCATTGAGGCCCCTCACTAAAATCATGGTTTTTTTTCCTGCTCTTTTCAACTGTGCTTCCGTATTCTCACTCAGAGCTCAGACTTCTCTTTTCCTCCTTTCTGCACTCTGGATTCCTTTCTTAACATGGTCACAATGTTAAATACCCTGGCACTTTGGCTGTCACTGGATTCCACATTTGCTGTGAGCTCCAGCACAGCGCCCTGTGATCCGGCCTCTTACTCCAAGGGAGCTGAAAGAGCTGCTGAGGTGGCGATGCGGCTCTAGTTAGGAAGCAGCCTGGCTGAACGCCAGAGGCAAGAAGGCAGCTCTCCTACAAGCGGGACTGGACACAGTACTTGCCCAACCTCATGCTTTTCAATCAAGAGGTTGGACATGGTCAGTACGCCACTTAGAGCAGCCAAGTTTTTCAAAGCTTATAGCCTCTTTCCAAGATTGCTGGTTATATTGCTATAATAGTGACACTGACGGACACATAAAGAGATTAGTACTGCTCGAGCAGATTTCAAGGACTAGCACGGCCTAATGTGGATTTGGAATCAGGAGATACATGTTCAGTTACTCTTGCTTTGGCCTCTGAATGCAGTGTGACCGGACTACATTTCTATGTTTCTTTTTTTCGGGGTCTCTGGACTCAGTGAAGATCCAAAAGGCTGCAGCACATCAAACATTTTACTTATCTTAAAAAAAAAAAAAAAAAAAAATTCCTGAAGGAAACATAACACAGACATCCTAATTTCACTATTCAGGAAAACATTTGGAAAAATTATTGCAATCCATTTATAGGCACCTACAACACTGTAAGCTAATTTTTTTTATATAAAAAAAAAGGCCAACCAAGATTTATAGAGACCAAATGCTGACCCAGTTTAATTTCCTCCTTTCATAAAGGGCCTGAAGAATAGTGGGAGGATTGCATATAAATTTGCATGGCATTATGAAGGTTTTGACACAGTCCAAAGTAACAGTCCCCAAAGGAAATTAGGAGAAATGGGCAAAATTAAACTACAAAGGCAATATACAGCTGTTTGAGGAAAAATACTTAGAAACTAGACTTCAGTAGTTCACTTGCACACCAAGACAGTGATACTAAACAGAAGAGTTCAGAGATGCCTATGTTGCCCAGTAAGCCAATATTTTCCTTACTGTCTTGGTCACTAGTAGATGAAATTCTGCTTATACCGGAAACATTATAGGCACAAAAATAAAACTGAGGTTCATGGAATAGGAGGATAAGTCTCTCAATCCAATCTGTGATATGGTGTTGTATAGGCAGCTGCTATTACTCAGTCTCTGCATTATCCATCGGTAGGACAAGATACTTTCTTGGGGAAGGGACCGCTAATGGAGATTTAGTGTAGATATTAATAGGAATTGGGGGCGGGGAGTTTTTGTGCTTTTTTTTTTTTTTGCTCATTTTGTTATTTAAAAAAATATATTAGGCCCAGCTTTAACAGAAATGATCTAGTTATTTCTGATCCATTTTCAGTGCAGGGGCTTACCTAAATGATTTAGGTCTACTGCCATCTTATTTTGCTATGATTTCTACTAATCATTTCACAGGTGCATTTTGCCTTTCCCAGACTTTAAATATATTATCTTCATATAAGGTCTTGTAGACTTAGTTTTAGCATACATACAGCTGTATAAAATTTTACAATTGTAACCAATAGTAATTACAATGTTAAAAGGAATAAACAAGGTGACAAAAATGCCTTCTAAATTGTATGTTTCTGGAACACTTTGGAGTAAAATAATTATTTTGTTCAGACTTCAAAATACATGCTTTCTGGCTTTTCTTTTTTTGGTTTTTTTTTTTTTTTTCTTTTCTTTTTTTTTTTTAGAGCACATATGGAAAAGCAGAAATTAAATCTCCAAATTTTTCAGTTTACAATGTCAGTTATTCTTGTGGTCAGTGCACCATAACTGGCAGTTACTAAAATCCTATGTGCAGCTGGCAAGTTCATTTGTTAATTAAGCACCACAACAAGGAGAGATGGTCACAATATTCAGCTTTTAACAGATAGGTGCCCTATAGAGAGGCTACTCTATTGGTGAGGTACTCCATTCCTATACAGTTGAAAAATGCCATATTTCAGAGATTAAGTACTGTTTATATGAGCAAACTATAGATTATACAAAAGGAAAATAAGTTGCCTGCTAAGCCTGACCTTTGAGTCTTTAGGAATGTTAATACCCCCAAAATTCAGCTTGCTAAAGCCAAACTGACCAGATTGCACTGCTACCCTGGAGCACTGAGTTGGCTGCAGAACCTCAGGCAGGAGGAGTTACTTCATGCCTGGGCTGCTGCAAGCTTGGAATTTTTGAATTGCTTGCTCAGTTTTAGAAACAATAATGAGCAGCTGGGAAAAATTAGGTTTTCTATTTTTTATTCCTATTTTTCCTTTCACATTTGGTTACATTATGACAGATTATCACGTTAAACCACCAAGGGATATCACAATGAAATTGTCTGATATGGCCCTGCATAGTCACAGGAAATATATGGGGTTTTTTGTTGTTCAAATGTATTGGGAATATATTATTACTTTGGATATATTACTCCTATATATAAGATATAAATCTATACCTAATCTATATATCAGATACAAATATAGAACATCTACAGTAGTATCTAATATTCTAGTATACTATATACAGTATGAACTGGAACTATCTTAGTCTTCCATCCCTCCATCTTTGATCTTTCAAACCATGCCAAATAAAAAGGGACTATAGCCCACCTAAATTTTTAAACATGATGTTAGCTAGCACCAAGATGAAATGGATAATACACTGCTGTTGAGGTATTTGATGTTAATCGAGTGTGATCTTCCCACTGAAGGCAATATCAAAACCAATTAGACCTTGGTAGTATTTAGGTAAAAACATGAAAAATAAGGATAGATAAAAGAAAGAAGCTCTCCAAGTTAGACAATGCTCATAATATTAATAGGTAAGGATTAAAAGCAAGAAACATGAAAATATGCTGTTAGGCTTAGAATACCAGCAAAATTATAGCATTAACAATAATAACAACTCTCTCCCTACTTCTTTTTCCTTTGCAATTGTCCTAATTAGGCCCTGATGATGAGAAGAATGACCTTTGCTAATTAGCAGTCCCACTGAAAGCAATTAATGCTCATAAAACAGGCACATTCAAAACCTTTACACAGATAATTATCTGAACATTACGCAGGGAGAATGTAGGGAATCATTGCATGAACAGCAGAGATGGAGGAAAACGCCCCAAATCAAGGCAGGACTCAAAAACAATCTCTTACATATGCTATGACGCATATGTCTTACAGTGCATCATGGAAGACAAGAACTTCTGATCCTATTTGTAATTTCAGGACTTATTCAGGAATTATTCTGAATGAACACTCAAATAACTGAGCTGGTCTTCTCTTTTGCATTGATGCAAAGACATCAACTGTTTCATTTTTACTTGAATTAGATCAAATTATACAAAAATTAAATATTTACATATATTATTAAAGCACTGCTTTCATGACAGAAAGGCAGGTTTAATTTGACCTCTATAGGATTACTAATGATGGTCAAAAGTAACCAAGTTGTTAAATCTTTGTAGGATCAGAATTAAAATACTCCCTGGAAAGCAGAAGGTATTTTGAACTGACTCCTTGATCGTGATAAAGTCTATGAGGCACCCACTGTCTTTGCAATGTTAGAGGAAAGTTAGCTGCATTTTGCCTGTGTCAGTAGAATTTTAATGGATCCCATAGCAGTTTCACTACACAGTTCAACTGCCATTGCTACACTCACCACAACTTCCATTCTGTAACCAGTTTGGGACTGCCACGCGTTTTCTATTTCATGCAGCATGAGTGGTGTCATTTTGACAATACAAATGTGCATGTTCTTGGTATTTGCCCAAAGGCCTTTTAATTTTTTTATATTGCAAGAATATCAGTGGAAAATATTTTGTAGCGTAAGAAATAATTTGAACTTATTTATCTTTGCTGATAGTGAGAAGATAGCAGTGATGGGTCTTGCACTAAGTAACATGTTTCCTCAGTGGCAAAAGTGGGGGTCGAGTAAAGCTGTTTTAACACAGTGCAGTGTTTTTGTAATCAATAACGTGGCTTGCACAAAGCTACTCTTTATTCTATTGCTACAATATTAGAGCAGGCAAACATTTAATTATGAACAGGACTGTTCCTAGTTCACATGTGAAACAAATGTTTTCATCTCTTAGCACAAAGAAGTTAATAAGAAGTTTCTCCAGCTTGTGATTTGCTCTATTCAGAGTATTTTCCTCTATTTCAAAATCTTCTACATTTTTGCTTTCTCACTTAAAAAAAGATTTTTAATGTATAGATTTCCATTTCAATCCTTTTATTATTATTATTTTTATTAATTATTATTATTATTATTATCAATGCCTGCTTCATTTTTCCTAACATTTTAGTCCCAAGTGAAGACAAATTTCAAAATTAGACAGATGACCATAGAGGAAAAAAACTGAAAAAAAAAAAAAAAGAAAAAAAGAAAAAAAAATACAAGAGATAATTGCAAAGAAAAAGAGAGGTTATGAACTTAATGAAGTGCAGGGATACCCTCACCACTTCAAAATCAATTGCATGGGGTGGGGGGAATTCTACTTTAAAAAGAAAATTATTTTAATTTTTTATAATTTTGCTCCAAAATATGAACTTGATTATACTTAGTTAAGAGGCCATCTGAATACTTGCAACATCCAGATTCCTCACTAAATAAGCCACCATATTAAAAGCAAGCATAACTTAGCAAACAGAATTCTAGAGGCCACCTTGTGAGGAAATTCAGGGAACTGCAACAGAAGAGGACTTCTAGTCCCACACTTCCTTACAATTAACTGGCTGGTAAAACCATGAGGCTGCCTCTGAGAATATATTATACCTTGCAGTTCATTGTAGGTATTAAGATCCAAAGTCTGCATTCATCCTTTAAGCAAACAAGGCATCAGCATACCTTTCAAGTTTCCATGGCTTGAATGGGACTTAATTATATGTGTATAACTAAGAATAGATTTATGGACTTCCCAGAAGGGAACCCAGGCTTCTGCTAAACATCCGTCCTTCTACCCAGCACCCAGAAAAGGTAATTACCTCTAAGATGCTACTAAATTTGCTGAGATATTTTCTTCCTTTTGTTGCATGGTCAAAATTATTCAAATTCCTTTTAAAGTTATTTTTGTATGAATTAGCTTGCATTGTGTATCGTAATTCTCAATGAGAATGCAGCTGCAGATTGACCTCAACTTTTTCTTTTTTTGTTTGGTATTATTTATTACAGAATTTTAAATAAGAAATAATTAGAAATTGGAAAATCATTAGGCTTGAACAACTCCCTGGTTGTACATGCTTTAACTGAGCTGTTAACAGTCCATGATATAATTTCCCCACAAAACCAGAGAGCAGACATTCAAAACAAGGCAGAGAAATAGCTACAGCAAATGTCCTGGGATCTTTAAGTTTGCTGTGTTTCTAAAATTAATCTCCTTTACCTCATTAAAGAAGGCTACAAGAATTATACACCTGGGAAGTTAGAAAGAATACTTTATACTATGGTTAAGAACCAAAATCTTTCTTTGTGCAAGCTACTGAAGTCAGTGGAGTTACAAAAGCAGTGGTTTTGTCTTCCAGCATCTGATGGCTGACTGATGTAACAGATTTTAGGGAAACAATGCAGAATTACTGTAGGATATAATTCCTTAATAAGTAATGAAAAAGCTTTAATCTCCTTTACCCCAAAAGGAATATACACAAATATTTTGAAATTTGCATATTTCAAAATATTGAGGCTTTCTGACATAGTTTGATCTATTTCTGTACTCGGGCACACTCAAGTGCATAGTAATCTGGAGTACAAACTGCTACACTGGCTTCCCAGCCACACAACCATCCTGTAAAACATGAACGTGGGAAATGTACACAATGTACTGAGCGTCCTCCTGATCTGTATAAAGCAAAAATCAGTAGATAAGGATGGACAAAACAAAGCTGAATGGCAGTGCTTTCATCCCTCCTGTTTCAAACCACAGCATTAGCTGATGTGCCCCAACTGAAATGTTAACCACCAAAGACACAATTTTAGAGTATGTAGAAAGAACAGAGATGGGTTGTTTGTGTCCTTTACACTAGGTGCACAGAAGTAAAATGTAAGATTTGCTGTTTTGTGGTCAATTTTTTTTTTTCATCTGTTATAGCTGCATGTCATCAAAAAAACAGATATATCTGCTTTAGAACCTCCCCTAAAATTCATAGATTTTTAAAATAGGAATTAGCAAAATTCAAGGACGCAAATAGCATCACAACAGTATTATGTGGAAGTATTATTTATAGACAGAGGAAGGAACACCCATTGGGTAGGTTCAGGTTTTCATAGGATTTGAGGCGTGAGACTACATACTGTGGATGGTATCTTTGCCAAGCTCCCTATCTACATACGCTCTTGCACTCAGCCTTTACTAATCTATATGGGCCAAATAAATAGCCAAGTAGGTTTCTCTCTTAACTTCAAAGAACTTGCACTTCCTTACCTTTCATCGGAACTTGACTCTCAGTCTCTTTATTTCTTCTCTTGGTATGGATTTTGGACCATCTCCAATCCTGGGTGAAGGGAAACATTTTTAAATGGTTTACAGAAAAAAGAAAAATACTGTTCATTATTCAAAAATAAGAGATGAATTTGACATGGGCTACAGAGAACTACTAGGCTGGCAGCAGAATTGGTATTTTTAGGTAGTCATTCCAAATTACAGTTCCCACCCTGGTCAATGTTGTACAAGTGGTACATTAATCTGTACATTCAATAGATGCTGTGCATCACAGGCTATAACAAAGTGGTTCAGATTCAATATACTTTGTCAAAAAAAAAGTTTGAATATCACTACTTTGAAGTGTATTTTTCCACTGGCTATGGCTGGATGGCTATCCATTCAAACCGTTTTCCCATCTCACATATTACCTTTATGGCTGACAGGTTAAAACTGCATTACTGAAAGTAACATACCTATTTACTATGAGTTTTTATGACACTGCTTTCTTTTTATGATATCAGTCCTCAATAATAATTAAAATATTAACAGCCATTTGAACTCAGTCATTCTCTCATACCCCTGACACACGTGGATTAAGTATAGAACAAGTAAAGTCTTTTACTTAAAAGTGAAACTTTTTACTTAAAAGACAAACCAATTAATGGTGTTGTTTTAAGCATATTCTATTTGCCTACTGTGTCCAGTTTGTTAAAAATAAACAGTTATTATTTTGATGCACCCTTTCGAGCATGATCTCTAGTATCTCAAATCTTCACCTTATGAGTTCAGCACAGTCTGTAGCAGCTGTCACATAAGTATTTAGTTCATTGAGGAAAGACACCAAACTGAACGTGATTGACTTAGCGTCCTTAGGATATTTTAGCTTTAGATATTTTAGGCCTCAATATAAGGACTCTGATACGAGGCCGCAGTACAATGATTTGTTACTGAATTTCCTCTCAAAAGTGATAGAGGGGTGTGTGTGTGTGTGTGCGTGCGCTGACTCTGCTGATCAGAGTCAGAATTTGCCAAGGAGAGAAGAAAAATTTCAGACTTTTCTCATTTGCTTTAGAGTATGACAACTTCATGCAGCTTTTGGCATGCTATACCCCTCTAAGACACACAGCACTTCTGAATTTTAAGGTTATCTTGGATTTCAACCCCCTCCCCCATTCCCTGATGCAAGTTCTATACAGTACAGCCAGAGTCCAGTGGAAAGTAAAGCAGTAGTTCTGCTGAAATATTCCAATAACATGAGCCTATCCCTCAGGAGCCCCAGGCTCAGGAGTATAGTACCTGAATTTTGCTTTAAAGAATGTAGTAGGATTGGCAATATCCTGTCTTTTTGAGTGTGAATGCACAAGCACACGTTCAGAACCATCACTCCACCAGTTGTTAAGAGGAAGATCTGTAGGTAGCAGGTTTACTTGACAGGTTGCAAGATGTCAGAACATTTTGGAATCGTTTAAGTTGGCAGACTCCCTCTAATTCTGGATGTGTTCCTTTGCCGTTGTAGAATATGAGGCTAAAGCATTGTGCATTATCTCTAAACAGAGAGCTCTTGACAAATATTTTAGGTGATTTCTCATAAAAATGCACACCAACAGCAAACTTTCAAGCTTCTTTTCTTTCTCCCAGCTTCCCTCCCTCTTTGTGGCTTTTCTTCATACTGTGTTGTTGTTGGATACATCTTCAGAATTACCACATCAAAAGCCCAGTTTTTGGACGCTGGTGCTGACATTTTCAATCTGTCAAGCTGTCCAGAACACTTCAGCACAGCCCTCCTCTGGCAGTGCTGTAAGCAGTGCATCAGTGGTGGGTATCTGATGGGAGCTAGTGTAGGTCAGATTTCACAGTGCCTGTTGATATATATGGGGATGGAAACAAATAAACCACATTTGCCCAGAATATTGTAGTCTATCTCCAAATGCAAGAAAAAGAGCTGTGAATCCAAATCCCTCATTCATCATAACTGCCAGGGGCAGAACAGAGCTCGGACAAGGCCAACCCTATGCATCGCAGCTAAGACATGAGTGAGGGAAAATGAGGTTTAGTAGGGCTGGTCATTAATAGAAATCCACTTAAGCTAGTGGAAGTGTATTTGCTTACTGATGTGATTCCGCTGCACATTTATTTTTCAGCTGTTTTCATCACTGAATATGAAACATTACAGTCTTTCTCCTTCTATCATAAAGCATTTCATGTGGAAAATGGGAGACAAGTTGAACCCCACCCCAAAGTGGAAAATATCTAGAAAAAAATGTATGAAAGCTTATTTCAACCTTGTTTCTCTCTTCTGCTGAGAAAAGTTGGCCCACAGGGATATCAGATTCATCTCATGGATTCTCACTACTAATATTGACATGTGAACTGAGCAAATTACCATTTTTGTTTTTTAATTTCCTCTAAGTGTCTGGCTCATGGCATATTCCCTTTTCTGTTCTGAATCTTAAATTTCGAAAATGTTTTTGATGTTTCTGGGGGGGGAGTAGGATTAATAAAGAAAAGGAAGATAACTTTTCCTATCTAGATGCATAAACTGCATATGCAAACAGGTAGTAGAAATTGCCCAAAGGGCCTTCATGCTTCAAGTACATTGTGTGATTATTTCTATATTCTGCCATGCACATATTTTGTGGTAATATTCTATACTTTTTGTTGTACAGTATCAAAAGAAGATCACAACATTAAAAGCAGGGTGCAAGAGAAATGAAGAAATGTCAGCAAAAGCAGCTGATGAAAACCTTATTAAAAAACTATGCTGTGTTCCTTCTGTAATGTATATGTTTTTAATAACAGCTCTGAATTCTGCAGGGACCTATAAGTAATGAATAAAATTGGTCAAGCAAAAAACAAAGTTATTGGAAATTTGAGTGCTGTTGAGTCTCATGACAGGCAACTCTGCCTGTCATAAATCTGACAGATTTATGCACATCTGCATAAAATAAACCTGTGTCTTGCTGTTAGTTTTTATATTTTTCTGTCTTTTCACATCAATTTGTTTGCTAAATTAGGCTTGCTCCAATAAACGTTTTATGATGAGAATGATGTCCCTAGTTTCCGTACGTAGTCAACATTCATTGTCAATTTACTACTCACAGCAAGGTGAAATGTAAAACTGGACAGGACTGACAGTATCACAAAGGAGAAAATTGCCCTCTTAAGTGGAAACCTTCTGGTGTTAATGTATCTTTCCCAAATGAGGAATAAAATAACTAGGAAAGGGAATGATCAAGGCATTGCAAATACTGCAGAAAGGAAGCTACAGTGTTGAATCAAGTGAGAGAATTCCAATACAGGCTGCATGATGAGTCAAGCTGTCCAAAAGACAATAAAAATAAGAAAAAAAAAAAAAAAAGGGAAAACAAAACCAACAGAAAGTGTCACGCAGAGAAACTAATTATTTATCTAGAGAGACAGAAACTAAATAGACAGAAGTACTTAAAGCTATGTGTTTGAAACTTTCAAGAACTGCCATTTGACAATGATATTTATACTGATAATTATATTTGACCAATGACAATCCTAGAGACAAAGAAAACACATGCAAGTTTCAGATGACATTACTTAATTATCTTTATCTATAGTTAATTATTCATTGTCTATATATATACTATTTACAATCAGGGAACAATCTTGCATGCTAAATTGTATTTTCTAACTGAAAAAATGATAGCTTAAGTTACTTTCTTTTATCCTGCCTCTTAACAAAAATCCCATTAATAAAAGCAAAACTCATCAGACAGAAAGATACTGATTTTCATCTCACAAATGAGCTGCAGGAGAAAATCTGCATTATGACTAAGATGACATCATGACACTACCTACAAAACATCTGTTCTAAAAGATAATCTGGGAAAAAAAGTTGGCCTGAGTGAAAAGGAGAAGATTTAATTTCAGAGGAATAATATTCTGTTTTATAGACAGTATTAAAAAAAAAAAAAAAGTGAACTCTTACTTTGTGAACACATATTGGCTAAAACAATGTACTGGCATTTTCACAGCTACCATGTGATCAAAGCAATAGAAATAGTGACTTCAGCACAGTGAATGATGTTCTCCAACAGGAAATCACAGAATTTCTAGGGCTAGAGCTGAGTTCTATATTCCCCATTTTCAATCTTGACCTTTTTTTGTAACTCCTTTAGATTTTCTTTTTTCTTTTTCTTTTTTTTTTAAGCTTTCTTATGCTAATAATTCTCTTTCTTTGTGATCTTTCCAGAACACTGACACTATAATGCAAGGAATATAAGGAGGACAGCAGAGAATAAGGTCTAAAGGAACTGCTTGTTTGCCTTCTCCCAGCAAAGTTTTGACATGGCCTTCAAAGGCCAGTCAGGATAGCCGAGGGCATCTGAGATGGCTGTAGTGGAGTCCTGTGTTTCAGCCTATGACTCCTGGTGCTTGTGACACAAATGGCTGCACTGGGCTTTCCTCTTCTAGCTGAAGTAAAAATAACCTGCTTTCTGTACCTGAAAACAGCTAACTTGCAACAATCTGCAGAGGACGACATAGAATTAACAGAGCATACACAGGCCTGAACGCTGGCCTTGATGACAAGAAGGGCATCCACTAGAATGTGCAACTATCTGTCTCCCTAATTTGTCATCCACCCCCACCCATATTTTAACTCTTAACAAAGTCAGCATTAAGTTTAACTCCATGGAGTTCAGTGGTCTCCAGTGGAAGGCTCCAGCCCTGCCTCTGGGAACTGCTTTCAGTCCTCTAGGACTAGATGGAAATTGTTAGCTTTGCTGCATTAAGTATTAATTTATATGACCATGTTTGACATTCTCATAAACTACCTGGGAGGCAGAAAGGTTCTAATTTAATATAATATTTTCATGTGTTCATTAAATGAGATCCCAAGATGTGTGTACATTAACTGAACTGGCTGTAGAAGTTAACAGAAATTAATTTATATATAATACCATATAAACTAATGAGATAAAGAGGAATGTTAATTGCCATTCCATAACAAAATATTCTACATCTAACATGCTCCTGGTGAATTGTTTCCTCATGCTCTGAGTGATGCATGTCTACCAACAGTGGGCTTTGTTGTCTGAGGTGATTCACCTGGAACTGGTTATTTATTCTAGATGAAGCCAAGAAATGCTAATGTTTTAAAAAGCTCGGCGATACAATAAACCCCATGTTGGATTTACAGTATTGGCATCACATTTCATTTTATTATCTACATTTATTTGTGATAGTTTCCCATTTTACATGAGGAAAAGCTGCTGAGCTTCACAATTAAATATTAGAAAATCCCTACATTGCTATTGAAATTTTTTTCCTCCTCCAATACAAAAGCTAATAATCTGCCCCTACCTCAGATTAAACAGAAACATTTTTTTTCTCTTGTAATTTTTAATATGCAAATGACACAAAAGTAAATGAAAGAATAAAAGATTCTTATAACATATTGCTATTCCTGTCAGATAGCAAACATCTAAGTTTGCATATGATGTACAGTTCTTAGGAGAAACTACTACTTATGGTACCTGAAGGCACCACATTCTGTATATTAAGTTTACTCATTAAACACTGGAAGAAATTTACTAGGCCTCAAATTTACTGAAACCCAAGTA
Organism: Nothocercus julius; assembly: GCA_013398735.1. Taxonomy (NCBI): domain Eukaryota; kingdom Metazoa; phylum Chordata; class Aves; order Tinamiformes; family Tinamidae; genus Nothocercus; species Nothocercus julius. The sequence continues at coordinate 125,289 of VZSV01000269.1, read as the reverse complement.
TTTCAATTCATGGTACTTTGGATCAGCCCACGTGCAGATTACCTTTTGTGAATGCACACTTTAAAAATCATAAAATACTCTCTTCTTCATTACAATATTGCCTTTCTTATACTAACCATTTCCAAAATGATGATATATATATACTTTCCTCCCCAAGAAAGGATGGTTTTCTTAGCATGCTTCATACTCTTCCCTATTTTGCCACTGCCTCTAATATCTTCCCATCCATTTTTAAAGACCAGCTAGTCCAACCAACTGCATCTCCACCTAGCACCAGATCTTCAGCAATACATTAACATGGACCCTCTGAAATTCATGATTACTCTCATCCTTGACTCTAAACCACCTTCAGCGGTAGCTTCATGTTCTTACAACAACAGAAAAGAGATTACTCCCTGTGCTTACTTAGGCCTCAAGCACCAAGGACAAACATCTTCCAGTTCCTTGGAAATTGTATTCCATTATACAGTTATGAACTGCATTTGTTTTCACAATGCCAGTGAGGTCCCACATAATTAACAGCCTTCTGTTCCAGTAGCCCCAGAAAGGAAAATGCCCAGGTACAAGCAATAGGCACCATTAGTAGATACTCATAATTTCCACTGTGTGATCCTGGGAGTAATCTCTCTTTACAGAAGCTTCAAAACGATGTGCCAAAGAAAGCAATTAATTTCCAGCTGCACTTGTGTATACTTGCATTTATATGACAGAACACATTCTCAGGAGATTATCTATGAAAAATATCTAAACATGCAGCTCTCTAACCACTTACACTATAATCATTTACTTTATAGTAACTATGATGCAAATTTAAGCTTGGCAGTCAGCTCCATACCATTAGAAATGTATTCTTACAAAAGCTCCTAAAGCCTTGAAGTTAGGATTTCAGAGTCTCTGACCCTCAGAAGCTATTCCATGAGGCAGTCAGATTTTTCAGATTTTTTTCTTCCCGACACAAATCAATAAAATCTGGTGCATTTTTTTAAACCAAGAATAACAGAACAATAAGTCAGGAAAACACTAATATCACTGCCTAAGGATTACATAATTACTTCCCTTTCCCTGTTTTTTTTTTTTTTTTTTCCTAAAGAAACTTCACTCACCATAAAACACAATCCATCCTAACCTAGCATATAAGTTATTTATTCTATAACAGCTAAGAAACCTTTGCAATTAACAAAGCCTCTGTGAGTTATGTCAGGGTTTATCTGCTGGTTATCATGGACTGCAGTGATGTTGATGGAATGTGAGACAACAGGCCCCGCCATTCGGACCCCAGCACCAATCCAGACGTCTTCCAGAATGGAAACAAAAACCATTTGTGACCATCAGGAACTTGATTAATTGCGAGTGACATTCTGGGCCAAGTGCTGGTGACCCAATGACTCGGAGTTGCCCTGGAAGTTTAAAGTCTCATGTCCTTCCCAGGGCAACAGTCAAATATACAACAAAACTGCCTAGTTAACTTACATAAGCCAACTACTGTTTACAAATTTTAGGATCACATACGGTCTGCCCATTGTTTGACACAGACAAACACAATCAGCACTGGCATTTGAAGCCATTCACAGATTGCCAGCCACTGGTGCAGATGGTGGCAGCACAAGAGCACTAATTACTGATGACATTCATGATGAGGTAACCTGTCTCTCTTCAGATAATAAACAGATGGAACGTGTTTCCTATTAATTTTTTTTTCAGATAACAAATTGTTTATCTTTATGGTAGAGAGTAACAAAACCAAATTATCTGTTCTTTGGAGAGATTTGTTTTCTGCTAATTGCTCTAAACAATCAATAAAAGAATTACAACTGGCATTATCCCACTGGGAATAGAAGCAGAGAAGTCAAAGTCAATTAGCTTCCTATAGTATGATGCACTCGGATGGAAACAGTCATTACAACAGAGTGTAAAAGTCAAACTGTAAAGCAGGCTTTTCCATGAACAAAGCAGACTTAGAGGGAAATTCTAGACAGAGCATTTTTACATACCTTTCAATTCTTTGTATATCACTGCAGTCTCCAGTTTTCCTTTAAATGTTTCCAGAGAGGCTAAAAGCCAGATAAGACGATTTCCTTGAATCTTATAAGGCTGTGTTTCTTAGCAGAGCACTAAGGTTGTAAGTCTTAAGAAGCTGTGGCCAAGAAATCTTTATCTACAGGATAAAAAAAAAAAACAATTAACTAGCTCATTTTTTGCCAACTATTCAGTGCAGCAAATATGACAAGTGTGAAGAAACTGAGGAATACAACAATAGCCAATAAAATATTACGTAAGTGGGAAAACTAGCTGCCATACTTGATTTCCTGGCCTTCTCCCCGCTATCTCCACTCCCAATGAGTGTAGAGGGGGGAAGCAGGGCAACTGCTGTAGGGCCACATAATTGATGCTTAATTAATGGCTGTGGTTCAAGTGAGGGGAAAACTTCACTGTGACTGTGCAGCCTTGCCTTGTGCAAGCACCAGATACCCTGGATGCTGAATGATTGCAGCTCCTCTAAGGGGCAGGTCTTCGAGCTCTTGCCAAGCCGGGGTTCCTGGAAGTCCCGATGACACTGCCTTGCAGAGACAAGCGGGATTCTTGCGCCCCGCAAGGCCATGCCTGCTGCCCTGCTGCGAGTGTCCCTAACTGCAGCAGACAGCCTGTCCAAAAAGAAGGAGCGGAGAGGCAGCAGCCCCTAACTCCTCCCGCTCCCTTTCATATGACAGAGCCAACGGGCCAGCAGCCTCTTAGGTCTGCGCAGGCGGAAACCCAAGCCACCGTCCTGCTCTGGAGCAACTGTAGCGACAAGGACTGTGGGCAGCCGCCTTCCGAGGACATCACAAACAGAGCTGTGGGACACAGCAGTTGTGATATCCTGTTCCAAAATTGAGCGGTGGCAATACAGAATATTTCTGCATATATCCCCGTTTCCCCACCATGGGATTATCACAGAACAGAGAACAAAAAAATGGCTTAACTGATGATTCAGGTTGACTATTTTAACTCGTGGTGATTGAATCAAAGCAGCAATCATGCACATGGACAAACGAATGAGAAATACACACAGGCACCAATATCCTGTTAAAGTAACTTCTTATTACTGCGTCACCTGATTTTCCCCAAATACACAGAACATGCTTTTTAGGTCTACTTTTATTTTTTTTCAGTCATTATTTATGAATTATTTGTTTTCTCCACAGGGCACACCATTAAGAAACAGACATTTTAACACACTTTGTATGTTGATCACAACTCACTTTGTGTGCTGAAAGTGTCAAGTCTACATTATTTCACATCAATTCCTTGCACCCTGCAGTTTCTCATCAGTGTAAAGCTTAGTAGCATATATTTTGCCCGGGAAAACTCCAAGCATAGAGCTTTCCATGAAGCCTTGACTGAAATAACCTCTCTCTTGGGCTGGGCTCCTGGCTGTTCCAGGGAGGGAGGTCCAAAGGCCCATAGCACTTTTGCCTAGGCTCTTTGAAGGACAGTGCTTATTTCCCTGAGATCACTCCATCAGAACATTTCCCTGCATAGGTTTATTTTTCCACAGTAATGTCTCCAACTTTATACTGGGTAAAAACTGCTGACCACCCAAGGTCTTAATACAGTGAGCAATCATTTTCAGCAGTGATGTAATGTTGTATTTGAAAACAGATGATCTCCCCACTCCCTACTTTATGCTGTTGGGCACAAAGGAGTCAATTGACTTTTCCATACAATCACAAAGGCATCCCAAACTTTTGTTAAAGGCCACCTACTTTTTCCATGAGTTATCAGAAAGGACACAGGCAGCCCATTTAGAAGTGCCTAACAATGAATGGCTGTTCTGAGCTGGGAAAGGTTTATATACATTATCAGAGTCCCCTTTATTCAGAGCTTGTAAATAACAACAGCAGACAAGCCCTACAGCCACTAATTTAGTGCCACATTGTGACTCCCTCTGTTTCTTTCCACTTGCCTCTAGCAAAGTCAAGTTTTAGTGACCTTTTTTTGGCCAATATATATGAAACTGGTTCATGTGACCTGGGTACTGTTCTGAACAAAGCATTAAATATCTCATACAGAGTAAATGGTACACTCTGTTGACCATGAAATTTGTATGACTGGGCTAAATCTGGCTTGTCTATGCATTGCAGAATAAATGAAGTGTGAGACTAAGTTTTGCTGAAAAGGAAGACAAACATTTTTGTTAGGCTTTGTTGAAAAACATAGTTAATTCAGGGGTTATTCCGCTGCTAAGAAAAGAAATAATGAAATAATAAAGAAATAATGAAATTTAGCAGTTCTCTGATTTTATCCCTAGCCAGATTTACACACTTTACAACTTTTTTAAAAATTTCATAAACTTCTTTGTAAACAGACTCTACATAAGAGAGATCTTTCCTTTAGAATCAAGTGTCTGTTCTAACTACCATGTGCTCTCTTTTCCTGTTTTGCAGGTAAATAGCTAATTGTTATTGCATGCATAGTGGTAGAGGGATATTATCATTTGTTTTACAAAAAGTTGTAAATTTCTTGCCTGCTTTTCAAGCCAACAGAGATTTTTTTTTTCCCTGCGCTAACACATGACAGATTTCCACAAAACACCCGAGTGCTACCATTTGTTCTCTACAACATAGCCCTCTACAGATGTGACCAAATTCTGCTCTCCATCTCATTTTGGCAACCTTTATATGAGTAAAATTTGCACAACTGCCATTCTGAATCACAATTTTTGCTTATGAACTTGTGGGATATAACTTGTGTTAGCGCCTGTTCTCTTTGTAACAAAGGGATCCTCATACTCCTTCATCTACAGCCACCTAACAAAGTTATTCTTCCCCACCCAGAAGACCTAAGTCAGCTCTTACTCTTCACACACAGGGAATAATCCTGAAGTGTTTGTACAATTCAAAGGAAATCTTCTAGCACACTCTATACTCATCTGGGTCACCTGAAATACAAAGTGCAAAATTTAGATTCCTACAAATAGTAACACAGTTCACTCTTGCTGTGTTCTGCTACACTTCACCATGCACACAATGTGGTAATTGCTTTTGCTTGACTTGTTCAAACAGCCGTTTTCAAGATGTGACAGTTAGGGCACTAATATATTTATGCCCTTTGTAATCGGCCAGCATTGCTTGTAATTAGGTGCAAAGTTAATTAAGTGCAATACATCTAATAACTGCCTGCCAGTCGCTGTAAAGTTTGATTTAGCACATGAACTGTCAAGGTGTCAGAATGGTGCGTTAAAAAATAAGTTGCTAACAGAAAAATAAACCTACCACAACCCAGAGAAAAGCACAGTGACAGTGAGTAGTTAAGAAAAGAAGACATTCAGTGCTGCTTCTGATGCTATGAAATGACCTTACCTGCATCATTAAGTTATGTCTTTAATAAACTTCAAATGTATATTTTTACCTACCAGCCAATGTCTTCTGCTACACACAAAGCCCTCCCTTAAAAAAAAAAAAAAAAAAAAAAGTGCATAGTCTCTAAAATATATAATACTAGTACTAGAATAGGATTACTTAAAAAACAATTTACTGCATACAGAGGAGTATGTAAAGGACCACAAAGGCCCAGAGAAAGAGTTCACACTTCATGTTTAGGGAGCTGTTGTACACAAAATACACTTCCTTCTACTGAATGTAAGAGAACGGTATACATGTCCAAATGCACATTTGTAACAACAACTTAAACAGATGTTCTTCAGTTATTTGTGCCTTAGTTGATCTGGAGATTTCAGTTCTTCAAAACCCCTGAAGAAAACCCATGTGCTCCAGGATCTTTTGGCACACTACAGGCTTTCTCCAAATCACTGTTTCTGATTTTTCACTTTTTGTTTCAAATGTCCACTGCTGCTTTTATTTACCTCTTCAGTTTTTTGAAAACTAATTCCTCTCCTAAAAACTGATCATTTCTTCTCACATGAAGGTAATGTGAATACTCTAGCACCATATTATTTTTTCTTAAATTCAGTTTTGATCCCTCAGATGTTTCCTTCAACTCCACACCAACTCTGAAATGTCCCTTTCTTCATAGCAGGCTGTTTTGGGCAGACTTAGGTAAAAATATAGCTCGTCAGAGAAAAAACAACAACAACAAAAGAATCAAACAAATTCTATAATTTCAGGACTAGCTGCAAATTGGAATCTGATTGGAAGCTGCTGTTACAGTCTGAGCAAATGATCTGTTTTCTATGCACTATAGCAGAACGAACTATGCACATAGTTCAACAACACTGATTATTAATGAACTCACAGATGTATGAAGCTCAGAAAACTATACCCAAAGATATCCAGAGGGAAGTTATAGACAATGCTCTGAAGCTTTTAGAGGAAGAGGTGCAAATGGAATTGATGGAAATTATACACATACAGAATAGCCCACAAACCTTGAGAAATAGCTTGAGTTCAAGGACAACATTGCTTCTTCCAAAGCAATCACTAGCTAAGCTTCTTTCTTTTTAATGCACTTCACCAAAATCAGTGTCAGATAAACTAATCTTTGTGGTTAGCTATGAGGAACTGATATTTGATCAGGAAGATTATGCTTGAGATTGACATGAAATTAATAATGCTTGTTGTGTGATGTCCAATGACAAAGGTAAATGCTAATAGTTCTGAAATCCTGATGATTGCCGAAGTACCATTCTGAGCTTTGATCGGGACTTGTGTTGTGCAATTATGCTTTTCTATAATTACTGTGAATTACCATCATGATATTATTATTCTCATATTTTTTATTCCTCTGAAATTGTCAGAATTTCCTGCAGCTAAAAATGGATTTCATTTGCATTACCACAAGCTTTGATTGTTTAATGAAAAATAATTCCATGCAGACCCTCATGTTAAATTGTCCATTTAAAATTTTCTCGTTATCTAGATTATGCTGAAGTGCCCCTTCTTTCATTTATTGTTTGCCTTTATTATCATAGTCACTGCCCTCACTTTATGCTAGATTTTGCAGAGAAGGATACAACAAAAGGTATTTTTATTCATATCCCCCTCTTCTGCCTGGAAGCCCTTTGCCCGCATGATCTTCCTTTTCCTTAAAACTCCTAACATGGAAAGTTTAACAAAGCTAGCACCCTTCAGCAAAATGTGGTAGCTGTGCTAAAAGGATTATTTTGGTTTGGTTTAATCCTGGTTGCATTAGGGTCCATGGAAGGCTACTCCTGACTTGTCCAAGGCTTAGAAACATGCCCTAAGCAAGTGAGCTGGCTGACCTAGCCTATGCTTGAGGGAAGCCGGATATTTCCCTCTCTAGATCACACATAATGAATCAGCGCGTGCCTCTCAAGAATGTCCCCTCTCTCCTAGTGGCACTCAGCTACTTCTATCTCACTACAGAAATGCCTTAGGCAAGCAGGGATATCTTCAGTTCTCAGTGCTGCACTGGCTTACAAACTCACAGGATGACCTTAAATGACAGTCATTTTTAAAACGCCCCGGATTCTTAATTTGAAGCACGTCTCAGTTTTGAAGCGTTCAAACATCCAGCAACAATGTTGGTTAACTTTTCATTAATCGGATACATAACAGCCCTCGGGGAAAAAAGTGAAAGACCACATCAACTTCCAAGACTCAAAAAAGGCTTTCTTTTTTGCATCTTTCACAGTTATTTTTGTTTATAACCAGGAGAAAGATAGACAACTTATAGACCTGTTTTTTGAGGTCTTTTCCCATTTGTATATACTGATATTTTTTTCCCCTTTCTCAGTCATTTTACAGAATTCCTCTTGATGTGTTATGAAGCCACACCGATTTTGAGGGCTTCCTGAAGAATGCTCCATAGCACCTTGAAAAACATGAGTGCAACTATGTTTGGGGAAACACTCAAAGCATGTCCTTAATGATGCTGAAACGAAAGGGGTGCATCAGCAATGCTCAGAAAACTCTTCAAACCACTTTACAGGAGCAGAGAGTGAAGAATAATTGACTTCAGAAGCCTTCTCGATACCACATACATTTTGGAAGTCAGAACCAGGAAGTTACATTCTGAAGCTCTGTTGCAAATATCATCTGTTATCAGAGAAAATGTGGGTTTATAATGACAGAAAATGACATGAGCTTTTTTAAAAAGCATTAAGAATTGTAAGAAAACACAGAACAGATATGAACTTCCTTATGAAGTAAGTACATGTATAAGCAGATGGATGAAAGAGTATAGATAGAATCTATTCTTGAAATTTACCAAAATTCAATTAATGTTTTCTTAATTTACATGGAAGGCATTCATTTCTATCATAACAAAATTGGGAAAATCCTGTGATGCCTCCAGTTTTGTAAATCTTTTGTTTTAATATCTGATTTGTATGATTCACAGTCTAACTCAAGTTCATCAACATTTTGCTGCCTCCAAGTTGAAACCCGCACTATCTTAGTTTTACCAAGACAGTAGTTCAATAAATTTCAAAATAGATTTTGATTGTTTCTCATATCTAAAACTATTTTGGGATGCATTCACAAATGCCAGACTTGAACAAGAAGATGGCCTAGAAATCTCTAAATTTATATTGTGTATTTAGCTACACATGCACAGAAAATCATTTTGTTCCTTTCTCTCTCATTGCTTTCCAACCCTTTTCCAGCCTTCCATTTTTCAACTGGTTCCATTTTCACCTCATATATGCATATGATTCTTCTCTCACCTACACACGAATCTCCTATGTAAAGTGTTAATGTAACACGTGTGGGTCACAATTTCACACTGGCAATATTTAAGTAAGTTCAAAGTTACTCAGAATAAGTTTGACCATGCTTATATGCATATTTAAAGAGATTAAAGCCTGAAGTAAATTAAAAATGAAGTAAATGAAAAAAAAAAGTGGATAATGACAAATAGAGATACTTCATCTATAAGTTTATTGTGATGTGGGGAAAATTGAGCCCACATTGAACATCTGTAGATTGTCTCTTTTGAAGCAGTGCTCCACCATTAAGACTTTACAACGAGATCTGAGGAATGCTGGGTTTTGAGGCAGCAGTGTACACTCACGAAACCACGACTTCTTTTCATGTGTTTGTGAGAGCTGTGGATGTGTTTGTATTGCTTCCTAGATGAATCATCGTTCCACTGGGCTGTGCATGTGCTCTGATGAAATGGGAACAAGCTGTATGGCCACCTCTGGCATTGACCTAAGTGCTGCTTCTGTATCGCCTAACCCACTTAGGGCTGCCACGTGGACAAACTGCAGTAACACTGATACCAAGATTAGCAGATTTGACACTTTCATCTCCGTCTGCTTCTTAGCAGTTCTACTCAAAGTCACACTGTTTAAGCAGTGTTATTATTAGGTACCCAAAGCAATGTTAGATAAACAAATAGGAGGGAACGAATCACATATTGAGTACTGACCTTGCCAGTGAGCCAACCTTCTCTGACGGGCAATTGGTGTAAAAGTAAAATATTAAAGAAGCTCCCTTTCCTACTTCATGGAAACTTACATTCTACCACCCACATGGTCACTGTCCCATCTTACTTCCCATATGAGGAGGGTCAACACATATCCTGCCTATTTCAGAAGTTTCTTTTTATACTACAGATCAGCTTCAAAAGTCTAAGAGAGGAGCTAATCCTACACACATGTGCCTCTGGTGAGATGGCAACTATCCCTGGCTAAGGAATTAACACCCCTTTTAAAGTTATCCTCTTTATTCTGAGCTTCCAGAAAACAAATCAAATCCAGCATTCAGCAACTGCATGTTTTAAATCACCAAAAGCCCTTTCAGATCTTGGAGCTGTACACACTGTCTGCTAGAATAACCTCAGGCACTCTGTTACAATTGAATCATAACCAGTGACACCCTCTTTCCCATTCCACTGCACTGAGTTACCTCCACTGTCTACAGAGGCGTCCACATGCTTTCAGACAGCAATGTGCTGGACAACAGCAGGAATGTATTATTAAATATTTCTTTTATCTTCAGTTACAATAGCCACAAATTTAGCCAGTCTCTAAATATTTTCTATGAGATTATTGCACCCACAGAGGTTCCAGCCCTGGAGACAAAGGAGATGGTTGCACAATTATGGTTCTTCAGTCACTTTTATCTTGCCCGACCAGTTTTATACACCAAACCTTGAAGAAAATACCCAGTTACACGTCACAGATGAAATGTATCCAATCATTTGTGCTGCTGTATTTCCTTTTAGACCTCATATTCTTCCAGTGAGATATTACAGGTTTAGCTCTTCATCTTTCACTACGGTTCAAAGCTAGAAATATTCCAGCTCCCAAGAGGTGGCCTAGGATCTGGGAGATTGCAGTCCATGACCTGAGTGATCCTTCCCGGTTCTAGGTTCTTCCGTGCTCCCAGGCACTAACGATGCTAATCGAGCACTGAGCTCCAAGGACTAGAGCAAACACTGGTTGTGCTAAGTCAGCACTAAACTCTATGTACTACAGTAGCTGTATTCCTCACTACTGCAACTTGCAGTGTAGCCTGGTTGGATTTCTCTCCTGTGTAAACTGGAGGCTCTGTCACTGACTGTAGAGCTTGTTCAGAATTACTTTGTGCTCTTGCTTCACAAGTCTGCACAAGGGATGTTGCTCTTCCCTCTCTTTTGCATGTTCTGCAGGAACTGAAGAGAAGCTTCAATGCAGAGATGCAAGAAAATCACATGTAGCACTGCATCCGATTCTCTTCAGACACGGACACAGTCCAGCAAGTTCATATCCATCAGCATATGGATATTCTGCTTACAAACTCTTAAAAACTATCCAGTTAGGGCTGGAGCAGCAACTCCAAGATGTTTTTTTGGATAGCACAAGGGAATTTGGGAGACTGAGTTCTAGTTCTGAAACTGCAGCTTAATTGATGAATGCTCTGGATTAGGCTACTATTTCTGTTTGCAAAGCACAGAGTTACATAAGGATAGGGCGTTCATAAAAAGTTGTCCATAAAAACATATTCTACTTTTCACACTCCCCTAACCTGCAGAAAGATTTAAAAATGTGCTGCTCTGACAGTCAAGATGAGTGTTTTATTAGCCATAGCTTGTTCTACCTGTCACCCACTAAGTCACGTTATGTAACTGTGGCCAGACTTGAAAAGGTATTACTTTTATCCAGGCAGCTACATATATGTGAGCTGTTTTAGTATATTAGAGTGGGAGCAGAAAAATAAAGTCTAAAACACTATTGTGGCTGAATCCAGATGATAGTTGGGTTATGATATGGTAAGACCTTCTAGATAAACCAAGTTTTGCTGAAGATGCTTGGTGTAACTTACAGCTGCCTGAATACTGCCCAAGTTACCCATTTTGTTTGTCTGTTCCCAGACGGAAATTTTAATCACAGTATGTAATAAACTAGGCCAGACATTTAACTGCATTCAGAGTGGATAACAACAACCAGAAAACACCCCCACACCAGTTCTAGATAAAAATCAGGAGAGAGCCAGTAAATCCATAGCTCCCTTTGTCCCATCCTGAAGGCAGCATTTCACATCAGAGTACAGCGGCACTCCGGTGTCCCTGACATGAGGAGATACATTGGACACTGTACAGCAAACCCAGACTTCTGACTACCACAGTAAAAACTGACCTTCGTAGCACAGCTGGGCTGCTGGGATATGTGAACAGGACTAAAGATGTAACAAGTTTGAAGGTCTCTCTCTGCTTGTCCTGCCTTACATTAACTTAGCCCAGATACTGGAAAGAAAAAGTTTGCAGCCTTACTGATAGGAACCAAGGTTATGCAAATAAGCAAACAGTTATCACAAACATGGCAGAAGGCCAACATGCTGAAGCGATGTTGTTGACCTAGCCAACACACTGCCTTCTCTCCATCTGGGAAGAACCCAGAGCTAAAAATCCCCTCTGCAAAAGAAGTACTGGCTTTCTCATAGAGAAAACAAGCCTGCGTGGATATTTGATCATACCTCAATTAGTTTTATAGTTTAAAAAAAAAAAAAAAATCCTTTGGGCTTAATGTAACTATCAAACAGAATGAAACAAGTCTAAGCTTGTTTCTACCAAAGAAAACAGATGATTGCCATCTGGCTGCAGTGGCAGCAAGACAAGCTCAGTGAGAAGGCATCCGCACTGCTCCAGCTTACTAAGGCACCAGACCTGCAATCTGCTTGGGATCTTCCCTCAGTCTAACAGAGTGAGCTGGAACACTGAACTGTCTGTTGCCCAGGGACAGAAGCAAACTAATTTCAAAAGTAACTCCAAAACTAGGCCAGTGGCAAAGACAACGCTGTGGCCAAAGAGCCGGATGTTCAGAACAGTAGCACACATCTGTAGGAATGCTCCCAGTCAGAGCTGGGGAGAAAGACAAGCTGAGTAGAAAGTACCAGAGGATATCTCTGACAGAGTATTCTTTTTCCTCAGAATTTCGCACAGAGTTGTACGTATTTCTTCTGCAGGAACTGAGCCTGGCTCCTGCCTTAGGAATGCCATTGCAGGGGATCTCAACCAGAGGTCACACCCTGAACACTCCATAAGTTCCTAAAGTCAAGCAAAGGCAAGAGCTGCCAAGCAGCTGAACCCCTGCCCTGAGACCGTCATGAGTCTGGGAGGTATCGTAGGGTGAGCGAGAAGAGGGCAACACATAACGTACAGAAATCAGCAGCCGCTGCAAATCTGGGGGGACAAAGCTTAATTATAAAATACCAGGTTTAAACATTTCCTTTAATATTGTGGCATTTTGGTCAGAAATAACATTTCTGAATTTTTGCCTTTTCTCATCTCCTGAAATTCAAAAATTGTAAGCTGAAGAATTTATTTTGAAAATCACAGCAATACCCAGGATATACAACTTTGACGCTATTGATTACTCTCAATTCTCACTTTAGGCCTTTGAGGCAAGCTTTGCCCCTGCTCTCCGATCTTATGTTTTCTGATTCTGAAATCTCTATCTTTCCTCTCCTTTTCTTTTGATTCTCACATTTTAAAAAACTATTATCCCAAATCTTATATATTTCTGCAACTTCAGAAATACAATATTCAACTGTACAGCAAGTTGAATAGCTACCATGTTGCTGAGTAAAATGTAAATATCAAATACATAGGCCTCAGGACCTCAACATATTTTTGTTAATTAGGGGACTTTCAATTATCATCTCAATAAATAGAGCTGCTGAGAAATGTTTCAACAAACTAGGAGACAGATGAGTGAAATGTGAGAAATAATAAGCCCTACTAGTTGCCACAGGAATACTCTAAGATGTTCAAAGCTAAGAAGGCTTTAGGTAGTGGCCTCTCTCTGTGATTTCTGTTTCAGTTTCACTTATAATTTGCCTTTCTTTTTGTGTGTTTTTTTGTTGTTGTTGTTTTGTTTGTTTCCAGTGGTACTGCTCACCCATGTAAAATCTGGAGACATTGCGTAAAGTAAATTCAAAACCAGCAAATTCCTGAATTGTGACATAGAGAGGTCTTTGCTCCCTTAGTTTCTGTCCAGCGTTAGAAGTAGATTAAGTAGATGAAGTACATTAAACTCATCTTCAAATCACCAAAAGAACTTTCTGCAACAAACTCCTTCTTGAATATCTATAGCCACCAAAGGCGTTTTGATGGTAGTTACAAATTATATTTTAACAACACTGGCAAACGTAAGGACAGTCTTTCAAAGAAAGTGAGGAAAGGTTACTTTGACTCTGGCACCATCTACTGAAGAGTGAAAAAAGTGCCTGCACTACAGACCAAAAAGATATATTAACCAAGGAAGTATGCTCTAATTTCTTCAGACATAATATTGCAGTGTGAAATTTCCTATTTTCTCATCTCCAAGAAGGCTTTCACTTACATCCTTGAAAAATATTTGCTTAGCTTCCTGTTACTGTTGACATTCAGCAGAGTGCAATGGTATAATGTAATAGGATCTTTCCAGTCTGTAAGATAACCAGTACAAATAAACAAAAAGTTGCTTGCACTGACTTTGCAAGCAATTCTTCACTGCACAGACACTGAAGAGGAACAAGCTATTTCAGTGCAACTGCCAGGAATGTTCCTAGCTGTGCAAAATCCATTTAAATATGAATGTGCCAAGCCTCACATAAAGGCTTAGTTTAGAGAAGAGCTTTCTTTTTCCTGCCTTTCTAAATATTCCATTCTCTCTTCCTAGATGGAATACCTTCACCATGCATTAGCAATCAAGCCATAAATAAAGAGGAACTGCAATATATGACTAATACTAAAGTGAAAACTGTTATTTAAAAACTTTAAAAATAGTCTTTTCACTAGAAAGCATCAAAGTTGAGTTTCATATGTTTTTGCCACCAATGAAAAGACAGTTTTCAGACAGACATCATCATTTGTGCGAGAAAAAAAAATTTGAAAATAGCTGCAAACATCAAGTTCCTGAAAAGCAAGTAACCTCCCGCAAGAAATTAGGTGCTCAAGAGAAATACTGTATTGTATCTCTTTCTCTCTCACACACATTGCTTTGATCTACTACAGAATGTAGAATTCTGAAAGAAAATAAACAATTTTAAAGATTAGGAGTTTAGGGAAAAGTAACTTAAAACAAGGAACACAATATTAGCTATAATCAAAATGAATACAGACAACTAGGGGTTACTGAATTTTTGAAAGATGAAGACAGATGGTAATAAGTATAAAAAAAAAAAAAAAGCTGCAAAATAGTAAGAATTCATCACTTGTACCTCTGAGCAATGAAATGAAGACAAGGAATATTGTCTTAAGCCTGCTGGACACTGAGAAGAACAGAGCTGTCATGCTTGCAGGGTCTGCTGATTAATGCTTGGCTTTAGTGTAACATAAGATTTATTGCATTTTGCCTAAAGTGGGTAATTGAATAATCCTTCTAAAAAGCAATATTTTTTTCCATGAAGTTCATAAAGTTAATACACTCCAAACCTGCAAACAGCAGAAGAGAAACAGCTAAGCATCTACCTGTGGAAATCACTGGACATAATTCTTAATGCGCAAGCATTGCTATATGGAGGTTTGTCATTAAAGTGGCTTAAAGGAAAGAATAAATAAATTATTTTAAATACTGTCTATGTACACATATCATGATTGGTAGAATGAACAGTGATTCCTAACTTCATGTCTTTTTATATCACACTAACTCCACTGAATCACTGAATACTATTCTTACATCAATATGCAGTATCAAATCTAGCAACACCAAATCTACCAATGCCCTCAAGCACAGAGAAAAAAGCAGCTTATGTACTTAAAAAGTATCACCTGCAATTGTTACCACATCTCTTGACATTTTTCATCAGAAGAAAGCACTGAGAAGATTCAGTGAGAGAAAAAAGAAATGATCAAACCCTTAGATTGACATTAATGTTGTATGGAGAAAGGACAATAAAAATCCTGGCTGGTACAGCAGCCTGTGGGCTCCACTTCACAAATTCAATTAAAAAAAAAAAAAAAAAAAAAAAGTCAAAATTGAGAAATCAGCAACATTTAAGGACATTCTTCATAGCATTCTTAATGCAAAATTTTACATCAAAGCTAGGGAAATATTTCAAGATTTAGCTTCAGCAGACATTCTGAACCCTGAACTAAGTGCATTTTCTGCTTAGAGAATATGTAACTCTATAGCTAAAAATGCAAATCTATGAATTTCAACAGCATTACGCTCATAGCTCTGCTGAAGTTGGTTCCAAGTATCACATCCAACTATTTTGTTGGAAGCTTCTGAAACAATAAATACCAGTATAGGACAAATTCAGTCCTAATGTTAGTCTACATTAGGAAAGGAAAAGCAAGCTTAGGAAAAGCAAGTGCAGTCATAAAATATTTGACAGGTTTGCATTTCACAATGGATTGCAAGCTACGTGTGACTGTATGGCATGTGCTATCTAAACCTAATTGATGCCAAGAGAACAAAGTCACAGTATTTCTCTTGTTAAGTCTCCATAAATTTATTCTGAATTAGCAGATACAGAAACATATCAAAACCAAATGCCCAAAGTTCTCAGAGAACACCAAAAGTATAAATCAGAACACCTGGATAAAAATGGAAAAGCATAAAAAAGCTCAAGAAATCTCTCAACTTTTCTAACTGCCTTCTTGTCTTTGCTCTCATGCCCTTCAGATTTCCCTGTGGTTCATAGAAACAGGTGGACTTTGTGCCATGACGTGAAAATCAACAGGTTAAAGCAGTCTTTGGAAGAAAAGAGAAATCCAAAGAGGAAAAGTTAACCTTACTGATTTAAACACCAAGCAGTGGCACAAGCATCCTCCCTGATGGGTCAGTGTATCATAGAGAGACACCACCCCTAAAACTAGTTTGTTGTGTTGGCCATTATTTTCATAGCTCCTCTGTCATACTGTCTGAAAACTTGCTTGCTGAAGACCCATTAAAATCAGCTCCTCACTGAATGTAAACTAATACATGATAATACATTTTTGAGAGGAGTCAATAACTCTGTATCTAGCCAT
Source organism: Nothocercus julius (assembly GCA_013398735.1). Classification (NCBI taxonomy): domain Eukaryota; kingdom Metazoa; phylum Chordata; class Aves; order Tinamiformes; family Tinamidae; genus Nothocercus; species Nothocercus julius. The sequence continues at coordinate 108,948 of VZSV01000269.1, read as the reverse complement.
GACAGCAGAGAATTTGTACCCTAGTTTTTCACAGATCTTTCAATCTTTGTTTTTCACCTGGCCACGACAACAAAACAGCTCTTTAGCTGGGGTGTGCTACTTACACTTCCAACATTATCCTCAGTGGGATAGACAGTTGACAAAGTTGTGATTCCTTTTTCATTAATGAAATCTTTCTCAGGCTGGGTTGCCAATGATATAATACATTTCTGACATTCCTCTTCTCTGAATTAATGCATATGGGATTACTAATGTAGTACTTTTGACATGAGAGATCTTTTTAGATTGTGGACTTTATTTTACATAACTTCACTAGAAACACCAATGGAAACACTACAATTCTCTACTCATATTTTTAACTTTCACTTTGAAGCATCTGGTAATCTCAGCCAGGTATGAAATAAATTATGGGCCTCTCATAAATTCTCTGAACACTGTCTACTTCTTTCTCTCCCAGATAAAACATACATTTTAAAAATGTGATTTAAATTTTGAAAACAATATAATCACAACATATGTAGCAGGACAACCGGAAGACAAGGGCGTATTTCTGGTACTAATGCATGCTTAGACAGAATGAACAACACTTATATCCTACGATCATGTATATCACAACATTATCTTGGGAATTCAGTGCAAAGAAATAGATCAGATGAGATATACTTCTCCAATACCTCGTAGGGAGTGGAGGTGTTTGTTTTGGCTCCTCTTAGAGTAGGCTAATACCACATCTACGAGAAACATGGGAGCTGTGGAAGAAAAGTTACTCAGTCTTGAAAGGAAGAAAGCGGTGTGGGCTGCCAGTGAGGATGGAGGGGAAAACAGATTTCTTTAGTGTGAACAACGCACTTTTGCTCTTCGAGAAGCAGTGCTAAGCATACAGAGGAGATGAATCCAACTGACCATCAGAGCAAAATGAGATTCACAAATGTTTCGTACAGAGCCCTGTTACTTACACAAAGACACACACAGTCCTGTTTGCGCAACAAAATTCTATTCACATTTCTAGGTGTCTACTTTTTCACAAAAATACCCCTTTCTGTAGTGGACAACTACACACATTAAGCTTACTTTGGCACTGACACCAAAGATCAGTCATAAATTTAAGCATGTAATTAGGTTCAGTCTGTGCTCAGGCACTCTTCTGAGTGAAGCTGAGCTGGACTAGCAGGTAACATGCATCATTCCCTCTTGCTATCATCAACACATCTCCTCAGCAGGCTTTGCAGGAGTGCCTGCTTCCCAGCACCTAACCATGCCCTAACTCAAGTTCAAGATGGTTTGTATAACATAATTATTACTCTATTTCCTGGTACATTTGATCAAACTGGATAAAGAAATGACTGACCTGCACAAGGGGAAAGAGGTGGAAATAAGAGGTAACTATAGAGCAGGGGGCTACTAAAGAGGGAAGCAGTGAAAAGGAGGCTGAAATGGGCACAGAAGGGGAAGGTATTTGACTCAGCTGCAACCAGAGCAGCAGCTCCTACAGAGCCCCTGAGCAGATGCTTTGCTGCCTTGCCAAGTCTCAAAGGGAATTGTACCAGAGTGAAACTCCAATGAAGTCAGAACCAAGAGAGGCAAAGAAAAGAGTTTGCTGTCAGAGGCAACCCAGCCCTAAAGAGTATGGCACAATATTTTATCCAATTCTGTCACTGAGTTATAAAGTATAACAGACTTTTTAACAGGTGTGTTATCATGATGCAGACTAACATAGAAAATTATTAGAGTAATTCTTGAGCCAATAATAAGAAGAGATTAGTGACTTATAAAAATGCAAGAAGGGCACTAGATCTGACTGAATGATCAGTATTTGTGAAGCTAATTTTGCATTCCCCATTAAACAACCAAAATGCATTATTTCATGTATGATTTAGCAGTCTGCTAACACAAAGTGTTACGTAGTAAGTTCTGTTTCAGACAGATGCTAACAGAGAAGAAAAAAATGGAAAGGGAAATCCAGACTCTATAAGCAAATTACAATGAGGCCCAGTGGGGACCATATAATAGCATGGAAGTTTGGAATGGCTCAAATATTTGGAGGGGAGAAGGGGAGGATTAAAAACAGGGAGTAATGTGAGATAGCAAATCTTGCCAAAATATTTATGTGCCTCTGACCTAGGTAGGTTAGATCTTCAGATGAGAAACTGTTTGTAACAAGGGCAGCTAATAAAAAGTAAAATTTATGGCTTTCTCATCATAAACGCTGCCCCAGATGTTCAACCACAAGGTACATAGGTTAACCACCCAACCAAATACAAGGAAGATCATCAATAAAACAACATCAGGGTATCTTTTTACCAGCAAAGGCAGAATATCTGACCAAAAAGCAAACAGTATATTGTATCTCAGGTGACTCCTAAAAACTCCTGTCATAAAATTATTGAGGACATTAACATAAAAATTGCAATATGAAGACTAAAGACTGCGTTTTATACTCTGCCTCTTTACAATGTGAGAAACAGCAGTTTTCAGAGCCTGGACAGGACTGATAGTATCCCTGATGGGTTGAGAAGTTCACATAAGAAGATAAACCCCCGAAAGCATGACAGATAGAATCTTACTACCCTTTTATTTGGTCACACAGAAATTCACATGGACTTTGTTCCATATTCTAACAATAATCTATTTTCTGAGTTTTTGCACAAGAATTAGAATTACCAGAATTTGTGACTCCAGTGCTGTACGTTACAAAGTACTTTACCGTAATCCTTCACCCATCAGATGGTTTCAAAGCAGGCACTGCTGTATTAAATATAAATCTGATTAATCACCACATGCCCTTCATATTCTACAGCCAAGAGCATCCAGAGCTATAACTGTTGAAATGCAAGATTTCCCTTGCTGTTTGCTGCGTAAGTCCAATAAAGCCTTCGTCTTAGCTCAGAATGCCTGTTGTCACTTGTAAATAGGCTTTCTGCTATTATTCATAAATTTTAAGGCTAGATACATGCTTATGCTAATCCTCATAATAAAACAGCAATAAACTGGCCACCAGTAAATGTGAATGGTCCCTGCAAATGACGGGAGACTAGCAAAGAAGATTTTCAAATACGTATGTGGACCAAACATTCAAAATTTTAAAATGATTTTCCAGTGGATAGTGGTTTCTCTGTTGAGGCTCAGGACCACAAAACTATCACTGAAAGATAGAGCACATTTTGCCTCTGGAGAATGCATGAGGACATGGTTTTCCTAACTCATTTTTATGCCTTTAGCTGACAATGTAATGAGAATGAAAGATGTGTTTTTCTTCCATGAGACCCACCTTAGGAGTACATTGGTGGAGGAAACTGCTTCAGAAGCATACAGATGTTGCATTTTTAGATTCTGCTCTGCATATGACACAAAAGAAGTTGCCAATTGACAAAAGGCTAGGAATAAGCAGATGGAAAGGATAAGCAGTTCTCAATTTTCTGGAAGCCAAGTCAAGTTATAAAGCCAAGGAAGTCAAGTTATAAAAAAGGTTGGGCAAGGTATGCAAAGATGAATTATTTACTTGGATTTTTTTTTTTATTTCTTGGTTTCATCTTCTTATGATGAAAGCACAATTAGGAAACATTCTGGCTTGGTATTTGCATCTTGGCTACTTTTTCACATTCATTCCAGATAATACAATGTGACAGGACTCAGGTTTTGAGTGCTAACCCAGTGTTACTGGTTAGCTAGAGGTTGTTTTAGGAAATTCACCTTTCAAGTGGTCCACGGGTACAAACGTATACAAAACTACTAATGTGGTTTTCAGAGTTGGAGAATGAATTATACTCTCCTTACAGACATACACAGTATACGTATTATTTTTATAAAAGGATTGCACTAGAGCAAGGGGAACTTAGAAGGTGCAAACTATTCCATACTCTTTTATAGGATGAGTTTTCTTTTCAGCCAAGATCAGGTATGGTTTTAATGTTATTAATGTCCCCACATAGAGAGGCTTGCTGTATTTTCCCACTTATGTTTCCAAGATTTGATTCATTGCCATTGCATATTTTTTCATGGAATATAGTCACACCATTCTTTAAAATAACTATATTCTATAGGGCTCCACAGCAGTGATGTGAGACTGCATCTTTTTCATTTTTTGCTATTATCGTTCCAGAATTATTTTATCAATATTTCATTTTAACATTCAGTCCACTGACTGTTCACATGTAGGATGGATCCCTTCTTCAGTTATATCCTACAGTGCTTTTGTTACACATAAAAAGATTCTAGAATGGGAAACCTGACAAATTATTTCATCCCTACTGCTTTCCTACTACCTGTTGGTGCTCAGCACAAGAGAGCATCATCACCACTGAAAGAAAAGGTTCCTCTAGCCTAGTAGCAGATGCTTTAGTAAAGCAAAGTATTTAGAGCTTTATCCCTCCCTGTCCTGTCCTCTCTGTTCCTGTCCTCTCAGTTCCTGGCCACTCGAGGACCTCCTGGATGGCCCCTTTCAGGTCCCTCTTTTCTCTTATTGAAATGAGTAGATTCAAGATGGAGTTTATTTTTCTGTAACATTATAATGACATTTTTGAACTGTGTATTCATCTTCTTGCCATTTCCTCTTCATTAACTATAATAGCTGGAGTTGCAATTTATGCTCCTGACAGTCATAAGACCATTTCTGTTTCTATACGTAAGACCAGCCTGTTGAGTGATTGGAGGAAAGACACTTTCGCCATCTCCTCTCACACACATTATGGTATGGTGCTTAACATATATGTTTCAGCTGGAACCTTAGCTCCACCTTGCCAACACTTTTTTCACTATCCACTTACTTCTGTTGGTTTCTGAAGTAGATACATTCCCAGAAAAACTGTTTTCACTGGTGAAAGAGGCTTTGTGGCATTTTGGTGAAAGACTTTTGCTTCTGGAACAAGGTCCTTTGATCATCACTGTCCCTTGACAAAAGCAAGAATGGACAAAGGGTGCTTAAAGACAGAGCTGAAAGCAACAAAGAAGCTAAAAGGGCCTACCTTGTGTTAAGAGCTATATAGTAGGAACCCAGTAATTCACCACATTGGATTTAATTCTAAAATGCTTTTTTTCATTAAGTTTCATTAAGTTTTGGCCACTCTCTTAAACACCACCAAACTGCTATACCTGTCTTTCTGGATATTTCTGGATCAAAACTTACTTTTTCTGTTTCCTCCCCCACCCAGAATGACACTATTGTTTCATGTCATTTGTAACAACAGAACTGTTAGGCTAATGATAAATCTAGTCCAAATTTCACTTCCTTTCACATTCCATTTTTGCTGAAATGAAGTAGATGAGAAAAATACAGAAACTTCAATGGGAATAATCTTGTGCAGATGGAAGAAACCCAGATGCAGCTCTTTGTCAGTCAAAGGAGTCCGGAGGACAGATGTGTCGTTTGTTAATCATTCAGAAAACCCTTGAGATTCAAAACTCCTAGATCTTGAAAAGGCCAGCCAACTAAAAAGATACACTGCTCCAGCACTCTCAGTACTCCATTTGGGAGAAGAGGATTGCTTAGCCAAATGTAAGAAAGAAAAATGTAAATAAAGTTATTATACATAAAAATCAGAGTATATGCCTTAGGGATGGGGAATTTCAGTTCTATAAATCAGCCAGAAGATCTGGCAAAGTTCATTGTCCAACTGGCTTACAAATTTAACAGGAAGACTAGTACAGACATGTCTTTTAAGAGGTTTAAGGAAAAACAGAGGCAAATTCAAGCCAGTGAGTTAAAATACTATAAAAGGCAAGTGAAAGTCATTAGTAAAGAACCTGACAGTAATTCACTGTGACCCCCAGAGAGTATCCCCCAACTCTAATCAGTGTTAGGGTGGAGAAAAAGCAGAGGTAGCTAACAAGAACATATATAAAAGCCCAAAGTCATGTGAAATATAGAAAGACATTACATACTAAATTTTCATAGGAGTTAAAATAAATATCTCCATTTTACACAGTTCATTTGATATCTCAGGTTAGGTTTTGTAATTGTTGCTTGTTTAATCAATGTAATAATTATATTAAAAATATATATTTTTTTGGACATGGTCCATATGACATGGTCCAAAATCAGGGGCTTCAGCTGCTAACCACATGATGAAGTACACAGCTGCAGCCACCAAATATTTCAAAATGGATAATACCAAAAGAGAAAAACAGATTAGTCAACAATATGATCAGTCATTTCAGCACGTCATCATCATAACTGTTTTCAGTATTTTTGTAGACATCATGATAAAACAGAAATATCACCGATGCTGAAGAAGTCTTTCGAAGCTGCTTTGCTAACTCACAGGTAGTTCCTTCTAAACATGAAGGACTTGGGAGAAAACATGAAATGCTTTTCTGGAAATGTAGCTGATGGAAAGATGCTTTCATAGTGGAAATCAGTGACAGATGTTAGAAGTAGCAGGGTAGTGACAGAGCAGTGTGGCTCATAGCATAATTGCAGTAGAGGAAAGAGGAACTGAGATTATGCTGAGCCAAGCTGGTGGCAGAGCATTCAAGAACAGAAACTAATGGGAAATGACAGAGAATTCAGTCTGAGCTAAACGGTACAAGTGGATGTCCTTGCTGAGAGATTATCCAAAGTTAAGATGTAGAGGGAAAACAGGAGGAAACTAAAGGCACAAGATTCTCACAGAAAAGAGGAGGGAACTGGAGAGGATCTGTTGTTGAGACATGTTGAAGGAATGAACAGGGAGGCAGAAAATGAATCAGAAGACGGAGGCACAGCAGCCAGATAGACCATGATTTCAAGCAGAAAAGCGCAGTTGTCTGGGTCAAAGGGGATCAGAAGTGACACTGAGCAGAGCCTTGGCTCCCTCTGGATGCAGCTGCTGTCACGCTGACTTATGAGGCTGCTGCAGTGCCCACTAACAAAGGCTTGGCTCAGAAAAGCACATTTAAGCACTGGGACCACTAAAACAGAATGGCACTGCAAAGAAAAATCACACCCTTTCTTAGGTTTAAAGATGGAGCACTGCATGGCTTTACTCTCCTTCTTTTGAGACCATAGCAACTGATATCATATGCAAACAGTAGGATTCAGATTTGCAAATGACTCTAGGTAACAATCTTTGGACACAGTTTGGTAAAGTTTTTCAGTCCAACAAGAGTAGTGAGGCCTAAAAATAAGTAAATACCTTTGATTGTTTCACAGGTAAATCCACTGGCAAGTCAAGCATCCTTTCTTCCATCCTTTTCTACCAGCAGTAGGTAGCAAAGGATTTTTTTCTATAAATCAAAGTTTACTACAGTAACATGGTTTTATTTTTCATGTTTATCTTCACTGTTACGGCCTGAAACATTTCCTTAGTGTCTGTCTACTGCCTGGTTGCAATTCCTCTTTCTAGAAATTCTTTACACCTGCAGTTTTGCAAAAATAATAAAAGTAAGAGAACACTTAACAGTTACTTAACAATAACAACAACCAAAAAAGCAACCTCATCTAACCTATAGCCAATGATAGGTTTTGTCATTAACATCAGCAGGGTAAGGATACCCACACATGTTGCTGAAAAACTCACTAATTTTCAGCATCAGTTTTTCATAAGCAATTGAAGACTTCAGACATAAGAGTGTTAATAGTGTACTATAAAAACTGTGACAAAATTGCATCAGTTAAACTACCTATTTAAGCATTGGCAGTTTTGAAAATGCAGAAGGATTTTCAATAGGTATGTGGTATATAACAGCTTCAAGTTTGCAGTTCATGTTTAGCAACTCACAGTAGATTTTGATTGAAGGGAAAATATAATTTAACACATAGATAGTAGGTTACATAAACAAATGACTTGCTACAGGTGACATTATGAGTGAAATCAAAATGAAGAAAATTATTTTTCCATCATTTACCTAATGTCTGAATTTGAGTTTTTACCTAGCAAATAGTGCAAATCAAGTTTTAAGAAAGGAAGTAAAAATTATTGGTGTCTCTTAAGAAATAAAGAATGCAATCACTCAATATCCTTAGAATTAGCTTAATTTCTTGCTTTTTCATTTCAATATTAAGGTTTCATTATCATCAGGCATTTTCTACATCAATGATACACGTTTAAGAAACTCTTGTCAGATAAGTAACATATCCCAAGAATATATATATATTTTATATTGTAGAGCATGCAAACAAATTCTAGATTTACATGAGTTTGTTGCAGTGTTCTTACTAACAATTGTGTTGAACAGCAGGTGATGACACAGATAGGCCAGAAGAACAGTCCCAGAACAAAATATGTGGACACATCAACTTACGTAAGCCAAAATTTAATTCTTGTTGTTGGTTTTAAGGAGCAGTGTTGCCAGCTGTCATAAAAATACATAAACAGTTCATAACCCATAATAGATCCTTAAGACATCTGCTGCAAGACCTTAAACACCAACTTTTCTTCCTCAAAAGCCTTCATGAAACGTATTGTTTAATTTCCAAAATGGATAGCTATTTCAGAAACCATATACCAAAAATACAGAGGAAAAAGTATATTTTTCTATTAAATTTAACATGGCACTGTGGAATAGTCCAGTCAGTTAATTCTAAGCATCTTGTCCTAAAAATAAATAGTGCTAGAAGATATATAGGCTTAGATTCTTGGCCAGTGCAAGCTACAGTAGATCAGTTTACTGTAATAGCTTAGTCTAACAGTTTAGACCTAGTAGTCAGCTGACTTCCAGATGCGGGGCTAGCTCTGAGCCTTTTCACAATTTGTCATTCTTAGTAAAAAGAAGATTAACTCAAAGTGAGCAAAGTTGCACCAGTTAGTCAAAGTCTACAGCTCCATAATGGCAGGAAGTTTAGACTTGTGTAAAACTGGAGCAACAGTAAACATAGACAGGTCTTTGCACCCTTGACCTCTTGTTGCTCTTTGCCACACGTTAGATTTCACCTCCCTCTTCTACATTCTATGTCTTTGAAAGTCATATAGTTCACGACAATTGCTAAGCATAAAGGAGAATTTCTGTCAGATGAGGAAAATGGATTATGGATGAGCGGGGTCCAGAGATTTCCCCCCCCCCCCCCCCCAAGGGGGGAAAAGTCCTCCATAAGACTTTTCCTGCAATCCCATGGTGACTTAGTTTCTTTAATAAATTTTAGTATGAAAAGTCATCAATAGCTTATTGAAAATCCAAATATAGTGCATCCAGTAGATCCACTTTAATCACATGTTCTTTGACACCATTGGAAAATACCAACCAATGAATGAGGATTTCCCTTTACAGAAGCCATGCTAACTCTAGCCAAACTGTTTTCCTATGTTTTCAATGATCTGTTTCTTTATTACACTCTTCCATCTTGCTACCGAAGGAAGTTAGACTCAATGGTCTGTAATTCCTAGGATCCCATGAAGTGCTCTTCCCAGACTGGAAAGTCCTATGGCACAGTGGCTGTTTGCTACATAACTATAGGTTACATACCTTGGACAGCAGCTCCGTAATGTCACATTATCTGCTAGTCATGCACAGATTTCCAAGTTAAATCTATGACAGAAGAATACAATTCATCTCTCTCATCCTACATTTTCTCCCTGAATTTACCACAAAGTCGTATTTCCTGGAATAAAGGTATCAGTACAAGTATGTTTCTTCAGAAGCCTATACCACACCTGAGCTATCTATATAGTACCTATGCACTATGGATTCTATGTGTGGCAACTCCTTGTTCCTACATGGCATTCACAAGTCACATACTCATACACATATATACTGTGTATCCTAAAATGCTCCCTCCATGAATCCTGCTGCTGTGCACACTGAGCATTACAACTTCAGAAGTTCCAGTGGTCTAGAGAAGCTCAGTTTTATGGTGTCATACTTTTAAAAAATTACTTTCAGAAATGTTAGGTAGCTTTATACTGTAAATCAATCTCCTTTTAAAGATTTTGGGGTTTCAAACCAGATAAAACTCAAAATAAAGAACCAAATATTTCTGTAGTTATCATCCACAATATTGTGTCTGAGGAAAAAGCTGCTTTCCAGAACCCCACAGTTTCCTGTCTTCTCATAACAATATTACGTAGCAAATAAAGGACCTTAAAAGTTATGGCATGTAAAACAGCAAACACAGGCAGATCACAGAAATATCCAGACTATGCAATTGAGCTGTAAAGTTGATGGCTTTCCTTTGCAAGGACTTGTGCAAACATTCTGTTACATTTCATATCTGTGGGAGTTTACAACCCCCACAGCTAAATTTTAGCTACTAAGTCAAACACACATCTTCTCATAATAAACATCCCTAGCCACATCTCACCTAAATTTTCCACGGTGCTGAATTTAATAAAGTTGAATTTAACACCATTATTTGGACAAGATTTGTTGGAAGGTTTCTGATAAAGAATTATTTTTGTCATCTGTATGAGCACATTCATAAGCTTATAATGATTTCTATAACTAAGACAAGCAGATAATTTGGTATGTTAGGAAAAAGGTAATTTGAAGATTAGGTTGTTGACTCTAGCATACAAAAATCCCATCCTTTTCTAATGGTGAGAATATATTGTTCATTGAACATCTTCTAAATGCAACATCAAATGAAATAGTTAAGGTAAAATATGACACAATGCTCTAAAAGATTTCATTTTTATGAGCAAATTCTAGCTCCTGGATAGTATACATCAAAATAAAGTTGTGTGCAATATTGACTCATTGGTACTATGCCACATCTGACAGTTTTTCATACAGCATTAGATATTTTTCAAAAACATGAACGAAGCCGAAGTTTATAGGTGCACACCGAAACCTGGTTGTAACCGCACTGTATCTGCTAATCTGTATCTGTAAGCGCACTCTGCTAATACCATCATGAAGCTGAAAGGCTCTTTTCCTTTGCTAGAAGTGTTTTAGAAGCACTTATTTATGAAAGCATATACATTACACAAAAGTGTTTCAATGACAAGTAGCATTACCAAAACAGGAGTAAACCAAGCCTTTCAGCATGTTTCTCTGAAACAAGAGATTCAGCTTTTCAGCCTTCTGTGAACAGTAGGAAACACTATATTGTGTTTCTTTCACCAGAGGCTTTGATAACAGAGCTCCGTCCTCCTCACTTAATGGAGTTTGCATTGCCTTGGGCTGATTTAGAAGGCCATCTGGAAACTACAGCTAATTAATTAGCTGTGAGCCCACGATGTGGAGAAGGCAGATGGAAGAGCACAGTACTTCACTGCTTCCTGTCCTACAAAAGCTACTCATCCAATAGAGGATCCATGTTACGATCCCAGGCTCTTTCCAGGAAGCTTCAGAAGGGTTCAGGCATGGCTGTTACTCTGTCATTCCTCAATACCTTTTCCTCCCAATTCTGTTAACAGGACATACCAATGCTGACAAAGATGATGGCAAAAAGCTGGAGAAAGGAGAGCTGACAAGGGTGTTTTCAGCACAAGTTCTGCTTGCAATCTGCAGAAATTACTGCAAAATTAACTTGGTTTTACATTTATTACTCCTAGATGTGTTTCCAAAAGAAAAAGCTGTGGAATTACAAACCTAAATTTTATCTAATAGGAAAAAAAAAAAAATATATATATATATATATTTGGGGATCTTCTTTGCTACTTTTATGCATGTACCAGATTCACCTCATAAATGCATGGCACATGCATTCATATTTATCATCTATGATTTTCTGGTCAGAAATATGGAAACCCCTTAGCATTGTCCTGGTATTATAAATAATAAAATGTAAGTATTCAGAAGTGGCTCTAATCTGAAAAAGAGGGAAAAGATGTTCAGCATCACAAGCTTGATCTCCCCACTGAGCCTTCCAGCTGTCCTCTCTCTATGCAAACTAATCAAGCAGGAAGGACAAGATGAAATGTATCATGTTCTTCTGTATTTCTGATGACACAGACCTCCCATCTATTGCTCTGGATTCCTACCAGGGTGGTCAGCTTAAGTTTACAAAATCAAGAGACCTGAGTGAGCTGATCCCCTGGCCTAAAAACTATGTGAATAACATTAGAACACATAGTATCAGAAAGACTGAGGATTAAAAAAAAAATGTCATTCTGTATTTTTCCTTTTTCAGTTTAGTGAGCTAGAAGATCTGCACACTAATAGGCCACATAACAGAAATGGTAAATATATTATCACTCTTGATAACGCAATTATATTTGGAGCTCCAGTCATAGCCTAGTACCCAACTGTGCAAGTATCTGATACAAGCACTGCAGTAAAGTGAGAGAAGCAGAGATTATTTATTCTATTTAGAACAGTAAATGTGTTAACTACAAGTATTCAAGAATTCTTTGTTTCTTACCGGCTGCAATAAAACCTTGCCATGGGTGTATTAATGAAGGATGTTGACGTCAGCTTAAAAAGAACATTGATGCAAAAAGCAAATTATTCTGCCACTCTCACCTTACTAATTTGTCAGCCACTTTCATTTGAAAATTAAGACAGATAAGCAATACTATCTTTGATAAATAGGTATCCCTGCACAACTATCATAAAAATGTTCTAGCTTAAATTTAAGTACCACTTCTTTCAAATTTACTGCTGATGAAAAATATATGTAGAAGCATCACTGAAAACTGCATTCTCACAGATTTTCCAAGAAATCTGGTCAAAACCAAACACCTACACAATGAATAACACCATCAAATGCTTGCTAGAAAATGGCTTGTAAGCAAAGGGTGGAGAATTACGGCATATTTGTGGATAATGTAGATTCAGGATTTAAGAATTTCTACTACTAGAACGAGGAAGTTACCCATTCACACCCCCAAAAAATAAATTCTTTCCACTGTGAAATTTGAAGAGTCAACCTCTGCCTATTTTACCCTGTGACTCTCGCCAGCATCAGCCATACCACTAACAACTTGTCAAACTATCCACTAACTGGATCATAAATATTTTAGAATAGCCAAATGGAAAACAAAACAGCCTGTATCGCCAGGCTACAAAACCTTTCCAGAGCTCATCATTATTTTCCAAGTGGATAAACCTGAAGATCTTTACTTATGTTCCCAGTGGAAAGATAAATAACCTATAAGTTTGAGTCAGCACATAAAAGCATTCAGACTTGTTAATAAAAATTTGCCCTCACGATAATACCTAATGCTCATGTATGTATGTGCAAAATCTTGTTTATCTTTCCTCCTAGTCTTCTTTTCTCTTCTTCCATCTTTAAACCACTTTACTGCCCATGTCTTGATGTACTGAGATCCGCACATTAGGCTGCTTTTGATTTGTGAGGAGACTTAAAATAGTTAATTAAAGAGTACAGTCTTATGTGACTCAAGCATTCTGCATTTATAGGCTCTTGATAAAGTCCAGAGCAAGAGGCTAACCCATATTTAATTTGTCCAACAAGTTTTTGGTTAAAGTTCCATCAAATGGGTGACTGGAGTCCCTCCAATTCAGCTGGAAAAGTCACTTTGAAAGAGGCGTTTATTAGCAACATTTGCCTCAGTCACAACAGGAGGCCCTGAGGGCCTGGGGAAAATCAGCAGTTGCTTATAATAGTCAAAACTGGCTATTCTTCGCAGGATAAAGTGTCAATAATAGGTTAGATATTATTATTTGAAATTGATTTTACAGCGGGTATAAAATTAAAGAAAATGAGGCAGTTTCATTAGGCAGCAAAGGTCTGTGCTTTGAAATGCCCTCTGGCCTGCCCCTCGCAGCACAGCTGCAGGAAGCAGCAGCAGGGCTGGCCTCCCCGCCAGGGTGTGCAGCCCCCCACAGCTGCTCGACACTGAGCACAACTAACACAGCTGAAGGCCGCAGCACTTAGTGCAATTAAATCAACAAGCCGTAGCTCATTCTTTCACCGTGGCAGGAAAAAGGCGCAAATCAAAAATTCACACGAAAATTTAACATTTGTGTGGTTTTGACTGGAAAAGTTCCAAGCCGGAGTATCATTAGCTTGCAGTCTTTTCAAGTGATATGTTCAGTAGTTAATTCCAAGGGTCTTCTACATTAAAATGATAAATGTTTTCAGCAGTACTGTCAAGGAACATTTTGGACAGTCTATAACCATGAATATTTCTTTTTTCTTTTTTTTTTTTTTTTNTTTTTTTTTTTTTTTTTTTTTTTTTAGCAGAAGGAACACTGTAAGACAGTTCCATCTTGAGGAAAAGATACTCTGTAGTCTTTAACAGGGTGTCACTTTTTGTATGGCCCTGAATGAGGAGACAGCTTCATAAAAAACAGAATGTACTACTAGTGTAAATGTGTGATAAAACTGCATTTTGCAACAGAGCAAAGAACATAATTAAAAAAAAATCTGTGGAAGAAGAATTACCTCATTAAGAATATGAATATATTTTCCCCTCTTTAGAGTTCCACACAGCAATGGCAAAGGGACAACAGTTACTCTCTCCTAGTTATTTAATTGCTGCTAGAAAATTTAATGGATATTGTTCTCAGAAGCATTAGTTTTCAAACATTTCATGGAACTTAAGCTCCTCATTTCCAAACACATCAAAAATTTAGCCTAAGCTTCAGTCCTGAAAAGCTACAGGCACTTAGAGGCCTAAGTCTCAGTGAAGCCCTGATACTTACAAGTCCTTCCTGAAAACAGAATAGCTCATAAACCACAGAACATTTATCCAAAAAAACTATAATTTAGCCCTGTTGTAATGAGGTTCAAATCCACTAGTAAAGCTAGACCAATTCCGAACTATAACAGGCAAGAATTTCACCAACCTCTTTCAATCCTGCATTTTTTTTTCTGTTGACATTAGGTACGTGGAGTCTTGTCTTTTTTTTTTTTTTTTCCTCCTGTATTTTTCCATCTTTACTCCCTCTTTCTTTGCCTGCTTCAAACTCTCCCTTTACATTCTTATTTTGTCAGTGTTTCTATCTCTATGCAGAGCTTCTTCATTGCACCTCTCTAATAAAAACTTTAAAATGACTTTTAAACATGGCAAAACCAGGAAAGTAGGAATGAGTCTCATGCTGAGCACAGTATCTTGAAAGAAACCAGACTCTATCTAGAAAAGGTGTCAAGCATTTTTTTTTTAAAAAAGTTCACTTCTTTACCAGACTCAAAAGGTCCTTTGAGTCAGAAGGTGGAGCACCTTGTGCCCTCCATAAGGAAGGCACAAAATACTGCAGACTCCGAGTAATGAATGAGACAATGAAATACTTGTTCTGTCTAAACCAAGATGCGTTAGCCACAAAAATCTCCTCTAAACCAGTCAGTGCATTGCTTTTTTCTCCCTCAAGGAGATCAAAGAAACATTTGTGTACAAGAGATATTTAAACAGATGTTAGTAGAACATCATAGTTTCTGATAAAAGCCTGTGTGCCCCACTTGCTAACACAAGCCTCTTGATATTTGACAGCCCTGTTTTAGCACATCACCTAGCTCCATACAGAGCTTTCACACTGGAGCTGGTTGGATCCATCCAAGGGCAGAAGAGAAGGAGAGAGCTTTCTTTTCATGCGCGTTTGAGAGTCCCATGGATAAGGATGCTACCATAAACAAAGCATTTGTCAACCTGCACTGTTTCACAGACCCTGATGTGGCCTTTATTCTCATACTATGTCTGAATAAAGAAAGAAACAGCATATCTCCTACTCTGAGAGCTGGAAATTGTTGAATCTTTGTAGGAGATGTGTTCTTGTTCAGGGGACAAGGGACTGTTTTTTTTCAGTTATTGGTATCTTAGATAGCTCTTGCACTAGCGTCCATCTCTTCTCTAAGCTGTCACTGGACTATGAATCATATGGTTGGGGGTGCTTTTTAGATTTTCCTCACTGTTAGGGTTAAGCAGTCTTTAAAAAAAGAGCATGTGTGTTATTGCATATCTGCCCTCAGTGCTATAATGCTTAGCCAAGGTAAGAAACAGCTGCTAGTTTCTCAAACATGATAACATGAGGTTATCATGTTCATGGCATGAAATCTTTACTATATACACACACAAACACAAAACAACAACATAAAGCTCCAGCTCATCCTCTGGTTCTCCATTACCAGTGTATCTCTGGTATGACTTTGATTCTGCATCAGAAGTGAATGACACTGAAAAGGAGAGGGAGGGAAAAAAAAAAAAAAGAAAAGAAAAAAAAAGGAAAAAGCATAGTTCCGTCATAGAACCACAATTTGATTTACATCATCATGTAACCGATCCATTAAATAGTTATTGGAGATGATGTTTGCCATGTCCTTAGCACAGTGCTTTCTGATGAAGTGTGCACAAAACACACATCTGGTCTATTAAGCTGTGGAGATATTGTGTGAACCATATGGCAAGGGCTGATGAAAAAAGACACCGGTGAAATCTGCACACTTAAACACATTGGTCAGAGATGGGAATCTGATTACGATAATAGCCAGTATCAAGCTGAGATAATGTAATTAAAAATGTGTGATATTACGTGGGTCCAAAAATACCAGGAGACACCAGTGAAAAATCTGATGTGCTACATGAAAAGGGCAATTTCAGTAGGTGAAGACTCTAACAGACACTTCTAAATAATAACACATTAATACAATACCTCTGTAGCAGAGAGTGAAACTCTAAGTTTCTTACAGAAGGTAATAATTTAAAAAGATTTTGGTATTCTTTTGTAAGGAAGCTGTTAGGTTTTTACCTGGGATTAGAACACCTAAAAAAATCTCTTCAAATATTTTATTTTCATAAATATCTCTGGAGGATTGCTTTGAAGACCATTTTACACTTTACAGTTCAAGTACACCTAAATATGGTAGGAATCTTTTTTTTCCAGTAAACTATTAATCTAGCTAGTTATGTTAAAATAGTCTGGAGTATTCAGCTGTTTGTATTTAGCTAAAGGCAATACCCAAGTAACAAATTTTGATTTTGTAAAATCAGTGGCTACAGGTGGCTTGAAAACTGGCATTTTAGATGGTAAATGTCAAAACTCAGGTACATCATTTCAAATTTTCCATTTTATATATATGTATATTTTTTATTTTTATTTTTCAAATGGGAGCAGGTAGCAGTAGTGGACTCTGGCATTAATTACACAAGGAAACAGAAAACCTGAAGTAAACCTGGTAGCATTTTAAGCATCCAGCTATTGTGAATTCATCTGGAATTCATTGGGCTACTCCTGGCGGTAATGAATTCATGCTGTAATCGCAGTAACGTCTCATGTACACTAATAGCTGTTCTACTGAGATCAGTATTATTTAATTGACTCAAAGGATTAGTTTAAGATCAATTTTCTTTGAACTGGATTTCAGTGTAGCTTTTTCCATTGAAGCACAGCTTCCCACAGGACAAGAAGATGTCAAAAGAAAACATTCCTAAAAAAATATACAAAATTTGATGTTTTTGTCTTCTCAGGAAAGTATGAAAACCATTAGTATCGTATAGTCTATCTTGCATGTATTTATTTATTAAATAATTTTCTCTGTGGGAAACAAAGTATTTAACTTCATTATAAATCTCCTTGTTCTACAGAAGAGTATATATGCAGATTCAAGAGTGGCTTTAAGATATATGTGCATAAATGCGGCACATCGTAATTAAACTAGAAAAGTGAAGCAAACAGTCTGTTTATAAAGAAATACTGAGCAATATCTTCTATGCATTTCTGCTTTGGCAGGCACACTAACTAAGAGGACAAAATGACATGCAGATTTCACTGGTATCAATTGCATAACGGAGACATACTATGTAAAGGAAAAATATAGACTGGACATTCTGAGTCAGAAAGGGAAGACAATATTAACTGCTTGCTATATCCCGTGATCTGGGATTACTATTAACCTTTCTCAGCTTGAGACTAGTTCACCAGTAAGTTCATATGTCTTTCCCGAGTTAGCTGGCTGAAATGAACAGGTTGGGCAGACAGCTAGACCTGGGTCTATTTAATAACTGAGTCAGCACTTTCAGGACTGATGAGAATAAAACACCACCACCACCAACAAAAAACAGATCTTTCTGAGTCTGCTAGTTCAGCACCAATGAACAAATTAAAAAAAAAAAAAAAAATATGAAGATGAGCTCACTGATTC
The DNA here is from genome assembly GCA_013398735.1 of Nothocercus julius. Classification (NCBI taxonomy): domain Eukaryota; kingdom Metazoa; phylum Chordata; class Aves; order Tinamiformes; family Tinamidae; genus Nothocercus; species Nothocercus julius. Next base: position 91,055 of record VZSV01000269.1, on the reverse strand, counting down.
TCATGCTTAGATGCCAACTTCAAGGATGTCAGGAGAAAACATCATGTTTAAGGAACAAGTGACATTAACATATCTGACAGCATATGACTGTGAATTATTCTGGATTTTTTTTTTATTTTTTTTTTTTTTTTTTTTTTGCATTTCCAACCTACTATTTTCCACCTACATGCCTCTTGTACTTTTCTTGGGTAGTTTACTCCCTCTAGAGACAGAAAGCCTTAGAAACCCATACCACTTATGTCAAGCATGTGTACATTGTTATCCTTCCATTTCAGGAGTTTTAAAGATTTTCTCTTTCTATAGTTTTCAGAATTCTGGCAGATAAAAAAGAATACTTATTAATGACCACATAGTAAAGGAATGAGGTCAGGTAAATCATAAAAGAAGGTATTATGAATCCCCTAATTACAAGGAAAGCCTCAAGGAGCTAAAAAAATTCCCATATATCAGCATCCGTTCAAGTATTCTGCACTCACAGCTATCCTTCTGTTGCGATCTGCCACCTAGACTTCACCCTAGACAGTGGTCAGGGATTCCATTCCCTTGGTGGCATCACTACAAAAATACCTCTATAAATGCTTCCATTATACCCAATGGAAATTGAAAGGAGTCCTGTTCAGATTTGCTTGATATAGTTAATATTTCCATTCCTTTTTTCACACCAAACTGGCAAAATGGGCACGAAAGTGACCAGACAATGAAAGAACCTCACTTCCTTGAGCTTGGGTTTCTTTCATCACATTTATCCCTTGTGTAAGAGCTGTGAAGGCACTAGGGATTCATGCAACAAAGAAAGAAAGATAGGCTGAACATACAGATACAAGAGGATTACAGACCTTATCATCATTTACTAAACAAATCACTCCTGCAGGGACAGGAGACCTTCTTTGTGGAGCACGCTGTCTCACAGCATAAGTGAAGAAAGACTCTTGTTACAGCACCTTCCTCAAGCGCACGCAGCAGTGAAGGAACAAAAACAGTCTTGAAGACAGAAATACACACTCAGGAGATCAGCTAAACAACTGCACTAGTGCAGTTGCTCACTTCGGTTGGTGGCTGCTATTTAGGCAAGCACAGCACTCTGGAAGGGCAGTTACAGGGAAGGGCCATCCTGCACAGCACAGCAGCAAGAGATCCTGAACTACACCTGAATAGGTGCCGCACTGGCAGCACCTGGGCTATATGTGACTACCGAGAGCTTGTGCTCTCAACACAGCTTTATCTAGCCCGCTTGTGCAGAAGCTTCCTCTGACAGATGCCTCCTGGGCTAGAAAGCACAACCATTTGGGCAGCACACAAAACCATTTGCCTTTCCTGGTCCTAAAAGCAGATTCCTGCCCAGAATGCTTGTCTAGAACCCTCCCAAACTCCAGTGGAGCAGTGACAGGGGAACGAGCCCTTTGTGTTCAGTTTAGTGTCTATCTATTCATTGATGCTAGTCATACAGCACAAAGGTAACTGCTCAAAATTTAAAACGCAAATTCCATTTTCAGCTTTTGTCAAAATGTTTGCTTATGGCCTGTTTGCTTAAACTGAAATATTCCATTTTGATGAAAATTAAAAGTAAAAAAGTTCCAGGGCTATAAATTGCAAATCTGCAAATCTTTTTCTTTTTTTTCTGAAATTTTCACTTAACCATAGAGCTATATTTTCTCTCAGAAGCTCATTTAGACAGAATTTTTCCAGCTAAATCTGTGTCTTAATCTATCCCATATGTATGGATTTGCTACACCAGAGCTCTTCCATATAGCCGATGAATTTAGCTGATGCGACTACGTTACACTTTAAAATTCCTATGGATTTATAGCTTGGTAAATACACAGATTTATAATTATAACATGGATTTTTTTAATGGAATTAGCACAAAACTGTGCTTTTTTAAAAAAAAAAAAAAAGTCTTTTAATTTCTTGTACTTGACCTTGCAGAGAAAAACAGATTGGATTTGTTCCATTTAGTGAGTCTGAATAAACCCAGAAATTCCTATAGATTTTTGTACGAGTCCACAACCTTCTGATTCCCTCTGTTCTCTCCTCGACAAAGTATCTTCTGACATATCAAATTTCACAGAACTTTTCACTGGACACATAAGTTCAAACTCAGAATATTTCATTTGTATCTTACAGTATTACACTTTCTCTTGACTCCACTCTTGAGCCAGAATCACTACTTCTACTGCATGGCCTCTGTTTTAATACTACTGTCATCAAACACTCCCTGTGGGATTCTAGAAATACCAGTCTCATAGACAGTGCTGACCTCCCCCATGTACTTGTGGAATAACTGTTTTTTTATAACTATCCATTAGAACTCTCTTCATTGAATGCAGACACAAAATGCTGCCAATCATGATTTAATTTTTGTCCTCAGTTGGCAATGACAAGGTCAGATGGTACTTTAACAAAAATGGCACACAATGACATCTATCATGCTGCAGTGGGCAACTGAATGCACAGTGGATGTACATTTCTGTAATCTGGGGGAAACACACTAAAATACTTTTCCATAAAACTGTCGCTTTTAAAGTGCCAATTTCATGCAAATATGGGTGAAAGAAGTATTTAAATTTATTGAGCTGGCATTCACGGACTATACTGCAACCAAGTGAAAGCTGGAGCCTCCTTGTCTTGAGAGTCACAGCACACTCAACATGGCATACCACTCAGAATGACTCATGAAACTGTGTTTTTTTTTTTTTTTCTTCCACAAAACATGTGCATTGCACCAAAATATTTCAAAAGGCAGTTTAAAAAGAGAACCATAATTCATGAAAAATGGAATAACTGGACTCTTATCCTTGTATATGAAGGTAGAATCACAGAATCATTCAGGTTGGAAGGGACCTTTAGAGATCATCTAGTCCAGCCTCCCTGCACATGCAGGGTCACCTAGAACAGGTGAAGCAGGATTGCACCCAAGCAGATTTTGAAGATCTTCAGAGAAGGAGCCTCCACAACCTCTCTTGGCAATCTGTTCAGTGCTCTGTCACCCTCACTGTCAAGAAATTTTTCCTAAAGTTCCTGTGGATCTTCTGGTGCTTCAATTTGTGGCCATTACCTCTAGGTTCTATCACTTGCCATCACTGAAAAGAGGCTGGCTCCATACTCCTCACTCCCTCCCTTGAGGTATTTATAGACACTGATCAGGTCCCCTCTCGGCCTTCTCTTCTTCAGGCTGAACAGGCCCAGCTCTCTCAGCCTATATTCCATTAACATTCACTACGGAGAGAGACATTCCAGTCTGAACACTTATTCCACAAGGCTGCACTCTACATTAAGAAAAACTAAGCTTGGAGGTCTTCCTATTTGAATGCCTGTGTTCCTTTTCCCTCTCTTCAGGATTAATAGCCAAGTATTTTTACTAAGACCTTATGTCCTCTATGATAAAATACCCTGAGACCAGCTGAACATGAAAGGAAAAAGTATCTGTTCCCTGCAGGAAACAGATGATGCAGCTTTTACAGCATTTATTGTAAATAACAAAACTGATGCATTAGGCTGGTTTATTGATTAAAAAAACTGCTGTTGAAGTTCTCTTTAAACAGGAATGTTATGAGCACCAGCATAATATGTTGGAATAAAATGAATATATTTACTAAAGCATTTGGTTTGGGTAACTTATGGAAAAGTAAGAGATGTATAGTGTTACAAATATCCTCTATGATACTTCTTGCTTCTTGTGAGTTAGAGACATCTGTTTTCACAGGTATTGTGCCAAAGTCTGCTCTCATTGACTTGAATGTAAACGTGGTGTAACTATACTGGTTTCATTGTTTAGCTGAGCTTGCCTTGCTGACCATTACCACAGGGGAGAAAGGGGATATTACGCACTGTTCCTGAAGGTATTCCAATGGAATTTTGTCACGTCATGGCTAGGGCTGAAGGCTTTAGCCCCTTAATCACCACAAGGGATCTTGTACTTGCTACATTTATTTAACCAACTGTTCAAGAGAAAGAAGAGACTTAGAGATACAAGATAGCAAGTGCAGCATCTAGCTGTCAGACACACTCTCACATAAAACCACTATAAAACAAGCTAGAATTCTTGCCACTACTGGGACACCTGCAAGTCACTTACGCGAGCTGTTCTGTAGGGCATTCTGATTTCTTAGACAGAAATAATCTAAAATATCTTCACTTTAGAAAGGTGCTAAACTTTACCGCTGACCTTCCCATCCCTGAGCACTTTTACTGACAGAGAAGAGGTCACCGAGCCTCTCTGAAGAAACATGTAAAACAGATGCATGGGAGGCTTAACTTTACTGCAGATCCCTGAGGTTTCCCCTGTTCTGCCAAATTTCACAAGAAAATCAAGAGACTCCAAGTCTTTCTATAGCGTATAGAAGATGGCCAGGCCTGTGAACTCTTTACTTCATTCTGCCAAGAGAAAGGAGATTTCTTCATTCCGTAAAGCTTGTGCCCAAAGCCCATAAGATAGCCACGGTGCATTGTCCCAAAGAAACAGCAATGCTCATAGTAAAGAGACAAAAAAAAAAAAAAAAAAAAAAAAAAAAAAAAAAAAAAAAAAANACAAACAAACAAAAAAAAGATACAACTGATTTACTGGGATTCTGAGGCTTCCTCCCTAGAGGCACAATTGTTCAGTAAAGCTCTGTATCTCCTTCAAAGCACTAGAATAACATGTGTTATGTATAAGTGCATGTTGAATTACCTGTGCAACTTTTTTGCTTCTATTACCTGCAACAACCACCACAGAAAAAGGACATCAAATCCACCACAGAAAGTAAATGTATAAAAGAACATGTCTGGCACAGAGAAGATAACATAAACATAAACAAATAATATAAACAAACATAGCAGAGGAATACTCTGAACTAGACTTACCTGCAACTGTTTTACTACCACACACCATTAATATTTATACTTTTCATGTTCCTTACATTATTCAGAATTTTTTCGTTTTCCTCATATATAGACAAGTTTGTAATGATTTATAAAATCTACCAGAAAGTGGTTGCCAATTTTACCATATACAGGATTCAGATCTTTTTTAGTTTAATTGACATTTTGCTTATTACAATTCAAAAATTGCTCACTTCCCCCCTCCTCCCCCCTGCCAAAAGAAGACACTCATTTTTAACAGGATTGTGAAAATATTAACAGCAGCAGTCCATAAATCACTAAAAATGATTTAGATTCCCAGAGAATGAACAAACTGTTTGTCAGATACAATGGGGGTATTTGATGGGCAGGTAGCGCTTTTTTTTACCGGGAACTGGGTATTGCTTCATAGAAACGACTCCAGTTATAAAGCATCAACATAAGCAGTTTCTAATGTTCCACTTAATAATACAGTTAAATACATATGGGCAAATCCATTCTCAAACGAACTCCTCAAGCATATAAACAAGTAACAGAAATTCAACAAACAGAAGAAAAGACTGGCTCCATAAAATCTAACCTTAATTGTGAAAGATATAGACAACTCCACACCACAAATCTCCAGTGGAAATAATACTGCATCCCAAACCACACCTTCCTCCTCATTCAATCAGGATAGGGTTATAAGCAGAGAAACAGAAGAATTAAAAGGATCATGAGAGAACTGAGTATGGATGAAATGCTGGCAAAATTAGTATTAAAAAAGAAATAAAAGGAATCCAAAATTACATCACTTGCTTTAAGGAATACCAAGAGTTATATACACAATAGAAATAACCGCATAAAGAAAAGTTAAGGTAAATATTTTAATGTAAATATTTCATTTCAGGCATGTAAATCTGTGCTTTTCTCTAAGTCTGGACAAACCTGTGAGAATTATTAATATATGGGACAAGAAACTTATGTATAACTAAAGCTTATCCAAAATTTTCCAAAATCCCTTAAGAATTACTCCAAGAATTAAACTGTGAAGGAGAAAAATGTGTTACAGCCTTCTTAGGAGCTCTGCAAAGGCAATGTCTTCCGCATACAAACAAAAGCTACATCCTTGTCAGAGCAGTTACAAGAATTCCTGCTCTACATCTAGTAAAATCATTGCAGCCATTTTTATGAGCTTTGAAATAACAAAACTTGGCTAAATTATGTTTAATCACCATGCATCATCTCAGGAAGTGAGGCCTTCTACTAATACCTAAACAGTTCACCTAAATCTTTAAGAAGTTTCACAACAGTCTGCAGCTAGTAGTTTTTCATCTGTTAGTTCTCCATGCAAATTCAAAGCAAATCACTTTGCAGTTCTAGCTGTGCTCAGCAGCTGTAAAATTCCATTTCTGCTAAGTACACATACCAAAACACAATCTCAGAGACAAGTGATGAGCAGTGCCCAGAAAAACACCACAACATCTTTAATAATCTTATGTTACTTATGGTACAATTACTACTGCTGCCCCATCTTGAACAAGGTGCAATTGAAAAATGGGACTGCAGTAAAAAAAAGAGGTAATGACACAGCAAGTCACGGGGTAAGTGAGAATGTGAGAGTAAATCTCATGCTTCCTGAGCTCCAGTTTCTTGCTTACTAGTTATTTTGCACCCCATGAAGGTCGTCTTGGTCATCTTTGCATTTATTGCAAGTTTTTAGATGTTATACACAGCTATTGTTTACTACATTTACCCATCAGAAACAGGATCATGTACTTTGCCTCTAAGGTGTCCTGTTTAATGTTGGAAAATAACGATGTAAAGTGCCTACTGCTGCTTCCTTCCTTCAGGCTTTTGCTTAAACTTAGCACTTGTTACTATGAGCGTTTTTGTTGTGTTTTTCATGAAGTATCAGTGCAAGTGCCATGGAAGAAGTGGCAGCCATGTTTAAGTCATCTACTTTCTGCAGGGAACTAATAACAACAGTTTCTTGTTACAAAATGTGTATCTCTAAATTTTAATATCATCACTAAGGCAGCATGACTTTATTATTGCTGAACTTTGATTGCTCCAAGATTGCTCCAACAAAGGACTTACAAACCCTGAAATTTATATTGATTAGCCCAAAATCCCTAGAAGGGATGGGAATGGGAGAGAGGAGCACAGACTCGCAGCTGCAGCAGCCACAAGACACAGCCTCACCTTGCAAAGCACCATACAGTCACTCTGCAAAGTTCCTGCAGAGATCGTGTAGCAAAAACAGACATCATGGGAAATCATGGGACAAATGGTAGCTTAAGTGAAGAACACAGCAAAGCATTGCCAGCACCCCTTAACAAAGTTAATCAGTAATTACTCAGTGATTTCCTGTCATCAAGAAGACTGCACAATCTTTCCTACTTCAACAGATTATGCTGCATTTCTGCAACAGTTGCAGTAACACCAACACTACATTTTATGAAAATATTTATTTATACTTATGATAATTATTTGCTCTTTCTGACAACACAGAAGACAAGGCAATCTTTAATTACTGCCTAACTTGTTGCTTCATTACATAGAAGTCCCCATGCCTTGGCATCTTCTTGAACAAATTAAAAGTTTAAAGGAACTATCAGCTCAAAGATATGGCAAATGACTCAGCTAACACAAAAAAGAAACACAGCTTTGTCAGAACTCAGTCAATTTTCTGCAGTAGCAAGAGTGACCTGAACCTGAGTCCCTTGGTTGGACTTGCCCACCAACTTTGTCAGATTACACCCGAGAAATAGCTCACCTTGAGCAATAATGCCACATCTCATTCAAATCAGATTTCAGGGAAAGGAGACTGTACAGAGCAATTAGTATCAAAATGCTACTCACATTACAAAGCCATCTGGTTTCCATTTTTATTCTCAGAGCAGTCAGATCATGAGGCTTGGAGGAGACCATCCACTGTGCAGGAGATGCAGATAGCTAGCATAAACTTTCAATATAGTTTCAATCTTTCCTATTATTTTCTTCCAAAAATTTTGCCATTACTGATTTACATAAGAAGCAGTGAATAGCAAATCCTTCCAGGCCCGTAAGTGATTTAGGCAATGACTTTAATCAAATTCTTCTAGCAAATTCTATTTTTTTTCCCCCCCACTTGCTTCCCTAGCCACTTTGCAAATGGTCTCAATGACTGTCTTAACGTGATTTATCTTTTTTAAAGGGCAAGTAGAGTCTTCCTTGGCTTCTTATATGGCAGCCTGCCTGAAAAGAGATCAATGGCTAAACTTGAATAAAACAGCTGAGTAGTATTTATTACTTGCTGAGTGTCATTAAAAAAGTAAAAATAAAGACATTTCCCTTTCCATTTTTCTGTGTATGTATGGGGAGCACCATGACCCTCTCTTCAGCTACAGTGAGTTAAATAAGCTTGAGTTTTTTCCTGATATTCCCCAAAAGGCACCTAAACATCTAGGCCAATGCTGTTCTTGTGCAAAGACATCATCATCACTTATTAAGCTATCCATGTATGCGAAAAAAAAAAAGCATTGCCCAAATTTTCAGATAAAGGCATTTTTTACATTGCACTCCATGTTACTTACAGATAGATCATGTTATTAACCAGCAGAGCAGGAGATTTCTGATGGAGACATCACAGAAAGTTGAGAAGTATTAAAGCTCAGTCTCCACACTACAGGATTAGACTTTCCAAGGTAGTAAATTGCACTGAGATGGGCAGGCAGAAATATGGAGAGAAATAACTCCCATCTAGCCCAGGTAATTCACACACATACAAAAAAAACCACTCACCTCACTGTCATAACACATTATTAGTGTTATTAGTCTTTTGTTCTTTTTTTTAAAGGATGTTATACATAAATCTTAAAACACGTGCATAAATTATATATGCTAAGAACATTCTTCTTCCATATAGGAATAGACTTTTCACTTAAAAGTCATTCTTTCCTACTTTCTTAAGTTGTTGAAAGTTGAGCATACTCATTGCAGTAATGACTGAACGTTCATTCTGACAACAGGGCACCTAATTTGTCTGGAGATCCGAATGCAGGAAAAATGTACAAACATTCGAATTTTGTTAATCATATGGGATGGTTTTAAGGTAATACCCACAAGAGATATAAATAAAACTTTGCAACTTCTGTCCACTGTTTGTTAAGGAGATGCTTTTAGAGCCATTCCAGCATAATTAATCTATGGTATCATTTCAAGCACCTTTACTATGTCAGAAACTTGTTTTCTCCAAAATACTGAGTAGTATGAAGGAAATATTATTTAAACAAAAGTGGCACATTCCTTTTGTAGGGTTCATATTCCATAAATTGCACAAACTAAGCCAGAAATAAATGATGCACATAAATCCAGAATAAATTTGCTCTGATTATATTGGCATTCTGATATAATTGATGTATACCCTCACTAAATGCCTTAATGAGCACAAGACAAATTTTGTCACAAATATGGCCCACCTTTCAACACGGTTACTGACAGGAATCTTTTATCAAAGTACAACACCAATTTTCTATTATATTTATGAAGTATATGTATTTAAAACTATAAACACCATACATGAATGTTCTTACTGGTATCTCAAAGGCTTGTCAGTGAGCTATACGTTTGTCCTAACACTTGACTTCCAGAACAAGATTGATACATTGTGGAAGGAGTCTCACTGTATGTATTAAAGGTGTGCAAAGGAGCAGCACATTGTAAAAGTGTTACAAAGTGGTATGAATTTGCATAGCCAAAAATATCTTCGTGTCTACACTTCTTACATATCTTAGACTGGCAATTTACACTATTGATAATATTTAGTTTAGGCTAAAAAGACATCTATACTTTTCAGAGTGATAGGTAGGAAAAACACACCAATCCTTTAAAAATCTAGATACGGGTGATTTCCCTCAGTATGGTTTTTATTTTTGTATTTCAAGTTAAGCATTTCCTTCATTTCAGAAGTGATTTAAAATCCATCAAAAGAAATGCCTAGGACTTGTCTAATGTCAAAAGAAATCCAGGACTCATCTAACCTGTAGTACAAGAATAAAGTGAGATTGCTGTCGTTAAAAACCAAAAGCAAGCGAATACAGATAATGTGTACATGGTGCCATCTCCTGGCAGTTTAGAGGTAAAGCCAGCACAAAAATCTTAAATTTATATTCTAAAGTGTACTTCAGAAAAAATGTCAGGTCCTCATTTAAGAGGAGAAAAAAAAAAAAAAAAAAAGAGAAGAAAAACACAGAGCTGAATGTCATTACACAGAAGTAGCTCTTAAAATGCACACTTTTCTTCCACTCTATAGAAAGGCCAGGACGTACTTGTAGCTTCTTTCAAGCTAAGTGGTATTATTACATTGCCTTAAATGAAGAAATTCAAAACTTTTCTTTGTTCTAGGAGAAATAAATTGCCAGTGGAATAAGACTAATTTAAAAACACTCAGCACTGCAGATAAAATTTCAAATGAAAATTAATTTTAAAATGTGGTATACAGCATTCAAAACTGAAATGAGGAACCTTTGAGAACTTTCTTCATCCTTTTAGAGGTTCTGATGCACCATATTAGCACATATTGACTGTTTTTAAAGTCACTTTCTTTTTAATGAATATTTAACATTCAATACAGTCTTTCCCATTTGTGCCACTCCTTCAATATTGAAAAAAACATCATGGAAGGAAAATAATAGAATCTGCTTGACAGAAACAAATCTTTTAATTTAATTAAGGCTCCTCCTTACTCCTTCATTATTCCCATTACTTTTAAAGATGTAGTTTAGTTACACAGATGTGAAATTGTTGAAGGAATGCAGTATTGTTACTTACAATAATATCTCATGGTGTATGCTTGAAAAAATATAGCATTAGCCAACTTGAGAAGAAATATTATAACATTACTGTGAGTTTCTAGAAAGTACTTGTACTTATTCTGTAAAGTTTAACACTACAAAGACAGATGTTGAAAACAAGCACGATCAGCGTCAACAACAATAAAAAAAATGAAACAAAATGTACTTGGTATTAAAATATCTGTCAAAAAGTGTAGTGTTTTACATCAATTTTACCGTTAGTTGCAGATGATAATAAATCAGCAAAGAAATCCTAGTTGAAAGCTGTGAAGACACAATGGAAGGCAGTAAAAAAAAAAAAAAAAAAAAAAAAAAAAAAAAAAAAAAAAAAATCTTACACATGGTAAAAGCGATTTAAAGACTTAGAAGATTTAAAAATATCTCTTCTCTTACATAAGGGAACAGTAGCACTACTTGGCTGTGCTGGTTCCCTATCCTGTGTTCAAGAAAAGCTTCTCCTGGGAAACATCCAAATGAGTACTCCCTCCTAGAGTACTCCCTCCTATAGCACAAGGAACTGAACAGCAACTGAACATGGAAGCTCAGTCAGTTGAGAACTGTCTCAGCTCACTGAGGGCAAAAAAACATTTGACATGACACCAACAAATACCACAAGCTGGGCCGAGAAAGGATAGGAGCAAAAAGTCCAATCTATAGAACAAGAATAAACTGAAAACCTGCAACGAACGGCAACTACAGTAGCGGACAGCAATACAAAACCCTAGGGAGAATCAGAAACACACTAAAAATAGGAAGGAAGCAGTAAAAAGCTATTTCCACAAACTCATAAGTACAGAATCTCCTCCTTAAAATGCAGGAAGAAATTCCTCAAAAGCAACTGAGATTTGCTAGAAAAGGTGATGCACTAGGGCTCTGTTAGCCAGGGTAAACCTGCTTTCTCTGTTCAGTAAAAACTGGTTTTATCAAGGCTTAACATGACAACTGTTAATGGGATAAGAAGACTTTGTAGCAAAAAAAACAGTTTGGAGAGGCCTGTCCACATTATCCTGAGGCTAAAAAACAAAAGCAAACAAAAAATAAAATAAAAAAAAAAAATCAGCCAAACAAAAACAAAACAAAAAAAACCCCATACCTCAACAGCTCCTATCTTTATTATTGAATGACCTCAGCTGTCTTAAAAAAAAAAAAAAAAAAAAAAAAAAAAAAAAGGGGGGGGGGGGGGAACATTTCCTTCCACAGAATAAGAATCATAAAAAAACTGTCATAACATAAAGCTGTAATTGAGAAATAGAGCATTGACTGAAGAACCATATGAGAACTAAATTAAATACAACTGAGACTCCACATTCTTTATGAAAAATTAAGGTTTCAGCATGAGATAATTAAAGCAAGGATAGCCAACTCATGGTGTGCCAAAACATAATTCAGCCTGTCATCTTCGTTCCTGAGAGTCCCTCAGAGTTGGTCAGGAAGCAGGCTGTCAGCCACACAAATCACTCACCCACAGCCGTCTCCCTGCTGTTCTCCTTTAGAGCCCCACAGTCTCCCATTTGTCATGTAGCCGGACATGCCCTAAAGAAAACCTATGGGCATCATGATTGCATGGAGCATGCCCATTCAGTAACATGACAAAAGGTCTTATGTACACATGTCCCCAACAGACAACAGTATGGTCTGATGGGGCCATGGGGCTGTGCTCAAGTGATAACTGCAAATCTAATTACATGGCAGACAAGCACACATTCCCCAAGTGCCTCTACTAGGGGATATTGGATTGACCTGGCAGAGAAGCTGAGGGACACTGACCTAAAAGTGAAGAAAATGCAGTCAACTGTTGTGAAGCTTGGGACTTGCAACAGGGAAACAAAGGTGAGATAATGGGAGAATGTGAAGGAAAGACAACAAACACACACTGTAAAATAACTAAACTTTCATGCAAGTGAATTACTGGGGGGGAAGGAAAAGGACAGGAACATCTGGATAACAAGAGATACAAAAAAAATGTGAAGATAAAGAACATTGTAACAAAAGAAATAAAGGATTAAGAAAAAGAAAGACGCAACTTCACGGACTAAAATGCTTGAACTTTTGAGAACTAATGAATTGATGAAATGACCACTGAAAAATAACATGTACAAAAAAAGAAAGAGAACATTAGGACATGAGCACTGCAAAAAGTAATTCAAAAGTATTAAACATACACAGTTTTTATCATTAGATTACATTTAAGTATAGGTAAGAAATTTAAAGAAAAAATCAGTGAGACATACTGTAAAAGGGGAATGTACCATAGAGCCAGAAAAAATGCAAACTGCACAATACAAAGGGGCTTTGCACAAAGGGGAACACATCAGGGGAGAGAAGCCACTATTAACTGCAGTACAGAATCACAAATAACAAAGTGATGCAAGACACTATGAAAGAGCATAGGTCAGGTTCACTGAATGCAGCTTTGAGCTTTTATATAGGTACTGAGCCTCTCATTAGCTCCCAAATGAATCTTGAGGGAAATACGTAGGATGCAATTTAAGTCTGCTGTTGATACGACCATCCCCATATGTTTATCAATAACAGGGCTTCAAGCCATCAAACTGAAGCATGGAGAAACAAATCCCTGGTAAATCAATTCATTTAATTGATCTGGAAGACTCTTAGGAATCCACCAGAGCTATACTTAGATTAATTTTGCTTCTAGGGACATGGCTTTTTTTCCTTCTACTTTAACTGTTTTGAACTAGATGAAGGAGAACTGTGTAAATCTTGATCACAAGCTTTACTGTTCTTGGCTGGCCTCATGCAACAGCACTTTAAAGCTCTTTTTAATCACAAAAATGAACAGCCCTCTAAAATCCTCAGAGAAAATAAAACAGATGAAAAGTCAGGTGGAAAAAGAAAGGTTCTGAGACTATTTTGGGCCAGCGAAAGAAAAACACGATAACATTTATGATTTAAGACAAAACAGCTGATATTCAAAGCAATCCAGTTTTCATAACATAGGATGTTAAGAACACTACACTCCATCAGAAAACATTTTATTCAGAAACTATTCAGATACATTTTATTCAGAACATTTTATTAGAAACTAATGCATAACACAATAAGCAGTTCTCTGGGAAAACAACAAGATTATTCAGCCGTGCCAGAACTTCAGCACATGGTTTCAGGACCATGCTACTTCTTTTAATCACACCAGCAATGGCATAAAACAAATGGTACTTCCTAGTGAAAAGTTATATACCAGCAAAAAAAAATTTTTTCTTGTTGAGTTTTTCGAGAGGCATTTTATTATGACAAAATAAGCAATATCACAACCAATTTACTCTTTCAGCAGTTGGCCTACTGAACTGTACAATAATTATAGAGCTTTTATCCTATGCTTAAAGTACTTCAACACCTCTTCTTTTTTGTCATTTTAAGACTGCTCTGATTGGTTCCTTTCAAAGTTAATAAGGGCATTTAAGACAGGTATGCCGTAGATAACAATATCTATTCTTTCCAGATGTTTCAGAAAATAATATAAAATTCAGAGATGGATTTTACTTGCAGCTCTTCCGTGCCCATCATACATACTAATTTTTCACTTAGTCTTTCCTAGTTGTTGATATATCAGCTGACCCATTACTGACCACCTAGCTGCTATCCCAGTAAAATACAGCATATGCTCCTCATGAGAGGATTTAAATATCCCAGACCTTAAGATTTACTTGCTGTTTCACATAGGCCTCTCTTACCTGTTAACCTGCGCCAGCATTTCCTCCCTGTGATAGCCACCACTAGCTGCAGTATCTTCTTCTTGGTGCCCCTGTAATAACAGGATTTAAGTGCTGCGGCCAACTGGCAATTTCCTTGCACCGTAACAGACTGATGGATGTGGAGGGTGAGCATGGGTGCATGTCCAGAGAAAAAGAACTTGTGCATCCTCTACCCTTTTAAGTGCTTAATTCTTGCTGTTGAGTGTTATCCATTATCCAATGGACTTACAGAAAACTTTTTTTGTTGTTACATTTACCTAAATTCCTCCTGCTTGCTTTCTGACAATGCTCAGAGAATAGACTCTATTTATAGAGATAGCTATCACATGGCTTACATATTGCTACTAAAAAGCTATGAAGAAGCAAACAGATTTTTTTTTTTAAACAGTTGCTTCACTTGGTTTGCACTAGAGCTTAGCTTACTAGTTAGAACAGCAGAACAAAGAAACAGTATTCTTTGTGAAAAGTGCCTTCCTGCAGACAAACACATCTAGCCTCCGCTGCTAAACTTCCAAGAATATTCCCAGGAAACAACACACTCCCTGCACCCAGCCTGCACTCCCTCATCTCTCACACAAATGACGCTGTTCACGGGCAACCAAAGCCAGTAACAAATCTAATACATTTAACTATTTAACTTTTTTTTTTTTTTTTAACCCAGGTAGCTGATGAAGCTGCACCCCGTAACCGCGTTTATTCACCCGAGAACTCAGCAGCACCCCAATTCCCCGCTACACCTACCCCCGCTCTCGCGGCACACTAACGGCCACTAACGACCGCTCACGGCACGCACGCGCTATAAAGCCAACGGCCGCCCAACGGTCGGCGCTCGTGCGCTGACGACAGGGGAAGGGGCGGGGCGGGGCTTCATTTCAAACCGGGCGGCGCGGAAGTTGGCGGTTGCTGCGGCTGTTGGGCTTCTTGCGCCCTTGTCGCTATGGCCAAGCAGCTCGGCCGGGAGCAGCAGGGCATCACCCTGCGCGGCAGCGCCGAGATCGTCGCCGAGTTCTTCTGTAAGGGGCGGCAGGAGGCCTCGCGCGGGCGAGAGGGAGAAAGGGCCCGTTCTCCGCTGGCTGCTGCGAACATGGCGGCCGGGGAGGAGCGGGGCTGGTGCGGCCCGTGCTCCTGCCCCCTGCTCACCCTCTCTCCCCTCGGTGTCTTCCAGCCTACGGGATCAACAGCATCCTCTACCAGCGGGGCATCTACCCGCCCGAGACCTTCACCCGCGTGCAGAAGTACGGGCTCACCCTTCTCGTCACCACCGACCCCGAGCTAAAGAACTACCTCAACAACGTGGTGGAGCAGATGAAAGGTGCAGGGGAGGACAGGGGTGCTGGAACAGGAGTCTGCCTCCCCCTTGCTGTATTTCTGTCTGTTGTCTTTCTTGTGCTGCCAATGACTGCTGTGGCTTCTTGCAGAGTGGTTGTACAAGTGTATCGTGCAGCGCCTGGTGGTGGTGATCTCCAGTATTGAAAACAACGAGGTCCTGGAGAGGTGGCAGTTTGACATAGAGTGTGACAAAGCTGCAAAGGATGAGAGGTGAGCACCAGTGTTCCTCTGCGCCTGATCTGGAAACACAGTCTGCTTTCTGATAAATCTGGCAACTGTTACAAGCCTCTACACTATTCTGTGCCTCTTCTCCCCATATGAGCAGAGAAGATGTCTCCTCAAACTTGTTATCTAGCCTGCTGCTATTCCTTCTGTAAACCAATTGTAGTACTGAAGCACATGTAATCCTTGTATGCTGTAAAAACAGTATCAGATAGAAATTTTATTTTTCATCTTCAAGAAAACATAAAATACAGTTTCAGGTGTGTGCCTTAAAGAACTAGTTCTGCTTTACTATTGTTTTGCCAAAAGACTTTGTTATCTGCTCCACGTGGAAGATTTTGGCATCTAACTCCTTACAAGTATTGTAAAGCTTCACAGAAAAACAAAGTGAAATTGAAAATCAATTGTCCTAAACCTGTTTACCTAAGACTTAAATGAATCTCAGCTACACAAAATTGTACAGCAAGCGGAACAATGGCAGCTTAATAGAAAGAAAATTACTAATGAAATCTGCTAGTGTAGTAGAAGATTCTTCCCTAATAAGGCTTTCCTTCTTTTCCAGTGCACCCCGAGAAAAATCTCAGAAAGCTATTCAGGATGAAATCCGATCTGTTATCAGACAAATAACTGCCACAGTAACTTTTCTGCCTTTGTTGGAAACTGCCTGTGAGTATTCCTAACCTCCCTAAAGAAATCAAGCCCTCTTTGTAAAAGGGAAAGGGAGGGAATTTAAGAAAGACTTTTGGTTCACCTTGTAAGTTTAGTTTTCTTATTACATTAAAATGTCACTGTTGCTTTTCTGACATGAGATTAAATTTTATTAAATGGAGACCACATGTGTTGCCACTGTGCAATATTGGAAAGATATGTCAGATCATCTTGAAGAATTATCCCGTACTGCTTTTTCTACACTAAACACTAAAAATCACTAAGTAAACTATATGGTCTCATTTGAAACTTCATTTTTGGGAGTACTGGTACTTTCTACCCTGAAATAATTTAAACTTTTTGTCAAAATGACAGAGCTCATTAACTTAATGAAACTAGCAAGTGTACTTGATACTCTCCATAATTATACTGTGCAAGTATAACTGTGAGCCCTCATTTGTATGACTCTGTGCTGTGAGCACAGCATCTGAAGCAAATCCTATATAGAACTCGGCTGCTTTAGTGCATGCGTGTGCTTAAAAAGAGAAGTTCATCTCATCAAATCTTTAAATAGAAAACTCTACTAATACAAACACAGTGATAACTTTCCCTTGTGAATGTACTTCTCTTTGTAACTAGTACCACCTCAATTTCTTAAACTTTGTAACATGCTCAGAAGCACTTATCTTCCAAGAAGCTGATTCTTATGCCCGCTTTAGTGTTTACTTGTCCCCCTCTGCTTACAGGTGCCTTTGACTTGCTGATTTACACAGATAAAGACTTGGCTGTGCCAGAGAAGTGGGAAGAGTCTGGACCACAGTTCATAGCAAATTCGGAAGAGGTTCGTCTTCGCTCCTTCACTACCACAATCCACAAAGTGAATAGCATGGTAGCTTACAAGAAGGATTCATTTCCTTAAGATGTGCTTTTGGTCATCTCTACCCTGTCCTGTGTAGCTGCACTGTGAACAAACTAAGCAATGAATAGCAGCCTTCTGTTACTATGGTTTGGCAGGAGCACAATACAGAAAGAGGACAAAGCACTTGTCTATGACTACAGATACTGTGAGATCACACTAGTCTAAGCTGCCATTCTTTCCAAGAGGTATTTAAAGGACTTATCCACCACTAGAAACTGATTATTATATGGAACAGGATGTACCAAGTCAATGGTGTGTTAGAGACACTACCTTAGGAGCAGTTGCTGGAACCATCGTAAGTGTCTATAGCTTAAAAGCTTAAGATTTGTATTATGTTCTAGTAGCACTCAAAGTCTCTTATTTAAAATCCTTGCTCCTACACACCAGGTTTTCATGGTAAAAGAATCAGTTCTGTATACTACAAACAATCATAAAGCTAATCAGCAGACAAATTCTATGCATAAAGTTACTTGTCCTTCCTAGCCCTTGAAAACAGCTGTTCTTCAGAAAAACCAAATGCACAAAGCCTTGTACATTAATGACTTTTCTGGACTAGGTAGTTTTGGGGATGTTGTTCAAGGTTGGTGTATATCTGTTTCTTCAGTGTCTGTCTGTGTTTGTATCTGTGTTTTTATAAATAAAGCTTGAAAAATTACAGTACTCTTTAGTTTGTTGCTCCATTGTTTAGGTGGTCTATGTACTCTAGGTTTCTTTCTCTGAACTGCACTCCTGAGTTTGTGCTCTATAAAAGTCAGAATGTTTCATAGTCAACACAACTCTACCTTCATTCCTTGACTTACATTGTAGATCGCCATTTAGTGACGGGTCTAATGAGCTTGGAATCAATGTTGTCTACCTTTAATATGAAGGTATCACAAGAAAACATTCTGCACCCCACCCAGCCACTCCTAGAAGCAGGAACTTAAAGATCTTAAAAAGAACTTCTGAATTCTTATTCCAGCTTTTGTTAATCTCTACACTGTTCATGTATATCCTCCACTACCCTGGATACATCAATATTCTGAGAATTAACTAAACCTGCAGCAATGAAGGTTGTACTAAGGTTTGCAGCAGTTGTATGATGAGTGATGAAAGAAGAATCCTTTTGGAAGAGATGTAAAGAACCCTTTCACCTACCACAGAAATAGTAAATAGGGATAGAGTAGGTATTTTTTGATATTTGCTTTCATAGCAGCAAAGAGTCAAACTCAATAATTAATTCTTTTACAACAGCACAGAGCCTAGTTCCAGCAGCCCTAAATCATAAAGAGTTACAGTATTCTGCTTTATAAGAAGTTTATTAAAAAAGTCCTTGCTTATATACAATCTACAGACATAGATTTAATGGACCTTCCTACCATGGAATAGTTGGAACTTAAGATAGCATGACTTGATAATCTTTTCTATGTTACCAGCACAAACTCACAGGTTGAAAAAAATGATGTTTCAGGTACTTCCAGAAATATCCTGGTACTCCTGGCCAGGGCTGGCACTGCAGTAACAGGACCACATCTACCACTTTCCTCTGCCTGTCAGCAGAACACTGTTTTAAAGTGGTGGCTGTATAACTGTACAAAATACTTTAAATGGAATGACAACCAATGCTTTTTGACAACCAGCACTTTTTGTCAGTTAGAGGCAGGAAAGGGCTGACACAGAATTGTGGTAAGGCATCCAAAAAGTTTGTTTTGCTGAACTGCAGAAGTCAACCTGCTCGAGGAAGTTCAAGTCACCCTGTGCTTAAACCAAATGCATCTTCTCTTCTTCCTCAAATTGCACAATTTTATTCTTAAAGCAAAGCCAGCAGCAATCAGGAGATGGTTGCAGTATTTCATAGCAGAACCAGGTGTCCATGAAAATTACCTCTGACAAGGTACAGCTCATAACCTTAACATTTCCAAAGACCCTGCAGAATAGGAGATGAAATAAAAAATTAAGTTTAACAGTCAGCTTAGGGGAGGTTGCATTATGTCAAGTCTTTAAAAGTCCAATAGCATTTGCCAGTGCCTGTCAGGACCCACAATCTTCCCCTTCAGTCATCCTCATTATCCTACAAGCACTTAAGTTTCCTCTGCCTTGTGGCCCATTTTGTACAATGAAAAATCGAAACAGGGAAGTCCTCCTCATCTCTGATGCCTGAAAAGCCAGTGTTTGGTAACCAGATAAACGTCAGTATTTAGGGGTCAACCCACAGGTGTGCCTCACCTCATCAGTTCAGCTGACGGATAAGCCGGTTGATTTCTCCACCTCTGCAGCCTGGCTTGCCCATTTCCTTGAGGAAACCCACTTGATTACGTGCAGCGTGGCGAGCCACTGACAGATGGAATGGCCACAGAAAGTCTGTGACTTTTTGGAAGTATTTTCCAGCTGAGTAGACTTCATGAATGAGATCTTCCAGGCAAATAATACCACAGTCTCCTGCAGGTTTAAAAAAAAAAAAAAGGTAAGAATACTACATATACAAATGTTTAATTGTAGTATCTTTCAGCAAGTCACCCCAGAATCACCAGTCCTCCACATACATATTCCGTAATATCTTTCTTCCTCCCTTCCCTCTTATGTCAGGTTGCAAGCTCTCTATATTGCCCTATTCTCTCGATTCATTTTTCTTATCTTTCTCCTTACCTAAATGTTCCTCTATCAACACATTGTCTGTCAGAGGGACCCTCTTTTTGTTAATCTTGGCCTGACCTCGTTTCAGAATGAGCTCTCTTACAGACTTGAGATTAGGGTATCTGTAACAAAAAAACAAAAAACAAAACAGATTTTGTAATTGACAGAGCAGGCAGCTGTTCTGCTTCTGAAGACTGTGAAGGTGACCACAGTATGTCTAGGACAAAGATATGTTTTAGACGAAAAGGAATAAATTTCAGATCTGAAGTTGCCAATGCTATGGCTTTCACTGAAAAAGCTATGTACGGATTTGACCACACTGTGATACTAAAAGAGAAGAAAGAAAAAAGTGTAAAGCTGTGATATTCACATGCTATCTCCTACTAGAGCATCAAAACAGAAATTACCCCCATGCTACATAAGGCTCCACAATCCGTAGCATCTTCAAAGACCGTGGAGTCAGTTTGACAAACGTTCCACTGAAAATTTTTCTCAATCGAAGCAACTCGATCACTCTTCGTACCTTCAGACTCACTCCCTTAATCCTGAATCAGGAAAAAAAAAAATATCAGTAACCCTCTTTCTCTAGTACAACATCAAAACAGCCTCAAACTACCTACAAAAAAGTATGTCCACACTGATCATACTTCTATATTTAGAAATAACGTAACATTATAAATGGCAGCAGTAACAAAAGGTAAGGAGTAGCAGAAGCTTCTTACTCTGCAATCCGTACAACAAAGGCCAGTTTGTGATCCTGAGGTACTGCCACCCCTCCAGGCCTCTGCTTCATGCGTCGCAGTCGGACCTCGTCTCGGTGTTTGCGCCATGAATCTCGAACAAAAGTCTCCAGGCGTTTAAACTGGATCTGTTTCCCCTTTTGGTGCTAAAGACAGCGGGAAAAAATGATCACCCTCCCCAACACAAGCACCTCTGCCTCAACTCTGAATCTCACAAGTTTGCACCAAATCATAATGTAAGCAATATAAATGGACAAATTAAATTCAGAGTTTGAGCCACACTCTTTCAGTTTGGGAGGGGAGAAGAAGGAAGTTTTTAATGGAAAAGGCCAAGAGAGGCAAAACTAAAGCCGAGAGACTGAGAACCGAAGAAAAGACATAAAACTGAATTAAACTGCAAGGTTTAAGTGGTGAGCAGTAACATAAAACCCACGACCCAACAGAGGTTTTCCTCAGGAAAAAAAAAATACACATAGAGCAAGACTTGAGATACTTCTAGACACAGCAGGAAGGGTTCAGGAACCACTGCATTTCCGTGAGCCCCATAAACCCACTGCCTCCCATGCAAGAGCAGCACAGGCCCAGCCGTTCCCAGCAACAGCTCGGCTGCAGCACCTGCGCAGAACTACCGGGACGTTTCCAAGCGAGGAGCCAAACGCCGCGCGCTTCTCGCTCCCGACACCGCAGCCCCCCTCGCCCCCCGGCACCTTGCGCTTGTTGAGCAGCGCCTGCTTGGCCTGCGTAGCCTTCAGGGCCTGGTAGGCCTTCCGCTTCTTCAGCAGGTTCTCGGGCACCAGCGGGATCTTCCGCCTCGGCCTGGCCGCACGAGAAGCTCGTTAGCCTCGTTAGCCCCGCCGCCTCCCTCCCCGCTCCTGCCAGCACCGCCAGCGCCGCGGATGGCGGCGGATGCTCCCCCTCCCCGCACCACGACTCACTCGGGCTCCGCCATCTTGCCGCTGCTTCCCTACCGCCCCGCCCCGTGGGAAGCGGCCTTGTGGGCGGGGGAGCACCGGGAGCGAGGCCGAGGCCGCAGGGCCTGACGTGGGGCGTGCGGTGAAGCCCAGCCCCTCACCAGGGGCAAGGGAAGCAGCAAGGGGCAACGAACTGCCGACCGCTGCCCTAGGCCGCGCGGCAGTGCCCCCAGGTAACAGGGATAATGCAGGACAGCAGCCGTGATCCAGAAGCGCCGTGTCCTCCTCATCCTCCACATGGGCCCTTGGAGCTGCCTGGAGTACTGAGAATGGTGGTCGCGGGAGCCTCAGAAAAGCCCCAGTGTGTGTGACCAGTGGCACCTGGGAAGTCTCTCCGGTCCCCCTGGGTCCCCCTGTGCTGGCACCTTCCCTAAAGCAGGGCCGCCCTTGGGGAGGCAGCGTGGGGCTAAGGGCCGAGGGGTGCGCGGTGCTGCGGCACTGGGATGGGGCAAGGGGGGCAGCCTGCGGTTCAGCGCCGAGCGTTTGGCACAGAGGGCCCTGGGCAGGGCAGCTTGGGGGCCACTCGCCCCTCGCGAGCCGTAAGAGGCTCCTCCCCGGCAGAGCCGCAGCGTTGGCTCCCTCGCTGTGGGGAGAGCAGTGAGTGGGAGCAGAGCAGCTCCCACCCAGCAGGTGCCAGGAACAAACTGTCTCAGATGCAGCAGGGCACTTCTGTGTGACAGGAGCCAGCCTGCCAGTTTCCCATGCCGCCTTCTGCAAGGCAGGAAAATAAACAACTACTTTAGTCCAACTGTTCCTCGTTGATAAACAGCTTTGAGTCCACCTCTCCCCAGAGCTCCTCATATCACCACACCAAATCCACCGCTTGTGCCCTCCACACATCAGACAAGAGCCGCCGTGTCCTGCCAGTCTGACTTTTTGATCAGTTAAGGTGACTTTTACATGAAAGATGGAGGTGTAGCTTTGAAGAGGAAAATGTACAAACAGAGGGGAGACCCATTCAGGGAGAACGGAGGTTACCAATGCAAAATACCCACAGACAGGAGCCCATCAGGTGTTTGTATCACACTCTTATTTGTGGACAGTGTTCCCAGCATTCACCCCAACACATACCCTAAAAAGAGGTGAAGAAAAAGAGGGAGGAAGCCGAGGCTTCACCTGAAGCCCCAGAAAGGTCATCACTGTCTCATGGTGGGGGTGGCTCGTGGACAGCCTGCAGGGAAGGCACCACTTAGAACACAAGAAAGGACCATTGCACGGAGCCTGCGGGAGCTTTTGAATTATGGAAACTCGGGCAGGATTTATGTAGAGCAGGGCTGAATTTTGGGCTTGACCCAAGGCTGAGTGCTGGTAGGAGCCGCTACTGCAACTAAGCAGAGCATAGGGCCGAAGAGCGGCAGAGACCCAGCCATGGGGACAGCACAGAGGGGGTCTGCATAACCCGCTCTGCATAGAGACAGGCTGCATAGACAACAGCCCTGCGTAAAGCAGGAGAGTACTTTTTTTTTTTTTTTTCTCTTTTTTGGTCTTTGTATTTTTTTTTTTTTCCCAAACTCCTATCAGAGAGAAACGATTGTGAGAAATGGTTTGGACAGCAATCTCACCAACAGATGGTGCCATAACTTTACATTAGGGCTATGTTGTCACATTTGCTGGTGTTAGGCCTGTCCTGTTGCCTTCCCAGAGTGATGCGTGCATGTACGCTGGACTTGCTGCTTTCAGGGCATCTATAATCACTTCGATTCACACCATAGTTTCTGCTTTAACTAAATAGTTGAGAACTTGGGACTCTTACTAAAAATATTAGTGGTGCCAGAGCTCACTGCTCAAGCTCACTGAAGCTAAATTAGCTTGCAAATCCTTCCAACTCCGTAAATTAGGCCACTTCTGTTTTGATACCTAGTACTTGAATATCCAAATTTAGAAATGTGTCCCACATGCCAGTAGCTGCTAGGGGAGGTACAATGCGAAGAGGCCATCATTTGATGAGTAAAACCGGCCCCCTATCAACTACTCTCTGATGCAGCCTTTTGGATTACAAAACTGAAAGCAATAAGCTTATGAAATAGTCCTTATGAAGCCTTTCCTAACCAAAGAGACCAGAAGCAAACCCATAGCTATATTAGGGTAAGCTGCTATATATAAAAATAGCTGAAAGCTCTGGTAGCTCCCCAAGGACAATACAGTCCATTTAAATTTACAGATGACTGTGTTTTGTTTAACAGAAGGGAAATGGAAGAGGGGCCTCGGGTATTCCATTATTTATGGTAAGGAAATGATAAGTGAGTAAATATTTCAAGTGATGTTGCTATGAAATGTCACACAGCACAGCAGTATACCTGGATGACTTGTTAAAAATTAACTAATATTTACAGCATATTCATGAATGATGATTCAAATGTCCTTGTTTGCAAGGTAATGAAATAAAGTTATTTTCACTTTCGTATAGAGCATTTGTCAACTGACTTTTAGGACTCTGAACTCTCTCCTTTTTTCCTTTTTCCTTGACAAGGCCTTAGATATTCTCAGACTTCCAGCGAATGTTACAGATAAGTGCAATGACTGCATGTTTGTGATTGTCACTATCAGCCAATGAGGGATAAAATGATTCTTCCCAGTTCAGAGGACATTCAGAATAACAGGAAAAAAAAAAAATGTTAGAAAGGCTGGGGAAAATAAATAAATAAAGTGAGGCTCAGAACCCACCCAGGGAAATTATTTTTGAAACTAAGGTTTCTCATAATTCAAAAAGGCCTACTAGGCTGGGACAGGGAGGAGGGGAAGGAAGAGATAAGGGCTATCAAAATGAAATGTGCTATATCAGAGATAAATCATCCATAAAGGACACCAGAAAAACCTGTGTTGTCTTTTCATCAACAGAATAGAATATAGGCTTCTATTTTTTTTTTTTTTTTTTCTCCGTTAGACTTAGGGTTTTTAAAAACTGTGGATATG